>CM068368.1:325571009-325803976 GCA_034769895.1 Magicicada septendecula
CGATAAAACAAGAAACAAGTAGCAGTATTATCTGAAATTAAAACTAACAGAAACGAATGATATATTAAACGCAGGGAAATGAAGTCAAAGAAAATGAGAAGAATGTATCTAAGGAATTTAATAAAAACAAAGGAAGAATTTGAGATGATGAACAAGGGGTTAATTAATGTGCGGAATATCCCAATTACCAACAATAAAGAAATCATGAATGTCAGAGATTATAGGAGTAGATTACAAGTAATTTCAATAATGACTTACCATAAAACTATAGTTTACAACTTGGAAAAGACCAGAGATAAATGGGAGTCACCAGAGATAAAAATACGTGGGAAAATATCAATGATATCGTTAGTCACTGATGGACATATTGGTGTCATATTGGTGTAATAAAGAATATGATAGGGTGAGTCGAATAAGCTTTGCAGCAAATGAAAGAATAACAGCAGGAAAAATGAAGTACAAGGTAGAAGCAAGAGATTGAACAAGTACAGGAATAATTATAAAGACAATGGTAGTCCGGACAATAAGGGCAACTGAGATCATGGACCACGGCTAAATCAAATACCACACACCATCAAGAAAAGGGATGGATGTTATGATAACCGATTACAGAAAAAACCGTTGGAAAGAGAAGAAAAATAATAGGAATAAGAAAAATAAAGAAACAGAACAAGAGGTCTAATGAAAATAATACAAATGTTTTGATGAAAGATAAGTAACTACCATAAAAATTCTAAAACGAGTAAGGACATCTTACAGCTTATCTAGAAGAAGATATTTTGAATTAAATAAATAAAATAAAAATTCTAAAATGCATAAGGACATCTTACAGCTTACCTAGAAGCAGATATTTTGAATTAAATAAATACCGTGAAAATTCTAAAATGAATAAGGACATCTTACAGCTTATCTAGAAGAAGATATTTTGAATTAAATAAATACCATAAAAATTCTAAAATGAGTAAGGACATTTTACAGCTGACCTAGAAGAAGATATTTTGAATTAAATAAATACCATGAAAATTCTAAAATGAATAAGGACATCTTACAGCTTATCTAGAAGAATATATTTTAATTTTATAATATTTTATTTATATTTATTTTATTATATATTTATATATATATTATATATTTATATATTATTTTATTTATTATATTATATTTTATTTATTATATTTTATAATTTTAATATATAATTTAACATAGTTAAAGAAATTGAATTGAAATAATTTTACCAAGAAATTTTTATCACAACTATGAAGGCTAAACAGTGACTACTCAAGACAACTATATAAATGAAATACTCATCGAAACAAAAATGTTACAGTACTTTAAAGTAAAAAGGTAAACAAGAATCCAGATATTGTATATATTTTCAATGTAATAAGTTGATGAAACCCCTGAACCAAAAATAAGATTATCAAAGAATAAATCGAAGAACCAATTAACTAAAACAGCTAAGGAAAAGATATTAAAACCATACATTATGCCATGAGCAATAAAATAATTAATGAAACAACAAATGAAAAAAAAACTATATACATAAACATGTGCTACCCAAGAAGTAAACAAGAAACAGTCTGTACCAACAACTAACTAAGATAGCAGAATTTCAAAAAGGAAGGCTGAAATGGATATTATGCCAAATACCTATTGATAAGTAAAATAGAATGAGCTTTAAAATGTAAGGATAACCATATGGATAGAAATATTAAATAATCTGAATAATTATTAAGTGATGATTCTAAGTATATTTATTAATAGTCAAAATGGACTACTTATTATAAATGATATTTTAATAACTGGATGTAGATAATTCCACCAGTTTTTTATGATTGAGCAGAGATTGTAATTCCTCTGAGCTCAAATAAGTGATGTATTGGTCAGCAGAGGAATGAAGCCGAAAAAATGCCACTCTGAACTGTTCCAGCTCACATGTTAGGGAATGTTAGGGAGTAAATATATAAATGAAGAAACGCTAAGTAAGAAGGGAAAAATATAGAGATATTAAATAATAAAAGGATGAATCAGATTAAAAAGAACTATCTCATAAGAGTAGAATAAAAGAAAAGGCAACAAAAATGCATATCAACTTAGAGCTCAACCAAAAGAAAAAGGTATATCAGGGTAAACGAAGCAAAGAAGAATATAATAAAGAAGAATATCAGAAGCAATTAGTTCACCCAAACTAAAAGTATGTGCTGAACTAATCACTTTTTCAGGGGGGCACTTGTAGCACAACGATGTTTTTACCTTGTTCTACAAAATAAGATAATATATGAAAGGAAGGGAAGAAGTCATCTAGAAGGGATAATTTCAAGTTAAACAAAAATTAACGGAAAAGTATTGACAATTATAAATAAAAGAACTTAACAGAACTAGAAAAGTCGATTCAAAGGAATTATATGTAGACAATTTATAGCCATAAAGTGTTAAAAAATAAATAATAAGACTATCATATCAGTATAGTAATTAGTAGACCCAGTAAGATACGGAGTAGTGAGGAGTAACAGCCCAGAATAATAAATAAACATGACAATTAGCAAGATATGTAATGATAATGAATAATAGTTTTGAACAAATAAAATAAACATGATAATTTTTAAAATAGGGAACAGTAAGGAGTAATAGCCCAGGACTAATGAATTAAAGGGAAAAAATACTCCAGATACCCAAACAACTTGTAGTAACCTCTATAGCAGCAAATAAATAATTCACAGGAAATCAAACTATAATAGATATAACAATTTAAATGAAATGACTAGCCCAAATAAGAGAATCCAATACAATTAATGGAAAATAATGTAAAAAATTAATTATAATTAAAATAGATGTGATTAAGGGGAACACCCCAAAACAGTTTCAAAAAAAAGGACAACAAAAGACTATTAGTAATATAAAGTTTTAATGTATTTATTTTAATAATTATTTTATGTTATTATTGTTTGTGAATACCATACAAGATATGTTGATACTAGTAAATGCTATATGTTAGAATGTAAGAATTTATTGTATTTTAATCATGTTAATTAATGTTATATTTTGTAAAGTAAGGAAAGGCAATATAATAGTTCAAACTACCCATGAATAATGGATCAAAAAATATAAAATTAATAAGATGAATTAATAATAACTCTGCTAGGAAAATTGGAAATTGATGACCAAGACAAATTCAAATTTGACCATATAAATCTAATCAAAGAATACAAGTTAATAGAACCTAGACTAATTTGATGTAAATTACCCTATTCAATATACAAATACATTGCCATAATAATAACCACGACCTGTAATAGTAACGAAAGGAATCAACATGTAAAATTGACTTAAAATAGATGTTTGTACCAGATAAGGCCATACTCAGTAAAGTGTACTAGTAAAATGCAAATAATTTGTTAAATGTTTAAAATAATAGCCAGATGTAAATTAGATAAATTACAGATATTTAATTAGGAATCGGGTGAAAAATAAATTGTAACATAAAACATATTTTAAACCATTTAATAGGTAATTCTATAATTCAAGATAAGGCCTACAGATAAATTTCAAAGAATGTAATTCAGGAGAACAATTCAAACCAAAATAGGTCAAATTTAGTATTAAATTGTATAAAACAAAATCAGGAATATTGTTATATAATTAGAATTACATAATAGTACTAAACAAATAATTTATAGCCATTTAAACATAAAAAATGTCAATATGTTTTATATATAAGGTTGAATTCAGATACAACAGCTGATGGCTGAACAATGAAATATGAGATCTGAATATTATAGTATGTTCGATATGAAGGAACAAATTTAAAGGAGTTGATTGTTAGAAGCCAAACGAGATAGATGTGTCAAAAGACTTCTCAGAGAATTGTAAAAAAAAATTTTGTAACTAACAACAACCGAGATTATAACGAAGCGATAAAAGATAAATAGAAGACAAATTAAAGTAAAGACTACAATAATATTGGTCCCTGAAAACTTAAACTACATCTAATAAGACTAAATTAAACTGCCACTATAAATAGACACGATTTGAATAACAAAAATTGAACTCAGATAGCTAGACACCAAGTGAAGAGAACCATTTTGACACAACCCTACTAGTAACGAACAAAATCCAGTGGATGAGCACAACTATACACTACAACTTGTGAAGATTCCAAGAGCGACATCCTTGAAGAGGAATTGATAACTAATACATTTAATTGGAATGGAATCTCGGAGCTGAATTTACATTGCAGAACCACATGAGAGACGGCCATCTTGATTCGCACAGGCTGATGGGACAGATCGAGTGACATCGCAGAAGCATCTGAATTGTAATATTTAAATTTTATATTTATTAACTTTATTATTTTGTATGTTTAATGAATAAGCCTTTAATAGTTTGTACGTATTGAATTCTCTTGCCTTTCCTGACTATTTCTACAGTTAAAAGAACCCTTATACTATTGAATATTTATTTATATGAAATAATCAAACTGTAACTTTATATCGAAATAGATTCAAGCCCGTTGCGGCAATTTCAAATAATTGTTTTGACGAATAAACTTAATTATTGTTTAAACGCTGTTTTATTGATGATCAGCTAAGCCTTAAATTAAATTACATTAATTATAAAATATTAACGTGAACTTCTTTAGGAGACGAGCTAGCAGAAGAAGAAGAACAGATATTAAATTGGCTGCTACATGCAATCGATGCGGCCTAGACAATCTATTTAAAGTAAAGAACAAATAAGTTTATTTCTGAACACACAGTTATTAAACAGTATTTTTTATTAATTGAACATAAAACAATTACACCAATTAAAATTAATTAATGACATAAAAAATAACAAATAAAAATAAAAATAATAAAATAAAAATTTTTTTAACCAATTAATATTTGTAATTAAATTTGCTTTATTACAAATTGGCGCTCAACTTTAGGGGCTTTAAATAGGAATTGATAGGCCTATAAGATAAGGACAAGTTGCCCAATTTCCTATTTTAGCTTGGCAGCTGTTAACAAGTCAGGAAAGCGATCGAAATGCCAAAGAGAGCGACGTCCAAGAAGAGGGCGGCAGAACCCTAGGAGGAGATAGACATAGAGGACAAGGAGGAGAATCCAGTGGAAGATAGGGAGATTATATCACCCCCGGCGGAAACTAACCAACCCATACAACAACAAGAGGAACAACCAGAAAAACCCATACGAACAGAGAATGTGGCAATGCAGGAGATGTTCAGGATAATGATGGAGAAAATGGAGGAAACAAATAAGGAAAGGAAGGAGGACAACAAATCCTTAAAGGAAGAATTGAAGGAGGATAACAAGAAAGCCAGGGAAGAGAATCAGAAGAGCATAGAACCGATAAATAAAAACATAGAATCTACAAAAGAAGAATTAAGGAAGGACAACCAATCCACAAAGGAAAAATTAAGTAACCAAATTGGAGACACCAAGAAGGAAATTGGAGATACAAATAAGAAAATAGAGGAAACCAGTAAGAAAATGGGAGATGACAACCAACAATTGAGGCAAGAGTTAAGGAAGAATAGTAAGAAGATGGAAGAGAAGATGGAGGAAAATAATAAGAAGATGGAGAAAAAATGGGGGGTAAGTTGGAAGAATTGAAAGAGGATAACCAATTATTCAGAGAAGAATTAAGGGAGGTTAACCAGGAAAATCTGGACAGATTAGACCGAAAGATAGAAGCATTAAAGGAAGAATTTAGTCAGAAAATAGTAGAGAACAATGAAACAATCTGCAAGAAGTTAGAAGAGGAAATAACGGTAATAGAACAAAAGATTACAAAAGCTGACGAAAGATGGAGTCAGACTGAACGAGAAATACAGCGTTTTAAAGCCGAAGTAAACACCGAGGTTACCAATATAGAAGAAACCAATAAGAAGGTGGATAATAGTTATAAAAAATTATGTCAGAAAATGGACGATATGACAAAAGAATTACAAGATGATAGCAAACCGGAAACAGAAGAAATACCAAACGATAAAACAAGAAACAAGTAGCAGTATTATCTGAAATTAAAACTAACAGAAACGAATGATATATTAAACGCAGGGAAATGAAGTCAAAGAAAATGAGAAGAATGTATCTAAGGAATTTAATAAAAACAAAGGAAGAATTTGAGATGATGAACAAGGGGTTAATTAATGTGCGGAATATCCCAATTACCAACAATAAAGAAATCATGAATGTCAGAGATTATAGGAGTAGATTACAAGTAATTTCAATAATGACTTACCATAAAACTATAGTTTACAACTTGGAAAAGACCAGAGATAAATGGGAGTCACCAGAGATAAAAATACGTGGGAAAATATCAATGATATCGTTAGTCACTGATGGACATATTGGTGTCATATTGGTGTAATAAAGAATATGATAGGGTGAGTCGAATAAGCTTTGCAGCAAATGAAAGAATAACAGCAGGAAAAATGAAGTACAAGGTAGAAGCAAGAGATTGAACAAGTACAGGAATAATTATAAAGACAATGGTAGTCCGGACAATAAGGGCAACTGAGATCATGGACCACGGCTAAATCAAATACCACACACCATCAAGAAAAGGGATGGATGTTATGATAACCGATTACAGAAAAAACCGTTGGAAAGAGAAGAAAAATAATAGGAATAAGAAAAATAAAGAAACAGAACAAGAGGTCTAATGAAAATAATACAAATGTTTTGATGAAAGATAAGTAACTACCATAAAAATTCTAAAACGAGTAAGGACATCTTACAGCTTATCTAGAAGAAGATATTTTGAATTAAATAAATAAAATAAAAATTCTAAAATGCATAAGGACATCTTACAGCTTACCTAGAAGCAGATATTTTGAATTAAATAAATACCGTGAAAATTCTAAAATGAATAAGGACATCTTACAGCTTATCTAGAAGAAGATATTTTGAATTAAATAAATACCATAAAAATTCTAAAATGAGTAAGGACATTTTACAGCTGACCTAGAAGAAGATATTTTGAATTAAATAAATACCATGAAAATTCTAAAATGAATAAGGACATCTTACAGCTTATCTAGAAGAATATATTTTAATTTTATAATATTTTATTTATATTTATTTTATTATATATTTATATATATATTATATATTTATATATTATTTTATTTATTATATTATATTTTATTTATAATATTTTATAATTTTAATATATAATTTAACATAGTTAAAGAAATTGAATTGAAATAATTTTACCAAGAAATTTTTATCACAACTATGAAGGCTAAACAGTGACTACTCAAGACAACTATATAAATGAAATACTCATCGAAACAAAAATGTTACAGTACTTTAAAGTAAAAAGGTAAACAAGAATCCAGATATTGTATATATTTTCAATGTAATAAGTTGATGAAACCCCTGAACCAAAAATAAGATTATCAAAGAATAAATCGAAGAACCAATTAACTAAAACAGCTAAGGAAAAGATATTAAAACCATACATTATGCCATGAGCAATAAAATAATTAATGAAACAACAAATGAAAAAAAAACTATATACATAAACATGTGCTACCCAAGAAGTAAACAAGAAACAGTCTGTACCAACAACTAACTAAGATAGCAGAATTTCAAAAAGGAAGGCTGAAATGGATATTATGCCAAATACCTATTGATAAGTAAAATAGAATGAGCTTTAAAATGTAAGGATAACCATATGGATAGAAATATTAAATAATCTGAATAATTATTAAGTGATGATTCTAAGTATATTTATTAATAGTCAAAATGGACTACTTATTATAAATGATATTTTAATAACTGGATGTAGATAATTCCACCAGTTTTTTATGATTGAGCAGAGATTGTAATTCCTCTGAGCTCAAATAAGTGATGTATTGGTCAGCAGAGGAATGAAGCCGAAAAAATGCCACTCTGAACTGTTCCAGCTCACATGTTAGGGAATGTTAGGGAGTAAATATATAAATGAAGAAACGCTAAGTAAGAAGGGAAAAATATAGAGATATTAAATAATAAAAGGATGAATCAGATTAAAAAGAACTATCTCATAAGAGTAGAATAAAAGAAAAGGCAACAAAAA
Source organism: Magicicada septendecula (assembly GCA_034769895.1). NCBI lineage: Eukaryota > Metazoa > Arthropoda > Insecta > Hemiptera > Cicadidae > Magicicada > Magicicada septendecula. The sequence goes on from CM068368.1 coordinate 325,579,080, forward strand.
TGCATATCAACTTAGAGCTCAACCAAAAGAAAAAGGTATATCAGGGTAAACGAAGCAAAGAAGAATATAATAAAGAAGAATATCAGAAGCAATTAGTTCACCCAAACTAAAAGTATGTGCTGAACTAATCACTTTTTCAGGGGGGCACTTGTAGCACAACGATGTTTTTACCTTGTTCTACAAAATAAGATAATATATGAAAGGAAGGGAAGAAGTCATCTAGAAGGGATAATTTCAAGTTAAACAAAAATTAACGGAAAAGTATTGACAATTATAAATAAAAGAACTTAACAGAACTAGAAAAGTCGATTCAAAGGAATTATATGTAGACAATTTATAGCCATAAAGTGTTAAAAAATAAATAATAAGACTATCATATCAGTATAGTAATTAGTAGACCCAGTAAGATACGGAGTAGTGAGGAGTAACAGCCCAGAATAATAAATAAACATGACAATTAGCAAGATATGTAATGATAATGAATAATAGTTTTGAACAAATAAAATAAACATGATAATTTTTAAAATAGGGAACAGTAAGGAGTAATAGCCCAGGACTAATGAATTAAAGGGAAAAAATACTCCAGATACCCAAACAACTTGTAGTAACCTCTATAGCAGCAAATAAATAATTCACAGGAAATCAAACTATAATAGATATAACAATTTAAATGAAATGACTAGCCCAAATAAGAGAATCCAATACAATTAATGGAAAATAATGTAAAAAATTAATTATAATTAAAATAGATGTGATTAAGGGGAACACCCCAAAACAGTTTCAAAAAAAAGGACAACAAAAGACTATTAGTAATATAAAGTTTTAATGTATTTATTTTAATAATTATTTTATGTTATTATTGTTTGTGAATACCATACAAGATATGTTGATACTAGTAAATGCTATATGTTAGAATGTAAGAATTTATTGTATTTTAATCATGTTAATTAATGTTATATTTTGTAAAGTAAGGAAAGGCAATATAATAGTTCAAACTACCCATGAATAATGGATCAAAAAATATAAAATTAATAAGATGAATTAATAATAACTCTGCTAGGAAAATTGGAAATTGATGACCAAGACAAATTCAAATTTGACCATATAAATCTAATCAAAGAATACAAGTTAATAGAACCTAGACTAATTTGATGTAAATTACCCTATTCAATATACAAATACATTGCCATAATAATAACCACGACCTGTAATAGTAACGAAAGGAATCAACATGTAAAATTGACTTAAAATAGATGTTTGTACCAGATAAGGCCATACTCAGTAAAGTGTACTAGTAAAATGCAAATAATTTGTTAAATGTTTAAAATAATAGCCAGATGTAAATTAGATAAATTACAGATATTTAATTAGGAATCGGGTGAAAAATAAATTGTAACATAAAACATATTTTAAACCATTTAATAGGTAATTCTATAATTCAAGATAAGGCCTACAGATAAATTTCAAAGAATGTAATTCAGGAGAACAATTCAAACCAAAATAGGTCAAATTTAGTATTAAATTGTATAAAACAAAATCAGGAATATTGTTATATAATTAGAATTACATAATAGTACTAAACAAATAATTTATAGCCATTTAAACATAAAAAATGTCAATATGTTTTATATATAAGGTTGAATTCAGATACAACAGCTGATGGCTGAACAATGAAATATGAGATCTGAATATTATAGTATGTTCGATATGAAGGAACAAATTTAAAGGAGTTGATTGTTAGAAGCCAAACGAGATAGATGTGTCAAAAGACTTCTCAGAGAATTGTAAAAAAAAATTTTGTAACTAACAACAACCGAGATTATAACGAAGCGATAAAAGATAAATAGAAGACAAATTAAAGTAAAGACTACAATAATATTGGTCCCTGAAAACTTAAACTACATCTAATAAGACTAAATTAAACTGCCACTATAAATAGACACGATTTGAATAACAAAAATTGAACTCAGATAGCTAGACACCAAGTGAAGAGAACCATTTTGACACAACCCTACTAGTAACGAACAAAATCCAGTGGATGAGCACAACTATACACTACAACTTGTGAAGATTCCAAGAGCGACATCCTTGAAGAGGAATTGATAACTAATACATTTAATTGGAATGGAATCTCGGAGCTGAATTTACATTGCAGAACCACATGAGAGACGGCCATCTTGATTCGCACAGGCTGATGGGACAGATCGAGTGACATCGCAGAAGCATCTGAATTGTAATATTTAAATTTTATATTTATTAACTTTATTATTTTGTATGTTTAATGAATAAGCCTTTAATAGTTTGTACGTATTGAATTCTCTTGCCTTTCCTGACTATTTCTACAGTTAAAAGAACCCTTATACTATTGAATATTTATTTATATGAAATAATCAAACTGTAACTTTATATCGAAATAGATTCAAGCCCGTTGCGGCAATTTCAAATAATTGTTTTGACGAATAAACTTAATTATTGTTTAAACGCTGTTTTATTGATGATCAGCTAAGCCTTAAATTAAATTACATTAATTATAAAATATTAACGTGAACTTCTTTAGGAGACGAGCTAGCAGAAGAAGAAGAACAGATATTAAATTGGCTGCTACATGCAATCGATGCGGCCTAGACAATCTATTTAAAGTAAAGAACAAATAAGTTTATTTCTGAACACACAGTTATTAAACAGTATTTTTTATTAATTGAACATAAAACAATTACACCAATTAAAATTAATTAATGACATAAAAAATAACAAATAAAAATAAAAATAATAAAATAAAAATTTTTTTAACCAATTAATATTTGTAATTAAATTTGCTTTATTACAAATTGGCGCTCAACTTTAGGGGCTTTAAATAGGAATTGATAGGCCTATAAGATAAGGACAAGTTGCCCAATTTCCTATTTTAGCTTGGCAGCTGTTAACAAGTCAGGAAAGCGATCGAAATGCCAGCCAAAGAGAGCGACGTCCAAGAAGAGGGCGGCAGAACCCTAGGAGGAGATAGACATAGAGGACAAGGAGGAGAATCCAGTGGAAGATAGGGAGATTATATCACCCCCGGCGGAAACTAACCAACCCATACAACAACAAGAGGAACAACCAGAAAAACCCATACGAACAGAGAATGTGGCAATGCAGGAGATGTTCAGGATAATGATGGAGAAAATGGAGGAAACAAATAAGGAAAGGAAGGAGGACAACAAATCCTTAAAGGAAGAATTGAAGGAGGATAACAAGAAAGCCAGGGAAGAGAATCAGAAGAGCATAGAACCGATAAATAAAAACATAGAATCTACAAAAGAAGAATTAAGGAAGGACAACCAATCCACAAAGGAAAAATTAAGTAACCAAATTGGAGACACCAAGAAGGAAATTGGAGATACAAATAAGAAAATAGAGGAAACCAGTAAGAAAATGGGAGATGACAACCAACAATTGAGGCAAGAGTTAAGGAAGAATAGTAAGAAGATGGAAGAGAAGATGGAGGAAAATAATAAGAAGATGGAGAAAAAATGGGGGGTAAGTTGGAAGAATTGAAAGAGGATAACCAATTATTCAGAGAAGAATTAAGGGAGGTTAACCAGGAAAATCTGGACAGATTAGACCGAAAGATAGAAGCATTAAAGGAAGAATTTAGTCAGAAAATAGTAGAGAACAATGAAACAATCTGCAAGAAGTTAGAAGAGGAAATAACGGTAATAGAACAAAAGATTACAAAAGCTGACGAAAGATGGAGTCAGACTGAACGAGAAATACAGCGTTTTAAAGCCGAAGTAAACACCGAGGTTACCAATATAGAAGAAACCAATAAGAAGGTGGATAATAGTTATAAAAAATTATGTCAGAAAATGGACGATATGACAAAAGAATTACAAGATGATAGCAAACCGGAAACAGAAGAAATACCAAACGATAAAACAAGAAACAAGTAGCAGTATTATCTGAAATTAAAACTAACAGAAACGAATGATATATTAAATGCAGGGAAATGAAGTCAAAGAAAATGAGAAGAATGTATCTAAGGAATTTAATAAAAACAAAGGAAGAATTTGAGATGATGAACAAGGGGTTAATTAATGTGCGGAATATCCCAATTACCAACAATAAAGAAATCATGAATGTCAGAGATTATAGGAGTAGATTACAAGTAATTTCAATAATGACTTACCATAAAACTATAGTTTACAACTTGGAAAAGACCAGAGATAAATGGGAGTCACCAGAGATAAAAATACGTGGGAAAATATCAATGATATCGTTAGTCACTGATGGACATATTGGTGTCATATTGGTGTAATAAAGAATATGATAGGGTGAGTCGAATAAGCTTTGCAGCAAATGAAAGAATAACAGCAGGAAAAATGAAGTACAAGGTAGAAGCAAGAGATTGAACAAGTACAGGAATAATTATAAAGACAATGGTAGTCCGGACAATAAGGGCAACTGAGATCATGGACCACGGCTAAATCAAATACCACACACCATCAAGAAAAGGGATGGATGTTATGATAACCGATTACAGAAAAAACCGTTGGAAAGAGAAGAAAAATAATAGGAATAAGAAAAATAAAGAAACAGAACAAGAGGTCTAATGAAAATAATACAAATGTTTTGATGAAAGATAAGTAACTACCATAAAAATTCTAAAACGAGTAAGGACATCTTACAGCTTATCTAGAAGAAGATATTTTGAATTAAATAAATAAAATAAAAATTCTAAAATGCATAAGGACATCTTACAGCTTACCTAGAAGCAGATATTTTGAATTAAATAAATACCGTGAAAATTCTAAAATGAATAAGGACATCTTACAGCTTATCTAGAAGAAGATATTTTGAATTAAATAAATACCATAAAAATTCTAAAATGAGTAAGGACATTTTACAGCTGACCTAGAAGAAGATATTTTGAATTAAATAAATACCATGAAAATTCTAAAATGAATAAGGACATCTTACAGCTTATCTAGAAGAATATATTTTAATTTTATAATATTTTATTTATATTTATTTTATTATATATTTATATATATATTATATATTTATATATTATTTTATTTATTATATTATATTTTATTTATAATATTTTATAATTTTAATATATAATTTAACATAGTTAAAGAAATTGAATTGAAATAATTTTACCAAGAAATTTTTATCACAACTATGAAGGCTAAACAGTGACTACTCAAGACAACTATATAAATGAAATACTCATCGAAACAAAAATGTTACAGTACTTTAAAGTAAAAAGGTAAACAAGAATCCAGATATTGTATATATTTTCAATGTAATAAGTTGATGAAACCCCTGAACCAAAAATAAGATTATCAAAGAATAAATCGAAGAACCAATTAACTAAAACAGCTAAGGAAAAGATATTAAAACCATACATTATGCCATGAGCAATAAAATAATTAATGAAACAACAAATGAAAAAAAAACTATATACATAAACATGTGCTACCCAAGAAGTAAACAAGAAACAGTCTGTACCAACAACTAACTAAGATAGCAGAATTTCAAAAAGGAAGGCTGAAATGGATATTATGCCAAATACCTATTGATAAGTAAAATAGAATGAGCTTTAAAATGTAAGGATAACCATATGGATAGAAATATTAAATAATCTGAATAATTATTAAGTGATGATTCTAAGTATATTTATTAATAGTCAAAATGGACTACTTATTATAAATGATATTTTAATAACTGGATGTAGATAATTCCACCAGTTTTTTATGATTGAGCAGAGATTGTAATTCCTCTGAGCTCAAATAAGTGATGTATTGGTCAGCAGAGGAATGAAGCCGAAAAAATGCCACTCTGAACTGTTCCAGCTCACATGTTAGGGAATGTTAGGGAGTAAATATATAAATGAAGAAACGCTAAGTAAGAAGGGAAAAATATAGAGATATTAAATAATAAAAGGATGAATCAGATTAAAAAGAACTATCTCATAAGAGTAGAATAAAAGAAAAGGCAACAAAAATGCATATCAACTTAGAGCTCAACCAAAAGAAAAAGGTATATCAGGGTAAACGAAGCAAAGAAGAATATAATAAAGAAGAATATCAGAAGCAATTAGTTCACCCAAACTAAAAGTATGTGCTGAACTAATCACTTTTTCAGGGGGGCACTTGTAGCACAACGATGTTTTTACCTTGTTCTACAAAATAAGATAATATATGAAAGGAAGGGAAGAAGTCATCTAGAAGGGATAATTTCAAGTTAAACAAAAATTAACGGAAAAGTATTGACAATTATAAATAAAAGAACTTAACAGAACTAGAAAAGTCGATTCAAAGGAATTATATGTAGACAATTTATAGCCATAAAGTGTTAAAAAATAAATAATAAGACTATCATATCAGTATAGTAATTAGTAGACCCAGTAAGATACGGAGTAGTGAGGAGTAACAGCCCAGAATAATAAATAAACATGACAATTAGCAAGATATGTAATGATAATGAATAATAGTTTTGAACAAATAAAATAAACATGATAATTTTTAAAATAGGGAACAGTAAGGAGTAATAGCCCAGGACTAATGAATTAAAGGGAAAAAATACTCCAGATACCCAAACAACTTGTAGTAACCTCTATAGCAGCAAGTAAATAATTCACAGGAAATCAAACTATAATAGATATAACAATTTAAATGAAATGACTAGCCCAAATAAGAGAATCCAATACAATTAATGGAAAATAATGTAAAAAATTAATTATAATTAAAATAGATGTGATTAAGGGGAACACCCCAAAACAGTTTCAAAAAAAAGGACAACAAAAGACTATTAGTAATATAAAGTTTTAATGTATTTATTTTAATAATTATTTTATGTTATTATTGTTTGTGAATACCATACAAGATATGTTGATACTAGTAAATGCTATATGTTAGAATGTAAGAATTTATTGTATTTTAATCATGTTAATTAATGTTATATTTTGTAAAGTAAGGAAAGGCAATATAATAGTTCAAACTACCCATGAATAATGGATCAAAAAATATAAAATTAATAAGATGAATTAATAATAACTCTGCTAGGAAAATTGGAAATTGATGACCAAGACAAATTCAAATTTGACCATATAAATCTAATCAAAGAATACAAGTTAATAGAACCTAGACTAATTTGATGTAAATTACCCTATTCAATATACAAATACATTGCCATAATAATAACCACGACCTGTAATAGTAACGAAAGGAATCAACATGTAAAATTGACTTAAAATAGATGTTTGTACCAGATAAGGCCATACTCAGTAAAGTGTACTAGTAAAATGCAAATAATTTGTTAAATGTTTAAAATAATAGCCAGATGTGAATTAGATAAATTACAGATATTTAATTAGGAATCGAGTGAAAAATAAATTGTAACATAAAACATATTTTAAACCATTTAATAGGTAATTCTATAATTCAAGATAAGGCCTACAGATAAATTTCAAAGAATGTAATTCAGGAGAACAATTCAAACCAAAATAGGTCAAATTTAGTATTAAATTGTATAAAACAAAATCAGGAATATTGTTATATAATTAGAATTACATAATAGTACTAAACAAATAATTTATAGCCATTTAAACATAAAAAATGTCAATATGTTTTATATATAAGGTTGAATTCAGATACAACAGCTGATGGCTGAACAATGAAATATGAGATCTGAATATTATAGTATGTTCGATATGAAGGAACAAATTTAAAGGAGTTGATTGTTAGAAGCCAAACGAGATAGACGTGTCAAAAGACTTCTCAGAGAATTGTAAAAAAAAATTTTGTAACTAACAACAACCGAGATTATAACGAAGCGATAAAAGATAAATAGAAGACAAATTAAAGTAAAGACTACAATAATATTGGTCCCTGAAAACTTAAACTACATCTAATAAGACTAAATTAAACTGCCACTATAAATAGACACGATTTGAATAACAAAAATTGAACTCAGATAGCTAGACACCAAGTGAAGAGAACCATTTTGACACAACCCTACTAGTAACGAACAAAATCCAGTGGATGAGCACAACTATACACTACAACTTGTGAAGATTCCAAGAGCGACATCCTTGAAGAGGAATTGATAACTAATACATTTAATTGGAATGGAATCTCGGAGCTGAATTTACATTGCAGAACCACATGAGAGACGGCCATCTTGATTCGCACAGGCTGATGGGACAGATCGAGTGACATCGCAGAAGCATCTGAATTGTAATATTTAAATTTTATATTTATTAACTTTATTATTTTGTATGTTTAATGAATAAGCCTTTAATAGTTTGTACGTATTGAATTCTCTTGCTTTCCTGACTATTTCTACAGTTAAAAGAACCCTTATACTATTGAATATTTATTTATATGAAATAATCAAACTGTAACTTTATATCGAAATAGATTCAAGCCCGTTGCGGCAATTTCAAATAATTGTTTTGACGAATAAACTTAATTATTGTTTAAACGCTGTTTTATTGATGATCAGCTAAGCCTTAAATTAAATTACATTAATTATAAAATATTAACGTGAACTTCTTTAGGAGACGAGCTAGCAGAAGAAGAAGAACAGATATTAAATTGGCTGCTACATGCAATCGATGCGGCCTAGACAATCTATTTAAAGTAAAGAACAAATAAGTTTATTTCTGAACACACAGTTATTAAACAGTATTTTTTATTAATTGAACATAAAACAATTACACCAATTAAAATTAATTAATGACATAAAAAATAACAAATAAAAATAAAAATAATAAAATAAAAATTTTTTTAACCAATTAATATTTGTAATTAAATTTGCTTTATTACAAATTGGCGCTCAACTTTAGGGGCTTTAAATAGGAATTGATAGGCCTATAAGATAAGGACAAGTTGCCCAATTTCCTATTTTAGCTTGGCAGCTGTTAACAAGTCAGGAAAGCGATCGAAATGCCAGCCAAAGAGAGCGACGTCCAAGAAGAGGGCGGCAGAACCCTAGGAGGAGATAGACATAGAGGACAAGGAGGAGAATCCAGTGGAAGATAGGGAGATTATATCACCCCCGGCGGAAACTAACCAACCCATACAACAACAAGAGGAACAACCAGAAAAACCCATACGAACAGAGAATGTGGCAATGCAGGAGATGTTCAGGATAATGATGGAGAAAATGGAGGAAACAAATAAGGAAAGGAAGGAGGACAACAAATCCTTAAAGGAAGAATTGAAGGAGGATAACAAGAAAGCCAGGGAAGAGAATCAGAAGAGCATAGAACCGATAAATAAAAACATAGAATCTACAAAAGAAGAATTAAGGAAGGACAACCAATCCACAAAGGAAAAATTAAGTAACCAAATTGGAGACACCAAGAAGGAAATTGGAGATACAAATAAGAAAATAGAGGAAACCAGTAAGAAAATGGGAGATGACAACCAACAATTGAGGCAAGAGTTAAGGAAGAATAGTAAGAAGATGGAAGAGAAGATGGAGGAAAATAATAAGAAGATGGAGAAAAAATGGGGGGTAAGTTGGAAGAATTGAAAGAGGATAACCAATTATTCAGAGAAGAATTAAGGGAGGTTAACCAGGAAAATCTGGACAGATTAGACCGAAAGATAGAAGCATTAAAGGAAGAATTTAGTCAGTAAATAGTAGAGAACAATGAAACAATCTGCAAGAAGTTAGAAGAGGAAATAACGGTAATAGAACAAAAGATTACAAAAGCTGACGAAAGATGGAGTCAGACTGAACGAGAAATACAGCGTTTTAAAGCCGAAGTAAACACCGAGGTTACCAATATAGAAGAAACCAATAAGAAGGTGGATAATAGTTATAAAAAATTATGTCAGAAAATGGACGATATGACAAAAGAATTACAAGATGATAGCAAACCGGAAACAGAAGAAATACCAAACGATAAAACAAGAAACAAGTAGCAGTATTATCTGAAATTAAAACTAACAGAAACGAATGATATATTAAACGCAGGGAAATGAAGTCAAAGAAAATGAGAAGAATGTATCTAAGGAATTTAATAAAAACAAAGGAAGAATTTGAGATGATGAACAAGGGGTTAATTAATGTGCGGAATATCCCAATTACCAACAATAAAGAAATCATGAATGTCAGAGATTATAGGAGTAGATTACAAGTAATTTCAATAATGACTTACCATAAAACTATAGTTTACAACTTGGAAAAGACCAGAGATAAATGGGAGTCACCAGAGATAAAAATACGTGGGAAAATATCAATGATATCGTTAGTCACTGATGGACATATTGGTGTCATATTGGTGTAATAAAGAATATGATAGGGTGAGTCGAATAAGCTTTGCAGCAAATGAAAGAATAACAGCAGGAAAAATGAAGTACAAGGTAGAAGCAAGAGATTGAACAAGTACAGGAATAATTATAAAGACAATGGTACTCCGGACAATAAGGGCAACTGAGATCATGGACCACGGCTAAATCAAATACCACACACCATCAAGAAAAGGGATGGATGTTATGATAACCGATTACAGAAAAAACCGTTGGAAAGAGAAGAAAAATAATAGGAATAAGAAAAATAAAGAAACAGAACAAGAGGTCTAATGAAAATAATACAAATGTTTTGATGAAAGATAAGTAACTACCATAAAAATTCTAAAACGAGTAAGGACATCTTACAGCTTATCTAGAAGAAGATATTTTGAATTAAATAAATAAAATAAAAATTCTAAAATGCATAAGGACATCTTACAGCTTACCTAGAAGCAGATATTTTGAATTAAATAAATACCGTGAAAATTCTAAAATGAATAAGGACATCTTACAGCTTATCTAGAAGAAGATATTTTGAATTAAATAAATACCATAAAAATTCTAAAATGAGTAAGGACATTTTACAGCTGACCTAGAAGAAGATATTTTGAATTAAATAAATACCATGAAAATTCTAAAATGAATAAGGACATCTTACAGCTTATCTAGAAGAATATATTTTAATTTTATAATATTTTATTTATATTTATTTTATTATATATTTATATATATATTATATATTTATATATTATTTTATTTATTATATTATATTTTATTTATAATATTTTATAATTTTAATATATAATTTAACATAGTTAAAGAAATTGAATTGAAATAATTTTACCAAGAAATTTTTATCACAACTATGAAGGCTAAACAGTGACTACTCAAGACAACTATATAAATGAAATACTCATCGAAACAAAAATGTTACAGTACTTTAAAGTAAAAAGGTAAACAAGAATCCAGATATTGTATATATTTTCAATGTAATAAGTTGATGAAACCCCTGAACCAAAAATAAGATTATCAAAGAATAAATCGAAGAACCAATTAACTAAAACAGCTAAGGAAAAGATATTAAAACCATACATTATGCCATGAGCAATAAAATAATTAATGAAACAACAAATGAAAAAAAAACTATATACATAAACATGTGCTACCCAAGAAGTAAACAAGAAACAGTCTGTACCAACAACTAACTAAGATAGCAGAATTTCAAAAAGGAAGGCTGAAATGGATATTATGCCAAATACCTATTGATAAGTAAAATAGAATGAGCTTTAAAATGTAAGGATAACCATATGGATAGAAATATTAAATAATCTGAATAATTATTAAGTGATGATTCTAAGTATATTTATTAATAGTCAAAATGGACTACTTATTATAAATGATATTTTAATAACTGGATGTAGATAATTCCACCAGTTTTTTATGATTGAGCAGAGATTGTAATTCCTCTGAGCTCAAATAAGTGATGTATTGGTCAGCAGAGGAATGAAGCCGAAAAAATGCCACTCTGAACTGTTCCAGCTCACATGTTAGGGAATGTTAGGGAGTAAATATATAAATGAAGAAACGCTAAGTAAGAAGGGAAAAATATAGAGATATTAAATAATAAAAGGATGAATCAGATTAAAAAGAACTATCTCATAAGAGTAGAATAAAAGAAAAGGCAACAAAAATGCATATCAACTTAGAGCTCAACCAAAAGAAAAAGGTATATCAGGGTAAACGAAGCAAAGAAGAATATAATAAAGAAGAATATCAGAAGCAATTAGTTCACCCAAACTAAAAGTATGTGCTGAACTAATCACTTTTTCAGGGGGGCACTTGTAGCACAACGATGTTTTTACCTTGTTCTACAAAATAAGATAATATATGAAAGGAAGGGAAGAAGTCATCTAGAAGGGATAATTTCAAGTTAAACAAAAATTAACGGAAAAGTATTGACAATTATAAATAAAAGAACTTAACAGAACTAGAAAAGTCGATTCAAAGGAATTATATGTAGACAATTTATAGCCATAAAGTGTTAAAAAATAAATAATAAGACTATCATATCAGTATAGTAATTAGTAGACCCAGTAAGATACGGAGTAGTGAGGAGTAACAGCCCAGAATAATAAATAAACATGACAATTAGCAAGATATGTAATGATAATGAATAATAGTTTTGAACAAATAAAATAAACATGATAATTTTTAAAATAGGGAACAGTAAGGAGTAATAGCCCAGGACTAATGAATTAAAGGGAAAAAATACTCCAGATACCCAAACAACTTGTAGTAACCTCTATAGCAGCAAGTAAATAATTCACAGGAAATCAAACTATAATAGATATAACAATTTAAATGAAATGACTAGCCCAAATAAGAGAATCCAATACAATTAATGGAAAATAATGTAAAAAATTAATTATAATTAAAATAGATGTGATTAAGGGGAACACCCCAAAACAGTTTCAAAAAAAAGGACAACAAAAGACTATTAGTAATATAAAGTTTTAATGTATTTATTTTAATAATTATTTTATGTTATTATTGTTTGTGAATACCATACAAGATATGTTGATACTAGTAAATGCTATATGTTAGAATGTAAGAATTTATTGTATTTTAATCATGTTAATTAATGTTATATTTTGTAAAGTAAGGAAAGGCAATATAATAGTTCAAACTACCCATGAATAATGGATCAAAAAATATAAAATTAATAAGATGAATTAATAATAACTCTGCTAGGAAAATTGGAAATTGATGACCAAGACAAATTCAAATTTGACCATATAAATCTAATCAAAGAATACAAGTTAATAGAACCTAGACTAATTTGATGTAAATTACCCTATTCAATATACAAATACTTTGCCATAATAATAACCACGACCTGTAATAGTAACGAAAGGAATCAACATGTAAAATTGACTTAAAATAGATGTTTGTACCAGATAAGGCCATACTCAGTAAAGTGTACTAGTAAAATGCAAATAATTTGTTAAATGTTTAAAATAATAGCCAGATGTAAATTAGATAAATTACAGATATTTAATTAGGAATCGAGTGAAAAATAAATTGTAACATAAAACATATTTTAAACCATTTAATAGGTAATTCTATAATTCAAGATAAGGCCTACAGATAAATTTCAAAGAATGTAATTCAGGAGAACAATTCAAACCAAAATAGGTCAAATTTAGTATTAAATTGTATAAAACAAAATCAGGAATATTGTTATATAATTAGAATTACATAATAGTACTAAACAAATAATTTATAGCCATTTAAACATAAAAAATGTCAATATGTTTTATATATAAGGTTGAATTCAGATACAACAGCTGATGGCTGAACAATGAAATATGAGATCTGAATATTATAGTATGTTCGATATGAAGGAACAAATTTAAAGGAGTTGATTGTTAGAAGCCAAACGAGATAGACGTGTCAAAAGACTTCTCAGAGAATTGTAAAAAAAAATTTTGTAACTAACAACAACCGAGATTATAACGAAGCGATAAAAGATAAATAGAAGACAAATTAAAGTAAAGACTACAATAATATTGGTCCCTGAAAACTTAAACTACATCTAATAAGACTAAATTAAACTGCCACTATAAATAGACACGATTTGAATAACAAAAATTGAACTCAGATAGCTAGACACCAAGTGAAGAGAACCATTTTGACACAACCCTACTAGTAACGAACAAAATCCAGTGGATGAGCACAACTATACACTACAACTTGTGAAGATTCCAAGAGCGACATCCTTGAAGAGGAATTGATAACTAATACATTTAATTGGAATGGAATCTCGGAGCTGAATTTACATTGCAGAACCACATGAGAGACGGCCATCTTGATTCGCACAGGCTGATGGGACAGATCGAGTGACATCGCAGAAGCATCTGAATTGTAATATTTAAATTTTATATTTATTAACTTTATTATTTTGTATGTTTAATGAATAAGCCTTTAATAGTTTGTACGTATTGAATTCTCTTGCCTTTCCTGACTATTTCTACAGTTAAAAGAACCCTTATACTATTGAATATTTATTTATATGAAATAATCAAACTGTAACTTTATATCGAAATAGATTCAAGCCCGTTGCGGCAATTTCAAATAATTGTTTTGACGAATAAACTTAATTATTGTTTAAACGCTGTTTTATTGATGATCAGCTAAGCCTTAAATTAAATTACATTAATTATAAAATATTAACGTGAACTTCTTTAGGAGACGAGCTAGCAGAAGAAGAAGAACAGATATTAAATTGGCTGCTACATGCAATCGATGCGGCCTAGACAATCTATTTAAAGTAAAGAACAAATAAGTTTATTTCTGAACACACAGTTATTAAACAGTATTTTTTATTAATTGAACATAAAACAATTACACCAATTAAAATTAATTAATGACATAAAAAATAACAAATAAAAATAAAAATAATAAAATAAAAATTTTTTTAACCAATTAATATTTGTAATTAAATTTGCTTTATTACAAATTGGCGCTCAACTTTAGGGGCTTTAAATAGGAATTGATAGGCCTATAAGATAAGGACAAGTTGCCCAATTTCCTATTTTAGCTTGGCAGCTGTTAACAAGTCAGGAAAGCGATCGAAATGTCAAAGAGAGCGACGTCCAAGAAGAGGGCGGCAGAACCCTAGGAGGAGATAGACATAGAGGACAAGGAGGAGAATCCAGTGGAAGATAGGGAGATTATATCACCCCCGGCGGAAACTAACCAACCCATACAACAACAAGAGGAACAACCAGAAAAACCCATACGAACAGAGAATGTGGCAATGCAGGAGATGTTCAGGATAATGATGGAGAAAATGGAGGAAACAAATAAGGAAAGGAAGGAGGACAACAAATCCTTAAAGGAAGAATTGAAGGAGGATAACAAGAAAGCCAGGGAAGAGAATCAGAAGAGCATAGAACCGATAAATAAAAACATAGAATCTACAAAAGAAGAATTAAGGAAGGACAACCAATCCACAAAGGAAAAATTAAGTAACCAAATTGGAGACACCAAGAAGGAAATTGGAGATACAAATAAGAAAATAGAGGAAACCAGTAAGAAAATGGGAGATGACAACCAACAATTGAGGCAAGAGTTAAGGAAGAATAGTAAGAAGATGGAAGAGAAGATGGAGGAAAATAATAAGAAGATGGAGAAAAAATGGGGGGTAAGTTGGAAGAATTGAAAGAGGATAACCAATTATTCAGAGAAGAATTAAGGGAGGTTAACCAGGAAAATCTGGACAGATTAGACCGAAAGATAGAAGCATTAAAGGAAGAATTTAGTCAGTAAATAGTAGAGAACAATGAAACAATCTGCAAGAAGTTAGAAGAGGAAATAACGGTAATAGAACAAAAGATTACAAAAGCTGACGAAAGATGGAGTCAGACTGAACGAGAAATACAGCGTTTTAAAGCCGAAGTAAACACCGAGGTTACCAATATAGAAGAAACCAATAAGAAGGTGGATAATAGTTATAAAAAATTATGTCAGAAAATGGACGATATGACAAAAGAATTACAAGATGATAGCAAACCGGAAACAGAAGAAATACCAAACGATAAAACAAGAAACAAGTAGCAGTATTATCTGAAATTAAAACTAACAGAAACGAATGATATATTAAACGCAGGGAAATGAAGTCAAAGAAAATGAGAAGAATGTATCTAAGGAATTTAATAAAAACAAAGGAAGAATTTGAGATGATGAACAAGGGGTTAATTAATGTGCGGAATATCCCAATTACCAACAATAAAGAAATCATGAATGTCAGAGATTATAGGAGTAGATTACAAGTAATTTCAATAATGACTTACCATAAAACTATAGTTTACAACTTGGAAAAGACCAGAGATAAATGGGAGTCACCAGAGATAAAAATACGTGGGAAAATATCAATGATATCGTTAGTCACTGATGGACATATTGGTGTCATATTGGTGTAATAAAGAATATGATAGGGTGAGTCGAATAAGCTTTGCAGCAAATGAAAGAATAACAGCAGGAAAAATGAAGTACAAGGTAGAAGCAAGAGATTGAACAAGTACAGGAATAATTATAAAGACAATGGTACTCCGGACAATAAGGGCAACTGAGATCATGGACCACGGCTAAATCAAATACCACACACCATCAAGAAAAGGGATGGATGTTATGATAACCGATTACAGAAAAAACCGTTGGAAAGAGAAGAAAAATAATAGGAATAAGAAAAATAAAGAAACAGAACAAGAGGTCTAATGAAAATAATACAAATGTTTTGATGAAAGATAAGTAACTACCATAAAAATTCTAAAACGAGTAAGGACATCTTACAGCTTATCTAGAAGAAGATATTTTGAATTAAATAAATAAAATAAAAATTCTAAAATGCATAAGGACATCTTACAGCTTACCTAGAAGCAGATATTTTGAATTAAATAAATACCGTGAAAATTCTAAAATGAATAAGGACATCTTACAGCTTATCTAGAAGAAGATATTTTGAATTAAATAAATACCATAAAAATTCTAAAATGAGTAAGGACATTTTACAGCTGACCTAGAAGAAGATATTTTGAATTAAATAAATACCATGAAAATTCTAAAATGAATAAGGACATCTTACAGCTTATCTAGAAGAATATATTTTAATTTTATAATATTTTATTTATATTTATTTTATTATATATTTATATATATATTATATATTTATATATTATTTTATTTATTATATTATATTTTATTTATAATATTTTATAATTTTAATATATAATTTAACATAGTTAAAGAAATTGAATTGAAATAATTTTACCAAGAAATTTTTATCACAACTATGAAGGCTAAACAGTGACTACTCAAGACAACTATATAAATGAAATACTCATCGAAACAAAAATGTTACAGTACTTTAAAGTAAAAAGGTAAACAAGAATCCAGATATTGTATATATTTTCAATGTAATAAGTTGATGAAACCCCTGAACCAAAAATAAGATTATCAAAGAATAAATCGAAGAACCAATTAACTAAAACAGCTAAGGAAAAGATATTAAAACCATACATTATGCCATGAGCAATAAAATAATTAATGAAACAACAAATGAAAAAAAAACTATATACATAAACATGTGCTACCCAAGAAGTAAACAAGAAACAGTCTGTACCAACAACTAACTAAGATAGCAGAATTTCAAAAAGGAAGGCTGAAATGGATATTATGCCAAATACCTATTGATAAGTAAAATAGAATGAGCTTTAAAATGTAAGGATAACCATATGGATAGAAATATTAAATAATCTGAATAATTATTAAGTGATGATTCTAAGTATATTTATTAATAGTCAAAATGGACTACTTATTATAAATGATATTTTAATAACTGGATGTAGATAATTCCACCAGTTTTTTATGATTGAGCAGAGATTGTAATTCCTCTGAGCTCAAATAAGTGATGTATTGGTCAGCAGAGGAATGAAGCCGAAAAAATGCCACTCTGAACTGTTCCAGCTCACATGTTAGGGAATGTTAGGGAGTAAATATATAAATGAAGAAACGCTAAGTAAGAAGGGAAAAATATAGAGATATTAAATAATAAAAGGATGAATCAGATTAAAAAGAACTATCTCATAAGAGTAGAATAAAAGAAAAGGCAACAAAAATGCATATCAACTTAGAGCTCAACCAAAAGAAAAAGGTATATCAGGGTAAACGAAGCAAAGAAGAATATAATAAAGAAGAATATCAGAAGCAATTAGTTCACCCAAACTAAAAGTATGTGCTGAACTAATCACTTTTTCAGGGGGGCACTTGTAGCACAACGATGTTTTTACCTTGTTCTACAAAATAAGATAATATATGAAAGGAAGGGAAGAAGTCATCTAGAAGGGATAATTTCAAGTTAAACAAAAATTAACGGAAAAGTATTGACAATTATAAATAAAAGAACTTAACAGAACTAGAAAAGTCGATTCAAAGGAATTATATGTAGACAATTTATAGCCATAAAGTGTTAAAAAATAAATAATAAGACTATCATATCAGTATAGTAATTAGTAGACCCAGTAAGATACGGAGTAGTGAGGAGTAACAGCCCAGAATAATAAATAAACATGACAATTAGCAAGATATGTAATGATAATGAATAATAGTTTTGAACAAATAAAATAAACATGATAATTTTTAAAATAGGGAACAGTAAGGAGTAATAGCCCAGGACTAATGAATTAAAGGGAAAAAATACTCCAGATACCCAAACAACTTGTAGTAACCTCTATAGCAGCAAGTAAATAATTCACAGGAAATCAAACTATAATAGATATAACAATTTAAATGAAATGACTAGCCCAAATAAGAGAATCCAATACAATTAATGGAAAATAATGTAAAAAATTAATTATAATTAAAATAGATGTGATTAAGGGGAACACCCCAAAACAGTTTCAAAAAAAAGGACAACAAAAGACTATTAGTAATATAAAGTTTTAATGTATTTATTTTAATAATTATTTTATGTTATTATTGTTTGTGAATACCATACAAGATATGTTGATACTAGTAAATGCTATATGTTAGAATGTAAGAATTTATTGTATTTTAATCATGTTAATTAATGTTATATTTTGTAAAGTAAGGAAAGGCAATATAATAGTTCAAACTACCCATGAATAATGGATCAAAAAATATAAAATTAATAAGATGAATTAATAATAACTCTGCTAGGAAAATTGGAAATTGATGACCAAGACAAATTCAAATTTGACCATATAAATCTAATCAAAGAATACAAGTTAATAGAACCTAGACTAATTTGATGTAAATTACCCTATTCAATATACAAATACTTTGCCATAATAATAACCACGACCTGTAATAGTAACGAAAGGAATCAACATGTAAAATTGACTTAAAATAGATGTTTGTACCAGATAAGGCCATACTCAGTAAAGTGTACTAGTAAAATGCAAATAATTTGTTAAATGTTTAAAATAATAGCCAGATGTAAATTAGATAAATTACAGATATTTAATTAGGAATCGAGTGAAAAATAAATTGTAACATAAAACATATTTTAAACCATTTAATAGGTAATTCTATAATTCAAGATAAGGCCTACAGATAAATTTCAAAGAATGTAATTCAGGAGAACAATTCAAACCAAAATAGGTCAAATTTAGTATTAAATTGTATAAAACAAAATCAGGAATATTGTTATATAATTAGAATTACATAATAGTACTAAACAAATAATTTATAGCCATTTAAACATAAAAAATGTCAATATGTTTTATATATAAGGTTGAATTCAGATACAACAGCTGATGGCTGAACAATGAAATATGAGATCTGAATATTATAGTATGTTCGATATGAAGGAACAAATTTAAAGGAGTTGATTGTTAGAAGCCAAACGAGATAGACGTGTCAAAAGACTTCTCAGAGAATTGTAAAAAAAAATTTTGTAACTAACAACAACCGAGATTATAACGAAGCGATAAAAGATAAATAGAAGACAAATTAAAGTAAAGACTACAATAATATTGGTCCCTGAAAACTTAAACTACATCTAATAAGACTAAATTAAACTGCCACTATAAATAGACACGATTTGAATAACAAAAATTGAACTCAGATAGCTAGACACCAAGTGAAGAGAACCATTTTGACACAACCCTACTAGTAACGAACAAAATCCAGTGGATGAGCACAACTATACACTACAACTTGTGAAGATTCCAAGAGCGACATCCTTGAAGAGGAATTGATAACTAATACATTTAATTGGAATGGAATCTCGGAGCTGAATTTACATTGCAGAACCACATGAGAGACGGCCATCTTGATTCGCACAGGCTGATGGGACAGATCGAGTGACATCGCAGAAGCATCTGAATTGTAATATTTAAATTTTATATTTATTAACTTTATTATTTTGTATGTTTAATGAATAAGCCTTTAATAGTTTGTACGTATTGAATTCTCTTGCCTTTCCTGACTATTTCTACAGTTAAAAGAACCCTTATACTATTGAATATTTATTTATATGAAATAATCAAACTGTAACTTTATATCGAAATAGATTCAAGCCCGTTGCGGCAATTTCAAATAATTGTTTTGACGAATAAACTTAATTATTGTTTAAACGCTGTTTTATTGATGATCAGCTAAGCCTTAAATTAAATTACATTAATTATAAAATATTAACGTGAACTTCTTTAGGAGACGAGCTAGCAGAAGAAGAAGAACAGATATTAAATTGGCTGCTACATGCAATCGATGCGGCCTAGACAATCTATTTAAAGTAAAGAACAAATAAGTTTATTTCTGAACACACAGTTATTAAACAGTATTTTTTATTAATTGAACATAAAACAATTACACCAATTAAAATTAATTAATGACATAAAAAATAACAAATAAAAATAAAAATAATAAAATAAAAATTTTTTTAACCAATTAATATTTGTAATTAAATTTGCTTTATTACAAATTGGCGCTCAACTTTAGGGGCTTTAAATAGGAATTGATAGGCCTATAAGATAAGGACAAGTTGCCCAATTTCCTATTTTAGCTTGGCAGCTGTTAACAAGTCAGGAAAGCGATCGAAATGCCAGCCAAAGAGAGCGACGTCCAAGAAGAGGGCGGCAGAACCCTAGGAGGAGATAGACATAGAGGACAAGGAGGAGAATCCAGTGGAAGATAGGGAGATTATATCACCCCCGGCGGAAACTAACCAACCCATACAACAACAAGAGGAACAACCAGAAAAACCCATACGAACAGAGAATGTGGCAATGCAGGAGATGTTCAGGATAATGATGGAGAAAATGGAGGAAACAAATAAGGAAAGGAAGGAGGACAACAAATCCTTAAAGGAAGAATTGAAGGAGGATAACAAGAAAGCCAGGGAAGAGAATCAGAAGAGCATAGAACCGATAAATAAAAACATAGAATCTACAAAAGAAGAATTAAGGAAGGACAACCAATCCACAAAGGAAAAATTAAGTAACCAAATTGGAGACACCAAGAAGGAAATTGGAGATACAAATAAGAAAATAGAGGAAACCAGTAAGAAAATGGGAGATGACAACCAACAATTGAGGCAAGAGTTAAGGAAGAATAGTAAGAAGATGGAAGAGAAGATGGAGGAAAATAATAAGAAGATGGAGAAAAAATGGGGGGTAAGTTGGAAGAATTGAAAGAGGATAACCAATTATTCAGAGAAGAATTAAGGGAGGTTAACCAGGAAAATCTGGACAGATTAGACCGAAAGATAGAAGCATTAAAGGAAGAATTTAGTCAGTAAATAGTAGAGAACAATGAAACAATCTGCAAGAAGTTAGAAGAGGAAATAACGGTAATAGAACAAAAGATTACAAAAGCTGACGAAAGATGGAGTCAGACTGAACGAGAAATACAGCGTTTTAAAGCCGAAGTAAACACCGAGGTTACCAATATAGAAGAAACCAATAAGAAGGTGGATAATAGTTATAAAAAATTATGTCAGAAAATGGACGATATGACAAAAGAATTACAAGATGATAGCAAACCGGAAACAGAAGAAATACCAAACGATAAAACAAGAAACAAGTAGCAGTATTATCTGAAATTAAAACTAACAGAAACGAATGATATATTAAACGCAGGGAAATGAAGTCAAAGAAAATGAGAAGAATGTATCTAAGGAATTTAATAAAAACAAAGGAAGAATTTGAGATGATGAACAAGGGGTTAATTAATGTGCGGAATATCCCAATTACCAACAATAAAGAAATCATGAATGTCAGAGATTATAGGAGTAGATTACAAGTAATTTCAATAATGACTTACCATAAAACTATAGTTTACAACTTGGAAAAGACCAGAGATAAATGGGAGTCACCAGAGATAAAAATACGTGGGAAAATATCAATGATATCGTTAGTCACTGATGGACATATTGGTGTCATATTGGTGTAATAAAGAATATGATAGGGTGAGTCGAATAAGCTTTGCAGCAAATGAAAGAATAACAGCAGGAAAAATTAAGTACAAGGTAGAAGCAAGAGATTGAACAAGTACAGGAATAATTATAAAGACAATGGTACTCCGGACAATAAGGGCAACTGAGATCATGGACCACGGCTAAATCAAATACCACACACCATCAAGAAAAGGGATGGATGTTATGATAACCGATTACAGAAAAAACCGTTGGAAAGAGAAGAAAAATAATAGGAATAAGAAAAATAAAGAAACAGAACAAGAGGTCTAATGAAAATAATACAAATGTTTTGATGAAAGATAAGTAACTACCATAAAAATTCTAAAACGAGTAAGGACATCTTACAGCTTATCTAGAAGAAGATATTTTGAATTAAATAAATAAAATAAAAATTCTAAAATGCATAAGGACATCTTACAGCTTACCTAGAAGCAGATATTTTGAATTAAATAAATACCGTGAAAATTCTAAAATGAATAAGGACATCTTACAGCTTATCTAGAAGAAGATATTTTGAATTAAATAAATACCATAAAAATTCTAAAATGAGTAAGGACATTTTACAGCTGACCTAGAAGAAGATATTTTGAATTAAATAAATACCATGAAAATTCTAAAATGAATAAGGACATCTTACAGCTTATCTAGAAGAATATATTTTAATTTTATAATATTTTATTTATATTTATTTTATTATATATTTATATATATATTATATATTTATATATTATTTTATTTATTATATTATATTTTATTTATAATATTTTATAATTTTAATATATAATTTAACATAGTTAAAGAAATTGAATTGAAATAATTTTACCAAGAAATTTTTATCACAACTATGAAGGCTAAACAGTGACTACTCAAGACAACTATATAAATGAAATACTCATCGAAACAAAAATGTTACAGTACTTTAAAGTAAAAAGGTAAACAAGAATCCAGATATTGTATATATTTTCAATGTAATAAGTTGATGAAACCCCTGAACCAAAAATAAGATTATCAAAGAATAAATCGAAGAACCAATTAACTAAAACAGCTAAGGAAAAGATATTAAAACCATACATTATGCCATGAGCAATAAAATAATTAATGAAACAACAAATGAAAAAAAAACTATATACATAAACATGTGCTACCCAAGAAGTAAACAAGAAACAGTCTGTACCAACAACTAACTAAGATAGCAGAATTTCAAAAAGGAAGGCTGAAATGGATATTATGCCAAATACCTATTGATAAGTAAAATAGAATGAGCTTTAAAATGTAAGGATAACCATATGGATAGAAATATTAAATAATCTGAATAATTATTAAGTGATGATTCTAAGTATATTTATTAATAGTCAAAATGGACTACTTATTATAAATGATATTTTAATAACTGGATGTAGATAATTCCACCAGTTTTTTATGATTGAGCAGAGATTGTAATTCCTCTGAGCTCAAATAAGTGATGTATTGGTCAGCAGAGGAATGAAGCCGAAAAAATGCCACTCTGAACTGTTCCAGCTCACATATTAGGGAATGTTAGGGAGTAAATATATAAATGAAGAAACGCTAAGTAAGAAGGGAAAAATATAGAGATATTAAATAATAAAAGGATGAATCAGATTAAAAAGAACTATCTCATAAGAGTAGAATAAAAGAAAAGGCAACAAAAATGCATATCAACTTAGAGCTCAACCAAAAGAAAAAGGTATATCAGGGTAAACGAAGCAAAGAAGAATATAATAAAGAAGAATATCAGAAGCAATTAGTTCACCCAAACTAAAAGTATGTGCTGAACTAATCACTTTTTCAGGGGGGCACTTGTAGCACAACGATGTTTTTACCTTGTTCTACAAAATAAGATAATATATGAAAGGAAGGGAAGAAGTCATCTAGAAGGGATAATTTCAAGTTAAACAAAAATTAATGGAAAAGTATTGACAATTATAAATAAAAGAACTTAACAGAACTAGAAAAGTCGATTCAAAGGAATTATATGTAGACAATTTATAGCCATAAAGTGTTAAAAAATAAATAATAAGACTATCATATCAGTATAGTAATTAGTAGACCCAGTAAGATACGGAGTAGTGAGGAGTAACAGCCCAGAATAATAAATAAACATGACAATTAGCAAGATATGTAATGATAATGAATAATAGTTTTGAACAAATAAAATAAACATGATAATTTTTAAAATAGGGAACAGTAAGGAGTAATAGCCCAGGACTAATGAATTAAAGGGAAAAAATACTCCAGATACCCAAACAACTTGTAGTAACCTCTATAGCAGCAAGTAAATAATTCACAGGAAATCAAACTATAATAGATATAACAATTTAAATGAAATGACTAGCCCAAATAAGAGAATCCAATACAATTAATGGAAAATAATGTAAAAAATTAATTATAATTAAAATAGATGTGATTAAGGGGAACACCCCAAAACAGTTTCAAAAAAAAGGACAACAAAAGACTATTAGTAATATAAAGTTTTAATGTATTTATTTTAATAATTATTTTATGTTATTATTGTTTGTGAATACCATACAAGATATGTTGATACTAGTAAATGCTATATGTTAGAATGTAAGAATTTATTGTATTTTAATCATGTTAATTAATGTTATATTTTGTAAAGTAAGGAAAGGCAATATAATAGTTCAAACTACCCATGAATAATGGATCAAAAAATATAAAATTAATAAGATGAATTAATAATAACTCTGCTAGGAAAATTGGAAACTGATGACCAAGACAAATTCAAATTTGACCATATAAATCTAATCAAAGAATACAAGTTAATAGAACCTAGACTAATTTGATGTAAATTACCCTATTCAATATACAACTACAAATACATACAAATACCCTATTCTGTTACAAATACATTGCCATAATAATAACCACGACCTGTAATAGTAACGAAAGGAATCAACATGTAAAATTGACTTAAAATAGATGTTTGTACCAGATAAGGCCATACTCAGTAAAGTGTACTAGTAAAATGCAAATAATTTGTTAAATGTTTAAAATAATAGCCAGATGTAAATTAGATAAATTACAGATATTTAATTAGGAATCGAGTGAAAAATAAATTGTAACATAAAACATATTTTAAACCATTTAATAGGTAATTCTATAATTCAAGATAAGGCCTACAGATAAATTTCAAAGAATGTAATTCAGGAGAACAATTCAAACCAAAATAGGTCAAATTTAGTATTAAATTGTATAAAACAAAATCAGGAATATTGTTATATAATTAGAATTACATAATAGTACTAAACAAATAATTTATAGCCATTTAAACATAAAAAATGTCAATATGTTTTATATATAAGGTTGAATTCAGATACAACAGCTGATGGCTGAACAATGAAATATGAGATCTGAATATTATAGTATGTTCGATATGAAGGAACAAATTTAAAGGAGTTGATTGTTAGAAGCCAAACGAGATAGACGTGTCAAAAGACTTCTCAGAGAATTGTAAAAAAAAATTTTGTAACTAACAACAACCGAGATTATAACGAAGCGATAAAAGATAAATAGAAGACAAATTAAAGTAAAGACTACAATAATATTGGTCCCTGAAAACTTAAACTACATCTAATAAGACTAAATTAAACTGCCACTATAAATAGACACGATTTGAATAACAAAAATTGAACTCAGATAGCTAGACACCAAGTGAAGAGAACCATTTTGACACAACCCTACTAGTAACGAACAAAATCCAGTGGATGAGCACAACTATACACTACAACTTGTGAAGATTCCAAGAGCGACATCCTTGAAGAGGAATTGATAACTAATACATTTAATTGGAATGGAATCTCGGAGCTGAATTTACATTGCAGAACCACATGAGAGACGGCCATCTTGATTCGCACAGGCTGATGGGACAGATCGAGTGACATCGCAGAAGCATCTGAATTGTAATATTTAAATTTTATATTTATTAACTTTATTATTTTGTATGTTTAATGAATAAGCCTTTAATAGTTTGTATGTATTGAATTCTCTTGCCTTTCCTGACTATTTCTACAGTTAAAAGAATTAGATAATTCCACAAGTTTTTTATGATTGAGCAGAGATTATAATTCCTCTGAGCTCAAATAAGTGATGTATTGTTCAGCAGAGGAATGAAGCCGAAAAAATGCCACTCTGAACTGTTCCAGCTCACATGTTAGGGAAATTTAGGGAGTAAATATATAAATGAAGAAACACTAAATAATAAGGGAAAAATATAGAGATATTAAATAATAAAAGGATGAATCATATTAAAAAGAACTATCTCATAAGAGTAGAATAAAAGTAAAGGCAACAAAAATGCATATCAACTTAGAGCTCAATGAAAAGAAACACGTATATATCAGGGTAAACGAAGCCAAAAAGAATATAATAAAGAAGAATATCAGAAGCAATTAGTTCACCCAAACTAAAAGTATGTGCTGAACTAATCACTTTTACAGGGGGGCATTTGTAGCACAACGGAAGTTTTTACCTTGTTCTACAAAATAAGATAATATATGAAAGGAAGGGAAGAAGTCTTCTAGAAGGGATAATATCAACTTAAACAAAAATTAATGGAAAAGTATTGACAATTATAAATAAAAGAACTTAACAGAACTAGAAAAGTCGATTCAAAGGAATTATATGTAGACAATTTATAGCCATAAAGTGTTAAAAAATAAATAATAAGAGTATCATATCAGTATAATAATTAGTAGACCCAGTAAGATACGGAGTAGTGAGGAGTAACAGCCCAGAATAATAAATGAACATGACAATTAGCAAGATATGTAATGATAATGAATAATAGTTTAGAACAAATAAAATAAACATGACAATTTTTAAAATAGGGAACAGTAAGGAGTAATAGCCCAGGACTAATGAATTAAAGGGAAAAAATAATCCAGATACTCCAAAAACTTGTAGTAACCTCTACAGCAGCAAGTAAATAATTCACAGGAAATCAAACTATTACAACGATACAACGTTGCAAATATAAATTTATTTGTGTTTGCGGAGCCCCACAATCTGGGACGCCATATTATGCAACGATATAACGTTGTAAATATAATATAATTTACATTTGTGGTGCTCCACGTTGGAATAGATAATTAATATGCAACAATACGATATACATAAAATAGGCGTGACTGGTCTCACGTTCAAGATTGACAAATTATGTAACAAAATAGCATTTAAATTGGGTTTCAGGTGTATCTGTAATAAGAACTCTATGTAACTTGTAACGGTATTTCAAATTTATTTGATATTAATAAAATTGTGCACTTAGCACTTACTTCGACTTAAAACATTCGTTATTATTTGTTATTATGCTGTAAGGCTTATGCTATATACATCCTTACTGACTAAATATTCTATTCTACTAATTATTGT
Source organism: Magicicada septendecula (assembly GCA_034769895.1). Taxonomy (NCBI): domain Eukaryota; kingdom Metazoa; phylum Arthropoda; class Insecta; order Hemiptera; family Cicadidae; genus Magicicada; species Magicicada septendecula. The sequence continues at coordinate 325,606,782 of CM068368.1, forward strand.
ATTAAAGAAAAATCTCATTTTCAGACTACTCAGTCAATTAATGTGTTTCAAAATATCAATATTTTAATATCTTTTTATATATTGTAATGTACTCAAAATATTAATAGTTATTGAATTTATCTTTTGTTTCGCAGTACTGATTTATATCAAACACTAATTGTTTTCATTTAAATTCTTTGTATTCGTTTTATTTCAATACTAATTTGAGCTCTTGTTACGTTAATCGTATTTCTAAAACATCTATGATTTTAATTCTACTTTAAAATAAACATTGGATCTTACTTTTAAATAAAACAAGAATGTCTTTAATTGTCTTTGAGTTCATTGTTCGATTAAGAGATAAATAAGTTGTTTATCATCTTATTGTCGTCAATCATACTCGATCATTTGATCCATCTGTAGTTGTCCTCGTCTCGCACTCCAGCGTCCTCTTGTCCAGTGTCGACTCGCTCCTCTTGTCCAGCGTTGACTCGCCTCTTGTCCAGCATCGACTCTGTCTTCTGTCCACCGTTGTATCACTCTCTGGAACTTCTCCTCGTGCTGTTTCTGACGTCAATGAATCTTCTTATGTGGATCTTCTTATGTAATTTTGTTATTATTTAAAAACAGTTGGTTTTACAATCGAGTTACATAACTGTATGTAACTGGAAGGATGAAATTATTTACAAAAATTTAAATATTCTGTGTGGACGGGCAGAAGCTCCCGCTGCACCGTGGATGATTTAAGAAAGAGAACCACTGTAGCTTGTGTGTCCTATTTATACCCATGTCTTGGTCGACACCTGCAGTGGTACGAAATCGACATGTCAGAAACTGTCTCTGGATTCAGTTCCCCCACTCTTTGTCAATTTCGCTATTTCTTATATTTCTGCGAATTGCAGAGTCCTGTAAGTATACTCTTATACTTATCTTATAACTATTTTTACAACACATGTTCACTGTAATTTTGGACATTGCAAGTTAAACCCTTTCGATTTGTACATAGTTATTTCACTATTACACTCTTACGGTGTGGCACTTGCACATGGTTTTTGTACACAGTATTTAGTAAATTTTCTTACATTTTATTGTGTTTTTAGATTTTACTCTTTAATTATAGTTTATGAATAATTACGGAAAAACAGTAATTATGCAATTATTCATCTTGGGGTGGTAAACTCGCCTGCATAGACCTGCGTTCACACACACTAGCAAAATACTGGTGTACACACTTTCAGTTACATTTGTGTGTGTGTGCACGTCGATTCAGGTCGAAACACCTGTTCATATTTTTGTCTGAGCCAAGCTTGCAATCCCTGACATGCTTATTTCTAATATATTATTAATTATTTACAGTTTATTAGGTATATTTAAATTTTTATATTCAATGCTCAGTACATCACTTATTTGTACCGTCGCATTATCCCTCTGCTTGGTAACAAAAAAAAATTTAATAAATTTATTTATTATAATTTTTTTATTATTATTATTATTATTATTATTATTATTATTATTATTATTATTATTATTATTACACTTGAGACAAAAAAATGTAACAAATAATAAAGAATAATATTCGTCATTTCACCCTTAATTGGAGTGTATACAAATGTCTTACCTCCCCTCCTTATACGCTCACTGCTCATGACCTTGTAGTAGGGTGGCTTCAACAAACAGCTGATCTGACTGGTTTCATTGACCTCGTTGTTTTCAGGTGTAAAACTTCCTAAATAACGTTGCGTGGAATTTACCAATTTCTTTCTTCTGTATCTCATCATATACGATGAAAGTGTGTTGTCCTACTCGCTGTCTTAACGTATACGGTCCATTATAAAGTCTAAAGAATTTCTTCGCCGTATTATCACTCCGTTTTCCCACTGGATTAGCTTTGAGTAGTACACTTTCTCCCACGCTGAATTGTTGTAGCTTGTGAGTTAGATTAAATCTTTCTACTCTCTTGTTACCTCTTTCTCTTATCCGTTGCTTTGCGTATTCAATTTTCACACTTATTGGTATAGGTACATTTTGGTTATTAGGTTTGTTTATATACTTAGTCCAAAATCTGTTTGGCTTCTTATCTTCTTCTAATTCCATTGGAGTATATCCTGTTGCTTCATTATAATTTTCGTTAATGGCTTTCTCAAGAAATGGTAAATATTCTGCCCATTTATTGTGTTGATCATGACAATATATTCGTAAATATTTACCTAATTCTTTGTTAACTCTCTCAGCAAGGTTTCCTTGAGGATGTCTTATGGATGTGAGTACAGGTTGTATTCCATTTTCCCTTAACGTCCTCTCCCATTTTTCACTTTGGAATTGTACACCTTGATCACTGAGTACCTTCTTCATTTTTACATATGACGGAATATATTTCTGCAGTAGTATCTTTAGAACAACTTTGGTTGTGGGTCGCATAATTGGGTACAGTCGGACTGCCTTGGAAAACACATCGATACATACCAATATGTGCTTCACACCTCGACTTGATCGTGGTAGTGGTCCCAGAAAATCCACTGCAATTACCTCTCCCTTGTTCTCCTTCTGTACACTCTGCATTCCTACGTATGTGTGTAAATTCGGCCCTTTCGCCGTTTGACACTCATAACACTTCTTTACCTTCGCTTCTAATCTTCCTTAACTCTTTTCTTAACATGACATTACTTTATCTAATACATTACTTATACAATACATTAACATTCATTACCTTTTATTACATTTCTTTAACTTTACCTTTCTGATCGCTATTACTTTCCTGAAATACACTTCCGTAACAGAATACTCTTTTGGCTTTGTAGTGTGTCGCATGATCGGTTACAGAGGAACTGTCTTGGAAAACAACGATATTTTTCTCGAAGTCCTTAATCCTAAGTAGTCTCTGCCCTTTTGACTTTTCACTCTTGCTTTCTTCTGTGTCCTTGTATCTCCATTAAGTGTTCGCTTGATCATCCGTTCTAACAATTATAGCAATTATTTTCCATTCCTAACCCTTTCTTCATATTAATAACAACAATAACATCTTTTACCATTACTTTCTTAAATATTTCTCTACAATAGCATTCCTTACCATTAATAATTAAAATTAAACCTCCGCTCAATAGTCCGTTAAGGACCAAGGCATACCGCATGTCTTTTGTGTTAGTGTGACGGCGTATGGCTAGTACTACGCGCCACCAGCCACTAGTTGCGGTATTCACAGCCAGGAGGCGGCGCTGTTATCTCAGCGCCTACTCAGTTTGCCTCACGACGCTGAGTGCACACCGTACGGAACCTCCGCCGGGAATTGAACCCGGGACCACGAGCGCATCAATCGCCCGCGTTAGCCACTAGACCGCCTGGAGGCTCACCATTAATAATACATTTCTTAATTATACTCTCTTATATTATTATTAATAATTAATAGTAATATTTTTTTCTCATTTAAAAATAATTATTTATTTTCGGGTATTGAGTTCGGTTCCGTGTGTCGTTAGAACTGACACCCCTCATTATAACAATTGGTTATTGTACACAGGAAATTCATTGTGCTCACCCTCGCGACAACATTCCATTGGGTTACCCCCTCGTTACCTTTCCGTTGCATTGCTGCGACGTTTGTTTGCGTACTTACCGTGTGAACGTTTGTTTTGATCGTATATGGGTCGTTCTGAAATTAAGTGGAAATTTCAGTCATTTGCATTTTTTCATTAATTAATATCCTGTAGAAAGCTACAAAACTGATTTTATTTTAAAGATTGTTGTATTATTTATAATAGGCAAAAGTAAAAAAAATATAAATGCATATTAATGGGAAAAAATATATTAACAGTAAAAAATGTCACCTCCATGGGTGTCCCCGATTGTGTTTTTAGGAGAATATGTTAATGCAATTTATAATATTTTATTTTTATGACTGTTATAAAGTCATATTTATATTAAACAACTCATTTACATCATAATTTATTGAAAGCAACTATTTAAAAAAAACATTTTTATGTTGAAAAATACGTAACTTTCCATGTCCCCACAGTCTGAGTCACCTCTATGGAATAATTCTATTAGTTTCATAAAAATGTAACAGATGGTAACACAAGCTTAACAAAGAAGTTGAAGGAGCCTAAGACAGCCATCTTGATTGTGGTGTGAGTTGGTCCAACAGTGAGCATTGTTTTGGACTGTTATAATTAGTTAAACTTTTTAAATACGAGAGTTCTTTTTCATCGCGTCAACTCCGTGGATTCTTTAACTTGGTAAGTTTTTTTTATATATTGACTTTTCAGTAGTATAAGTTACTACTTGAAGTGCTTAAAACAATAAACCAAATTAAGTTTGCTGAGCTTCTTACAGGTTAGCCTCAAATGTAAAAAAATCATGAAAATGTCACCTCCATGGTTAAATCGTTCCATGGAGGTGATGAGGATGCATGGAGGTGACAAAAATTTGTCATTGGCTAACATTAGCTATTTATTAAGTATTTCAAAATATTTTTAAGCCACCTTTAACTAACATGGGAATTAAACACCTTTATTTTTAGGTTATATTTACTTTTTATCTGAAGGCAGCCTTACCTAACTTATTTTAGGCCGCATTAATTCGATTTTGTACTTTGAAAGAGAGCTTTAATTTCAATAATGTCAAAGTCAAAGTGTCAAATTATAATACTGCTTGTTTGTATACATTATATATGTATACATTGTATATGAATATACAAACCAAAATGCTTAACACTACTTTCAACTGAAGCTAATTACTATTTTATAAAAATAATAAAGTTTAGTTTTGTTAAAAACTGTTATTTATTTATTTTTTTAGCTAAAACAAATGGCACCAGTTAAATGCAAGAAAGTTGAAATTGAAAAGTTAAGAAGAATAAAGAAGGAATCAGAGCAAAAAAGAAGAGATAAAATCAGAAATGATCCAATTTTGTATGAAGAAGCCAAAAAGAGAGAGCGAGAAAGGTATCACAAAAGGAAAGCTGAGGGAAAAATTAAAAAAATTTCACAGCTCAGCGCTAGAGAAAAAAGGGTTAGACGGAAAAAATGGGTTGAAAAAACAAGAAAATCTCGCTTGAACAAGAAAAAAGTAGAGGAACAATTAGAATTAATTACTACAAATACTCCACAAGACAGTGAAGTAGAGGCAGATGCTGGCACTGATAATCTTGAAAATGGAGGAGTCATTGGGAGAGCTGGAAGCAGCAGAGAACTGAGTGGGAAAAAAGTTGCTAAAAGAAACAAATCTAAAGCGTACAGATAGATAGAGCGTCTGAAAAAAGAGCTGGAAAAAGAAAAGAAAGAAGTAGTAAAACTGCAAAGATGTAAAGAAAAATATAAGAAAAGGTTCTTTTGTTTGAAAGAAAATAACAAAAAATTAAATAGTCCACAGCAAAAAGTTAAAAGTATTTTACAGGAAGAAAGAGTTTCCACTAAAGTGAGGAGACATCTTGAATTTGGATCTGTGCTAGCTACCCAGATAGAGGAAAATTTCAAGAAAAACAAAGATTCAAAGAAAAGTAAAAAAGCTTTTGGTTTGGTATTGTCAGGTAAAATAGTGAAAAAGTCGATTCATGCACTTGCTTCTAGTACACAAATACTGGAAAAATTTAAAGAGGATTGGTGAGGGCAAAAAAATTATTGACATAATGAAAAATGCAATTAAATACAATACAAAAAATGAAGTGAGAAAGAAAGGTGATGTTATTAAGTTCTTTGAACAAGATGACGTAAGTAGAGTCGAGCCTGGCATAAAAGATACTAAAACAAAAAATAAGATCAAAAAGCAAAAGAGAACTTTAATGGGAAGCCTTAAAAACCTCCACAAAAAATTTGAGGCAGAATTTGGATTTAGTGTACCATATTGTACATTTTGTTCGTTTTGACCATTTTGGGTATTGTTGCCGAACGTAAAAAACAGAGATACCTGTGCGTGTGAAAAGCACGAAAATATAGGATTGATTTTTGAAAAATTGAAAAGCGTAAAAGTCCTGAAATACACCGATTTAGATGAAATGGTTAAGTCTCTATGTTGCAATTTGAACGAACTAAAAACTCGAGAAGAATGTTTGGAAAGAAGATGCCCAAACTGTCTGAATAAAAGTATTGAAATTGATGAATTCGAAAACAGCATGACAAGTGTAGAACAATGGAAAAGAAAAAATGTTGAGTGCACTGTAAAAGGAACTAAAAAGTTTGCCAAAAAGGTAGTAAAAGAAACAGTGGATATTGAAGTTAAAGCTCTTTTTGAAAAGTTGTATGATATGGTACCTTCTTTCATGCAACATGTTTGCAATATAATGCACCAGTATAAATCAATAAAAGACCAGAAGAAATCCATGAAATCAAATGAACTACTCATTCATGTAACTTTAGTCAAAATTATGAATGTAAATACACAAAAGAAATACGTGTTCATTTTGGCGGGTCACGCCAACAAGTAACATTACATACTGGTGTAATGTATTACAAAGATGAAAATGATGTCAATGACACAACTCAGTGTCTTTCATTCTGTTCTATGTCACAAAGCTTGAGACATGATGCCAGTGCCATTATAGCACATTTGAAGCCGATTTTGATATATGCAAAGGGAGTCGTTCAAGAAATAAAACTTATCCATTTATTTGAGTGATAGCCCAACAACACAGTATCGCAATAGAACCATTTTCACCTGATCTCAAACTACCTGGGAAAATTCAGGGGTACCAAAGCAAATACCTGGAATTACTCCGAATGTGGGCATGGCAAAGGAGCCCCCGATGGGATCGGAGGATACTTGAAAAGAACAGCCAACCAGCTTGTAGCTGAAGGAACTGACTTGCCCACATTCCAGGTATTATACGACACTTTACAAAGAACTTGTGAGAATGTCAAGCTTTTTTTAGTAAACAAAGAAGACATAGAAAAAATTGATTCTCTAATTGAAAAGGACATTCCATCATGCGCTGGCACAATGAAAATACATCAAGTAGTATGGAGAAAACAAGCACAGAATCTTGAAATGTGCAGATTAAGTTGTTTCAACTGTGGAACAACAAAGAATTGTTCTCATTACGGTACTGGGGTTTTCAACCCAAGACCTAAACAAAAAGAAATATGTACATTTAACCTGCCAGGAAAATCACGCCAGATAAAGAAAAAGGACAGGTTACACTATGAAGACATTACAACAGTGACACTAGTGAAGACGGAGCAAAACACACTGTTAACATAAATGACTATGTCGTTGTCAAAGTCTTTGGAAAAAAACAATCAGCCTCTCTTTATGTGGCAAACGTCACAGAGTGTGCAAAAGATTCATTGTACGTCCGTTTCATTCAAAGGTGCCAGAACACAAAAAACAAATTTGTTTTTACAAAAGAGCTGGAAGCTTGTGTTCATAGTAAAGAAGTTGTTGCTGTTCTGAAACAGCCAATTTTGAATTCAATAATGCAGTATGTTTTCGACCTCCCCGATGAATTAAGATTTAAAGTTTTTTAATTAAGTTAGAAGCCTAATTGAGCCCATGTCATGTAGGGAATTTAGGCAGTTGTTCTAATAATTCAGATTTGGCCTCTTTACTTAACAATAATTGTCTTGTGTTTTTGAAAAACTTAAGTTCCAATTGTGATGTATCCTACTGTACATAAATAAATTTGTTTACATAAAATATAATTACAATTTACTACTGCAACGATTATTATTTAACTTTCCTACATCAAATAACTAACATATCTAAGATTTTTAACTTGTACTTTACATAATAGTGAAACTTAAGCTCTCATATGTCACCTCCGTGGTAGCAATGTCACCTCCATGTCTTATGAAAATTTAAAATTAGCTCTGAAAGGCTAAAAATCATTCCTTGACCTCGTTTAATAGTTTACATGTATTTGATTACATCATAGGGACACTATTATTAAATAATAAAACTGAAATTATTTTGTACATAATATTTTTTTTGCTAGTCTGAAATTTCCACTTAATTTCAGAACGACCCATAAGTCACCTGTTTATAGGGTGAAAACTTTATTTTCCCTCTCTTTCTCTCGTAACAAATGCTTCGGTCTTTCTCAATTCTCTCAGCACGTTCCACAAGTCTCTCATCACTAATGAATTGTGTAAGGTCAGTGCGTTTGAAGCCTATATAAACAGCTGACGACGGTTTTTTCGTTCGTCTTTTATGATAATATTCATCGTAATTACTATAATTATAGTTATAATTATCATTCACTTTATAATTATCGTGCGTATATCTAACATCATATTTGCCACAATTTTGTGTAGTGTTTCGTCTAGACAATTTAATACGTTTCTTGTTAGGCCTACAATGATATTTATCTCCGTAAGTGTGGTGTCTTACGTGTTTCAAATGTGTCATCTTGTGTGACTTACTATTGTGTGTGTGTCTCACACTTGGAATATCGCTATTAATAAGGTACGTTTTATTATCCTTAATTTGCTTCTCTTCCTTAATGTTAATTACTTTATAATTATCGTTAATAATTACACACGTATTTTCAACTACTATGAATTCTTCACATATTATCTTTTCACATATTAGCTCCGTTTGTTTATTAATTATTCCACAGACATTTTCTGCGATCGTGTCAACACGTAAATTTGTATTAACAATTTTTTCGGTTAACTGTGCAGTACCGTCTATTATACTTTGTTTTATTTCAAGATTATCAATTTTTAACTCTTCTAGACTCTCTGTGATTTTTATGGTGTCCTGTCTAAAATTTTTGGACTGTAGCTCTAATTTATTTTCTAAACTTTCTGTTTGTTTTGTATTTATTTCTTTTAGTTCGTCTATTCTAGCATTTAAATTTTCTGTCTGTTTATTTAAATTTTCTGTCTGTTTTGTGCTTAATTCATCGACCCAGGCACGCATCATTGTCTGGAATGCCTCTACGTCTAAATTTCCTGTAGTCGTCATGTTGAAGTATTATTAAAATATTTATTTAGTAGTAATTCTTTAACAATTATTATTGGTAACCGTTACCTACTTATTTATTTATTTTTGTATTTTTATTAATAGTTATTATTAATACTCATTACAGTTACACCTGTTACATAGACAAACAATATTATTTGTGGGCGCCAGCTGTGTGATTACACAACAATTAACATTACATTCAGTTACTGTTTAATATAAATAATTATTACATATAATACATGTTTATTTAACACACTCTTATATTTTAGAGCAACCATTTAGCTACATAAAAAAAATTTTAATAGTTAAATGGTGGGGATTGGGCCATACGTTCATGGGCTACAATTTATGTAACAAATTTTTGCACATAAATTTAGGCATGTCGTGCCCCACGTCCAGGGCGCCATATTATACAACGTATTTATGTGTACAAATTTATATGTAATTTAATTTGTATAGCCCCACATTCGGCACCATATTATACAACGATACAACGTTGCAAATATAAATATATTTGTGTTTGCGGAGCCCCACAATCTGGGGCGCCATATTATGCAACGATATAACGTTGTAAATATAATATAATTTACATTTGTGATGCTCCACGTTGGGATAGATAATTAATATGCAACAATACGATATACATAAAATAGGCGTGACTGGTCTCACGTTCAAGATTGACAAATTATGTAACAAAATAGCATTTAAATTGGGTTTCAGGTGTATCTGTAATAAGAACTCTATGTAACTTGTAACGGTATTTCAAATTTATTTGATATTAATAAAATTGTGCACTTAGCACTTACTTCGACTTAAAACATTCGTTATTATTTGTTATTATGCTGTAAGGCTTATGCTATATACATCCTTACTGACTAAATATTCTATTCTACTAATTATTGTATTAAAGAAAAATCTCATTTTCAGACTACTCAGTCAATTAATGTGTTTCAAAATATCAATATTTTAATATCTTTTTATATATTGTAATGTACTCAAAATATTAATAGTTATTGAATTTATCTTTTGTTTCTCAGTACTGATTTATATCAAACACTAATTGTTTTCATTTAAATTCTTTGTATTCGTTTTATTTCAATACTAATTTGAGCTCTTGTTACGTTAATCGTATTTCTAAAACATCTATGATTTTAATTCTACTTTAAAATAAACATTGGCTCTTACTTTTAAATAAAACAAGAATGTCTTTAGTTGTCTTTGAGTTCATTGTTCGATTAAGAGATAAATAAGTTGTTTATCATCTTATTGTCGTCAATCATACTCGATCATTTGATCCATCTGTAGTTGTCCTCGTCTCGCACTCCAGCGTCCTCTTGTCCAGCATCGACTCGCTCCTCTTGTCCAGCGTCGACTCGCTCCTCTTGTCCAGCGTTGACTCGCCTCTTGTCCAGCATCGACTCTGTCTTCTGTCCACCGTTGTATCACTCTCTGGAACTTCTCCTCGTGCTGTTTCTGACGTCAATGGATCTTCTTATGTAGATCTTCTTATGTAATTTTGTTATTATTTAAAAACAGTTGGTTTTACAATCGAGTTACATAACTGTATGTAACTGGAAGGATGAAATTATTTACAAAAATTTAAATATTCTGTGTGGACGGGCAGAAGCTCCCGCTGCACCGTGGATGATTTAAGAAAGAGAACCACTGTAGCTTGTGTGTCCTATTTATACCCATGTCTTGGTCGACACCTGCAGTGGTACGAAATCGACATGTCAGAAACTGTCTCTGGATTCAGTTCCCCCACTCTTTGTCAATTTCGCTATTTCTTATATTTCTGCGAATTGCAGAGTCCTGTAAGTATACTCTTATACTTATCTTATAACTATTTTACAACACATGTTCACTGTAATTTTGGACATTGCAACTTAACCCTTTCGATTTGTACATAGTTATTTCACTATTACACTCTTACGGTGTGGCACTTGCACATGGTTTTCGTACACAGTATTTAGTAAATTTTCTTACATTTTATTGTGTTTTTAGATTTTACTCTTTAATTATAGTTTATGAATAATTACGGAAAAACAGTAATTATGCAATTATTCATCTTGGGGTGGTAAACTCGCCTGCATAGACCTGCGTTCACACACACTAGCAAAATACTGGTGTACACACTTTCAGTTACATTTGTGTGTGTGTGCACGTCGATTCAGGTCGAAACACCTGTTCATATTTTTGTCTGAGCCAAGCTTGCAATCCCTGACATGCTTATTTCTAATATATTATTAATTATTTACAGTTTATTAGGTATATTTAAATTTTTATATTCAATGCTCAGTACATCACTTATTTGTACTGTCACATTATCCCTCTGCATGGTAACAAAAAAAAATTTAATAAATTTATTTATTATAATTTTTTTATTATTATTATTATTATTATTATTATTATTATTATTATTATTATTATTATTATTATTACACTTGAGACAAAAAAATGTAACAAATAATAAAGAATAATATTCGTCATTTCACCCTTAATTGGAGTGTATACAAATGTCTTACCTCCCCTCCTTATACACTCACTGCTCATGACCTTGTAGTAGGGTGGCTTCAACAAACAGCTGATCTGACTGGTTTCATTGACCTCGTTGTTTTCAGGTGTAAAACTTCCTAAATAACGTTGCGTGGAATTTACCAATTTCTTTCTTCTGTATCTCATCATATACGATGAAAGTGTGTTGTCCTACTCGCTGTCTTAACGTATACGGTCCATTATAAAGTCTGAAGAATTTCTTCGCCGTATTATCACTCCGTTTTCCCACTGGATTAGCTTTGAGTAGTACACTTTCTCCCACGCTGAATTGTTGTAGCTTGTGAGTTAGATTAAATCTTTCTACTCTCTTGTTACCTCTTTCTCTTATCCGTTGCTTTGCGTATTCAATTTTCACACTTATTGGTATAGGTACATTTTGGTTATTAGGTTTGTTTATATACTTAGTCCAAAATCTGTTTGGCTTCTTATCTTCTTCTAATTCCATTGGAGTATATCCTGTTGCTTCATTATAATTTTCGTTAATGGCTTTCTCAAGAAATGGTAAATATTCTGCCCATTTTTTGTGTTGATCATGACAATATATTCGTAAATATTTACCTAATTCTTTGTTAACTCTCTCAGCAAGGTTTCCTTGAGGATGTCTTATGGATGTGAGTACAGGTTGTATTCCATTTTCCCTTAACGTCCTCTCCCATTTTTCACTTTGGAATTGTACACCTTGATCACTGAGTACCTTCTTCATTTTTACATATGACGGAATATATTTCTGCAGTAGTATCTTTAGAACAACTTTGGTTGTGGGTCGCATAATTGGGTACAGTCGGACAGCTGTGCCGTACTGGGTTCGGCAGCGTCTTATAAGTATTTTAAAACGAGCGGCGGTGACGTCATGCACTGCCATAGGTTTGTTGTTGTTGTCTGTTGATACACACAGATGTAGTGCAGCTACGCAATTCAGTTGGCGCGTCCAGCTGTTTCTGTACATTCCTGCATCCAGAGTTTACTTGGGTTGACCGACACATTGAATCGGTCTCATTTCTGTTCTATCCTCCAACCCGGTCATCTGCTCTCGACTGGCAGCAACCTTCTGTTCTGGACTTCCTCGGCTATCGCTATGGTTGGCTAGATAAAGTGTAGCTCCAGGTGCTCGAACAAAGGCGAGATGGGTGTCGGGTGTGACGAACATCTGTCCACCCTACTGGCAGAGACGATCTTCTAGCCACGATTGCCATCAGTCGAGAACAACTGTTCGACACTCTTCCAACGCTATGCTGCCCCCAGGACTTGTGATACGACCGTTACATCACTGATCAGCGCCACTATTGACTGGTACACCGGACAATCCAGGTGGGAACATTCTAATTATCTATTTCTCTCTTCACAACATGGTGAATGCACAGAAGCCGCCAGAAGCTCGCTCGTGAAGTTTTGACCGTAATACTCTAGCACAAACTCTCATGTTCAATTATGTTATTGCATGTGTGAACATTACAGCAGTAGACCTAATGAAATATCTTATAACTGTTTATAAAGTGTAAGAAATTACACACATACACACATATCCGCAGTTTGCTGTAAGATCTAACTTTTCATCTAATTAAGACCGTTAGGGAGTTAATTATCTTGTGCTATCACGTCATCTGGTCATGGCTGAGTTTTAATCACGTAACGGGGGCTGTCTGATGCTTTAGATGAGAAACGATTTTCTTTCTCACATATACTTAGCGCTTTAATGATTAAAGTCAGGGTCGTTTAGTGGGTTGAGTCTTGGGGCGGTCACTTACATTCTCTGGTGTTAATTACCAAGGCAAATCTATGCTTAGGAGCTGAGATATTCAGATTAACCTGTCATTTATATTTGTACATATATATACATATTATGGTGCATTCATTTACGGTAGTTGGATTGGGTTTATGAGGAATTTAGTACTGATATGAGGGGTGTTGTGTCATTCATGTTGTGTATGTGTTTGTGTGTGTAATTTTACTATATTTTGCTGGGGGAATATGTAATGAATTAAAAAAAAAAAGAAAAAACCATAAATGTGCTTACTAAGACAAAAAAGGCTAGCCTATTTGAAACTATACAACACTTATGGATTAGTATTGCTTTATGAATGAGATTATTGCTAACTTTGACTCATACATAATCAGGCAGAAATTTTGCAATTATGTTAATATCAAATTCACTTACTTTGTGACATTATGAATATAAATTGATATACAGATATATATATAATCCTGCCATTAATTGTGTGCTCACACAATCAAGAACTTGTCATTTTATGTAACATCTTGCAGGTTTAATAAAGCATACGCTTGTTGGTTAAAAGACTTTTTCATTTGCAAGTCCTGTCATTCACCTGGGGGGACATGTCTGTAATGGTAATTGGGCCTTGTACACTTTTGCTTCCTCTAGGTTTTCCACCTAGTTCTAAATATGATGTCTCTCCCCTTTACAAAAAAAAAAACTTAATAAAAATAAAATTAAATAAAAAAAAATTACAAAAAAAAAAAAAAAACTTAGAAAATATAAAGGGGGGTTTCAAATGTTAGATCAGAGCGTGGTTATGATTCTAGGTATGTAGTAGGTATTATTTCTGCCTTAATTTTTTCTTTTGAACTTGAGAAATTTTAGAATCTGGGGACTTACACTTATTTCCTTAAATGAAACCTGGTGTGGCTACAGACATGTCGGCTGGTGTTAGGACTTGCAAATTATCTCAAATTATTTTTTTAATTAGAATCCAAGTGTTGCAAGAAAACTTAATGGTAGTGTAACGAATTAATAGAAAGAATAACCAGAAAAATAGCACATTTTATAAAATGAATAAGGGGTTGATGAAGTTTAAAATAATTTAATATATGTTAGTGTTTAAGTGATTATTTTGTGATGTTGAGTGTAAGATGAATTTTGAAGAGGGGTTATAAGAATGTGATTGATTTTTTTTAATGAATGTGTGCTGATTGACTTCACTTGCACATACTCTGGAGCTCATACAGATTCTGGCTGTGATGTGGGCCGTCAGTACTTGTCGATTTTGATTGTGATTTGTCTCCTGGATTAGACAACGTGTTTTATTGCACCCTGTTATATGGTATTGGTTTATTGAGGGCGTTGCGTTGCGGTATCGGGTATTTTGAATGCGGTCATGGTCCGACCAAGGGCATGGATGTGATAGTTTATATGTTCGATTACATCGAATTTTATGTGTACTTTGTGGATTGTATTTCGTGAGTTAGTTTTGGTTGTTTGTGTCGTGTTCTCTTCTGGGCATTTACATGGCTGTTTCTCTGCTTTTATGACACCCATCTCGTCGTATCGCTAGAGCATTCTGGAGCCACTTGTATGATCAAGTTCTTCCTGTCTTTCTCTTTAATTATTGCTTTTACGTGGTGTGTGTGTGGATTGTGCGGTCATGTCCATTTCTGTGAATGTGGACTTGTTTGTGAAAGATGAGCTCGAGTGGGAGGTCCGGTTCCGGGGACGGAAGCCGCAGGAGACTGTTGTTTCATTAAGGAAGCAACTCCGTGAGGCTCTTGCCTCCGGTGAGGCGCCGAGTGGGAGAGTATTACTCACGGATGTCACAGCCGAGGTGGAGCTGTGTATGGAAAAATTTTCTGAGCTGCGAGATTTGGCCGAAGGCCTGCAGTCGGCTGCACCCGCCTCTACGGCTAGACAGAGGGTACGCCAACGTTTACAACATGTTCTATGTCGTTTACAGAACGCCGAATCACAAGCTACCACCTCGGAATTAGAGAAAAACGTTGTCACTCTTAGGGAGCAAGTGGCGATGGCATTGCGGGAGTTTTCTCTCGGCCAGCGTCGCCACGTAGATGTGAATTCCGGTTCTTCTTCTTCTTCTGTTGAGACGGCAGCCCGGGTGGAACCCCCTGCGCATGTTCCTGCCTTTTCAGATATGGCTGCCGCGAGCTATCACAAGCTCCCTAACCCACTGTCGGATGTCATCCAGCGTCACCCAGTTGTCGATGGTCTGGATCCTGAGGCGCTTTTGAAATTCTTGCGCATATTTTTTCAATTGGCTGATTTCCCGGGGCTGTCGGAGCGGACTTTGCTGGAGCTCATTTACCCGTACTGTCGGGGATCTATGGCTGAGCGTGTGACAAGCACCCTTAGGGATGGTGGTGGCATTGACCATTTCCATCGGGAAGTCCTAGACGCCTTCGTACCGGGAAGGTTGCACGACCGGTTAAGACATAAACATTTTTATAGAGTTCAAGCAAGCGGAGAGTCCCTTGCTCATTTCATTTCCAGTGTTAAAGACGCGGCCCGGATCCTGAGGCTGGGGTTGTCTGAATCTGATGTTATTCACACTATTTTGGAGGGCGTGACGCCGGAGGAACGGTCACGTTTGACATTTGCTGTCCGTCCCCAAAGTTTTATTGATTTGGACCGGCTGTGCGCCGAGTCAACAACTATACGTGGTAATGACGATATTAGAGCCCACGAGGCTAGGAGGTGTTCGGATCGCCCTATTTTAGAGCGACGAGTTAGGCAGCCCGGGTCTTGGGGTCCTCGGTCTGCGCCGGTTCAGAGCTGTGAAGTGCGAGAATTGTTTTGTTCCAGGTGTCAGAGATCTGGTCACGTTGCGCGCTATTGTTCTGATGCTAGACAGCGTCAGAGGACTTCCCGAAAAGGAACTTTTCAAAAAACGTAAGCTCTCGGGGAAGATAAGTCGGGAGTGGTCTTCCCCGTTAGGCCGTTCTGTTCCAGTTTCACTTAACCCCAGGCGGGTAGTAAATCCCGGATCATCTGGCTCCAAGGTCCTGCGAACTGTCCCCAGCTACAGTTCAGTATGCCCCTTCCTGTCGATCGAGTTGAAAAAGGGTCAGCTCAGAGCCTTGGTTGACTCTGGATCAGCCCGATCCATTATTTCTTCTAGAGTATGTGAGACCTTGAACAACAGGGCTTACTAATAGGGTCGGATCGGTCTTCCGTGGTATGCTGGACTGCATCGCAGGAAATTCTGCCCATCTCCCGGGTGGTTTCCCTAAAGATTAAAATCGAGTGTTTTTCATAGGTGTGGCGATTTTTGGTTTCTCCGGCTCTGGGAGTCGACTGCATTGTGGGTGCCGATTTCATCTCCAAGAGTGGTCTCGTTTTAGACATACAAGGGCACCACTGTTATTTTAAATTCAATCGGGAGGTTGTCATTCCTTTCCTTGGGTACCAGGGAGCTAAGGGAGGTATCCAAGAGGTTGTGTGTCCCGATTCAGAAAGAGACCATCTCACTCCGTCCCAGAAGCGTGCCTTAGATCGTTTGTGTGAGCAGTTCCCCACTGTATTAACTCCCAACTTGGGGCTCACACATCTTTTGGAGTATAAGATCCGTTTAACGGACTCCGCTGTAGTACGTTCACACCCATACAAATTCGCTCCTCCAAAGATGGATGTCCTTAGAGAGAAGGTTCAAGAGTTGCTTAAACAAGGGTCATTGAACCTTCCAATTCTAGTTATGCAAGTCCAGCATTTCTGGTGCCCAAGCCTGGGGGTAAACAACGCATGGTCATAGACTACCGCAAACTAAATGCTAACATTGAGGTGGATTCAGTTCCTCTTCCCGATTTACATTCTGCTTTCGATTGGTTTAGTGGGGCCAGGTACTTCACCATCTTTGACCTTAATGCCGCTTAATGTCGACTCTCTATCGATTTGTAAATCGATTCTCAGGGTATCAATAGTTCGTACAATTATTTATTTCCGGGTTCTTTTAACAGTTATTTTAGGTATAATCAGATAAAAAGGGCAAAGTATGAAAAGTATAACATTACAATATCTATCAGCTTAAAAATTAAAAGTACATATATGACATTTAGTATATAACAGTGATCAAAGAAATTTGTCAAACCATTCTGCTTTGTAGTTGGAGTCGCATTGAACTGTGGGAAGAAAATGGCCGCTTCGAGTACAGTTGAATGACGATCACACCTCGCTGTTTCTGAGTCCAATAAAAGATGCTTTCCCTCTGAATTTTCGTTCCTGTAGCTGCGATTCTTCCTTCTTATGTTGGTGGAGTGTTTCTGGTTCAGTGTTAGTGTTCTACTTTGAAAAATTGTGTAGTATTAAGTTAATTTCACTTTTGTCAGTTAGGTAGAAAAATTGCACTTTTGTATTGTGATGTGTTATTACTGTTTTAATCGTTTAAATGTTATATTCACTGGTGTTCTGTTCTGTATTGTATTAATTTAATGTTCGTAGATGTTTGTTTCACTGATTTTCCGTTTAAAATGTGTTTTCACAAAATTCGCGTTTATCGTCAAACTAGGCTTATTAAAACATGCGCCATTAACGTATCAGCAATTAGGTTAAGACTGACTAAGAGCTCGCATCGAGTGTACTATTCAACGTCTAATAATGAACTAATTTACTTGCTCCGTCTTCGACTAAAAGTCTTAGCCAAATTAATATTATTCAATCCATTGTTCCAAAATTATTTGCATCCTGTGGATGTGAGAATTTTACATTATATAACTGATTATATTTTTGTTATTATTCAAATTTATTAACTATTAAACACATAATCTTCTTCTTCAGTTCATTCTGCTTAATTTGATACCATATAATGTAGTTTTATTAAGTTTTTGACCTAAAATGGTATTTTTACCTCATTTTGAAAATTATAAGTTTTAGGAATCACTTCCTGTTCTTTTCCAAAATGCTGCCATTCTACAAGTTATATTAATGATTATATTAAATCTCCGATTGTAATAAAAGGTTTATCTTCCCTTAATTTCTTGCAATTAGATTAATTGGTTGTTTTAAAATATTATACGGTAATATATGACTCCCCTATCTGGATTTTGAGTTTGTACATTTGCATTTTTTAACAATAATTCTGGCTATCTTTTTACAAAATCTTTCTTAACTATATTTCCAATTACATGACTTTATTACTGATTTACCTTATATAAATTCCTTCAGTTTAATTGTTTTTCTGTACTTATTTCATCAAATTTGATGCTGTTTAGTTTTTAACATTTGGCCTAGATTTCTAACAGTTTTTACATACAAAGTTTTTTAAATAATACATGTTGGTTTATACCCTCTCTGACTTTCTTTGCTATTGTGACATTAATTAACATTTTCTTATTTTAACAAAATAACAATTAATATATGGTTTATACTATTAATACATAACACATAATTCAAATTAACATTGGTCTTTCAAAATCAGATATTTTATACTTAATGATTAACAGTAATACATAATAAATATATTATAAATAAAGAATGTTGTTTGACTCTGACATCTTATACTTGATTATTAACAATAATACATAATAACTATTTCATAAATAAAGAATGTTAGTTGATTCTGACAATTTTAAACTTGATTATTTCTATTACCTTATTCTACATAAACAAAACATAATTATTATAGCTTATACTCTATTTCTTATTAGGTTCTACTTTCAGTTTTTATCTGTTTTTTATTTATGGGGTAATGACTCTTTGTCACTTCACTTTTATTATGTATGCCCTGCTCTTGTTTTATTTTGGTCATTCTAATGAATGTTATATAAAAAGAGTGGCAGTTATTTAAAAGCACACATGTATTATCAGTCATGATAATAATTTATTTTACATTATTCATAGACACAATACAAGCACTTCAAAGTTGTAATATTTCACCATTTACTTAGTTTGTGAACTTCAATATTGAAACATAAGGTTTATTTTTTATAACACAAAAACTTGCACTGATTCTCTTTTTATTTCTTGATTTTATTTCTAAATAGTTATATAGTTTTGTTAAAATAAAGAAATCTATTTATAGAATATAATGAAGGTTTGTTTTTTGGTATTATATAATTATTTCACATTGGTTCACTTTCAATTCTACTTTATACACTTTTTGGCTTACATTTATTTTACATGTGGTTTCTAACTTTGATAGTTTGTTATACTTTCATTTATTATTATGTTTATTAGTTTCTTTAGGGGTTTGGGGTTTTTTATAAGAGCACTCCTTCTTGTTGTGGATGCTGTCTTGTTCTGGTTTTCTTCATTGATTCTTTCTATTCTTCTTGTTTCTTATAAATGTATTTCCTTCATCTTCTTGTAGCTGTCATCATGTTTTGGGTTTCTTCCTTATCTACTCCTATCCTACCTGGGTATTACCTTTTTCATATTTAGTTTTTAAATTTATTTTGATGATTCATCACTCATTGTACCATTGGTTTTAATTGAACTTTTGCTTTAATCTATGTATATACTTCACGGTGGTTCTTTTTTTAATTTTTTTATTTTGCTTTCTCGGATTTTAAAGTGTTTTTATTTTATTTTAATTGATCATTTTACCATTCAGAATTATTGGCATTATCTGTCATGCTACAGATTGCTCTCCTCCAGAAGTGATTATTTCAGACTTGATTATGGATGAATTAATTGCTTATGATAACTTTATTATTTTTTATTCTTCATTTTCCTCTCCATCTCTATATCGACTTTTTCATATTTGAGCTTAATAAACTTTATAGTCACTTATCTGACTTTGATTCTTCTTGGATAGTTAGTGTTTTCTGAGATATATTATTATTACTATTATATACTTTCTTTTTCTAAACTTCGTGTTTTATCCTTGTAATATTAATTCCCTAACATGTGAGCTGGGGCAGTCCAGAGAGGCACTGTGGGCAACATACTCTGCTGGCCATACATCACTTCAAATTGAGTCCAGAGGCAATTCATCTCTGCTCAAAAACATAATGCTGCTGGAATTATCTACAGACAGTCATCGAATAAAAATTACACATAAAATAGTCTCATTGTCGACTAATAAAAATATCTTTCGATACTGCACTTCGTTGTTTCTCCACCAGTTATTATCTCACATTTTCTATCTTAATTATTCTTCTTAATATTTATTATTCTTATTATATATATTCTTCTAACTTTTTAGCTCATCTGATATATTTATTTTTATTATGGTTGGAAATTTTGTTAATATTTTTGTTACTAGTTATAGTGTAACTTTTTCCTTCTTTATCTGAATTCTCATTACATTTTCTTCTGGTTATTTACATTGATCCGCTTTTGCATTCATTAAAATTAATTTATTAATACTCTATTTCATGTGGTACTTGTTTTCTCTTTGCGTTTCATAAATGTTTTATTATTTTCTTGTCAAAATCATTTTCTTCATATGATTGGTATGAGTTGTCCTTCTTTATTTTTTCAGAACTGAGTAATATTATAATCATCTTTCTTGATTATCTGTTTCCATAATAGTTTCATAAATAGTTAGTCATAGGTCGTTCTTATTATATTATTGTTTTTCCTTTTTTAGTTTTTTATTATTTTATTATAATAACAGATTATTCTCTTTGTTTCTAAATTATTGTCTTCTCTTGTATATCACACTCTTTTTTGTTTTTCTTCTCTACTCCTTCAAATGTTAGGTATTCACATTTATTCTGGATTAATTCATATTTTCCTTCTTAATTGATCACATTATTTCCTTCTAAATTTCTTTATAAGTGGATTTTATTTATCTTTAGAATTTTTTATGTATAGATTTCTTATTAACGTTGAGTTCCTTGCTCATTTCTTCTCTTAATAACTCCATCCTTTCGTCTAACTTGTCCAGATTGTCCTGGTTGACCTCCCTTAATTCTTCTCTTAGTAGTTGGTTATCCTCTCTCAATTCTTCCAACTTCTCCCCCATCTTCTCTTCCATTTTCTTACTATTCTCCTCCATCTTCTCTTCCATCTTCTTATTATTTTCTTCAATTCATTATTCGTATTTTCTATTTCGTCAATCAATTCTTCCTTGATTGTTATGAATTCTTCCTTCAAAGACTAGTTGTCCTACTTCAAATCTTCTAATGTCTTCCCATTCTCCTCCATCTTGGATTCTATATTTTTATTTATTCCTTCCATTTTTTTACTCGACTCGTCGTTTGTAGATCCATTTTCTTATTCAATTCCTCCTTTGTGGATTTGATTTCTTCTTCTGTAGAATCCATTTTCTTCTCCATCTTCTTACTAGATTCTCCTATGTCCTTCCCTAATTCTTCTTTTGTGGCTTCTATGTTTTTATTTATTTCCATCATTTTCATTAGGGTTTCCTGGAACTTGACCTCCCCTGTTGGCGTAGTGTTTTCGGGCTGTTCCTCTGGTGGTGTGGGTTGTTTATGTTCCATTGGGGTTAATACTCTTACCACATCTTCCACTGGCGTCGCCTCTTTGTCTTCCATATTGATTTCAACTTCCTTTTCGGCCTCCGCCGCCCGTTTCTTCGAAGCTGCTCGTCGTTGCATTTTCCCTTTCTTCTGACTTTATACTGCTGCCAAGCTCCAATTAGGGATTGGGCAAGTTATAGTGGCCTTTCAATGACTAATTAAAGACCCTCAGTTGGTCGCCAATTTGTAACAACATGGTTACAAATAACTGATGAGATGAATTTGTTAATTTATAAATGTTTGTTTAGAAAAAATTTTTTTGTTTATAAAATTTTTTTTTATTTAAAATTAATTAAATATTAAATATTTAATTATGTTCTGTGGTGTTTAGCACTTTTTATTGTTTGTTTTAAAAGAATTAATTCCTTTTCTGTATTTTTAAAATTCCTCCACCAGTTAATAGAATTGTCTCCAAGAACAATCGATACGTGAACTTTTCTTATTTGGAGGTTATCTTCCTTCTTGCTGGTGAAATTCTGGTAGTTAGCTCAATTAAAATTACGTATTATGTTAGTTATCTTTTAGGAATAAATAATGTTCAATTTTAAAGTAATTAAGAAATTTTATTGACAAAGAGTTATTATGTCGACTCTCTATCGATTTGTAAATCGATTCTCAGGGTATCAATAGTTCGTACAATTATTTATATTCGGGTTCTTTTAACAGTTATTTTAGGTATAATCAGATAAAAAGGGCAAAGTATGAAAAGTATAACATTACAATATCTATCAGCTTAAAAATTAAAAGTACATATATGACATTTAGTATATAACAGTGATCAAAGAAATTTGTCAAACCATTCTGCTTTGTAGTTGGAGTCGCATTGAACTGTGGGAAGAAAATGGCCGCTTCGAGTACAGTTGAATGACGATCACACCTCGCTGTTTCTGAGTCCAATAAAAGATGCTTTCCCTCTGAATTTTCGTTCCTGTAGCTGCGATTCTTCCTTCTTATGTTGGTGGAGTGTTTCTGGTTCAGTGTTAGTGTTCTACTTTGAAAAATTGTGTAGTATTAAGTTAATTTCACTTTTGTCAGTTAGGTCGAAAATTGCACTTTTGTATTGTGATGTGTTATTACTGTTTTAATCGTTTAAATGTTATATTCACTGGTGTTCTGTTCTGTATTGTATTAATTTAATGTTCGTAGGTGTTTGTTTCACTGATTTTCCGTTTAAAATGTGTTTTCACAAAACTCGCGTTTATCGTCAAACTAGGCTTATTAAAACATGCGCCATTAACGTATCAGCAATTAGGTTAAGACTGACTAAGAGCTCGCATCGAGTGTACTATTCAACGTCTAATAATGAACTAATTTACTTGCTCCGTCTTCGACTAAAAGTCTTAGCCAAATTAATATTATTCAATTCATTGTTCCAAAATTATTTGCATCCTGTGGATGTGAGAATTTTACATTATGTAACTGATTATATTTTTGTTATTATTCAAATTTATTAACTATTAAACACATAATCTTCTTCTTCAGTTCATTCTGCTTAATTTGATACCATATAATGTAGTTTTATTAAGTTTTTGACCTAAAATGGTATTTTTACCTCATTTAGAAAATTATAAGTTTTAGAAATCACTTCCTGTTCTTTTCCAAAATGCTGCCATTCTACAAGTTATATTAATGATTATATTAAATCTCCGATTGTAATAAAAGGTTTATCTTCCCTTAATTTCTTGCAATTAGATTAATTGGTTGTTTTAAAATATTATACGGTAATATATGACTCCCCTATCTGGATTTTGAGTTTGTACATTTGCATTTTTTAACAATAATTCTGGCTACCTTTTTACAAAATCTTTCTGAACTATATTTCCAATTACATGACTTTATTACTGATTTACCTTATATAAATTCCTTCAGTTTAATTGTTTTTCTGTACTTATTTCATCAAATTTGATGCTGTTTAGTTTTTAACATTTGGCCTAGATTTCTAACAGTTTTTACATACAAAGTTTTTTAAATAATACATGTTGGTTTATACCCTCTCTGACTTTCTTTGCTATTGTGACATTAATTAACATTTTCTTATTTTAACAAAATAACAATTAATATATGGTTTATACTATTAATACATAACACATAATTCAAATTAACATTGGTCTTTCAAAATCAGACATTTTATACTTAATGATTAACAGTAATACATAATAAATATATTGTAAATAAAGAATGTTGTTTGACTCTGACATCTTATACTTGATTATAAACAATAATACATAATAACTATTTCATAAATAAAGAATGTTAGTTGATTCTGACAATTTTAAACTTGATTATTTCTATTACCTTATTCTACATAAACAAAACATAATTATTATAGCTTATACTCTATTTCTTATTAGGTTCTACTTTCAGTTTTTATCTGTTTTTTATTTATGGGGTAATGACTCTTTGTCACTTCACTTTTATTATGTATGCTCTGCTCTTGTTTTATTTTGGTCATTCTAATGAATGTTAAATAAAAAGAGTGGCAGTTATTTAAAAACACACATGTATTATCAGTCATGATAATACTTTATTTTACATTATTCATAGACATAATACAAGTACTTCAAAGTTGTAATATTTCACCATTTACTTAGTTTGTGAACTTCAATATTGAAACATAAGGTTTATTTTTTATAACACAAAAACTTGCACTGATTCTCTTTTTATTCCTTGATTTTATTTCTAAATAGTTATATAGTTTTGTTAAAATCAAGAAATCTATTTATAGAATATAATGAAGGTTTGTTTTTTGGTATTATATAATTATTTCACATTGGTTCACTTTCAATTCTACTTTATACACTTTTTGGCTTACATTTATTTTACATGTGGTTTCTAACTTTGATAGTTTGTTATACTTTCATTTATTATTATGTTTATTAGTTTCTTTAGGGGTTTGGGGTTTTTTATAAGAGCACTCCTTCTTGTTGTGGATGCTGTCTTGTTCTGGTTTTCTTCATTGATTCTTTCTATTCTTCTTGTTTCTTATAAATGTATTTCCTTCATCTTCTTGTGGCTGTCATCATGTTTTGGGTTTCTTCCTTATCTACTCCTATCCTACCTGGATATTACCTTTTTCATATTTAGTTTTTAAATTTATTTTGATGATTCATCACTCATTGTACCATTGGTTTTAATTGAACTTTTGCTTTAATCTATGTATATACTTCACGGTGGTTCTTTTTTTAATTTTTTTATTTTACTTTCTCGGATTTTAAAGTGTTTTTATTTTATTTTAATTGATCATTTTACCATTCAGAATTATTGGCATTATCTGTCATGCTACAGATTGCTCTCCTCCAGAAGTGATTATTTCAGACTTGATTATGGATGAATTAATTGCTTATGATAACTTTATTATTTTTTATTCTTCATTTTCCTCTCCATTTCTATATCGACTTTTTCATATTTGAGCTTAATAAACTTTATAGTCACTAATCTTACTTTGATTCTTCTTGGATAGTTAGTGTTTTCTGAGATATATTATTATTACTATTATATACTTTCTTTTTCTAAACTTCGTGTTTTATCCTTGTAATATTAATTCCCTAACATGTGAGCTGGGGCAGTCCAGAGAGGCACTGTGGGCAACATACTCTGCTGGCCATACATCACTTCAAATTGAGTCCAGAGGCAATTCATCTATGCTCAAAAACATAATGCTGCTGGAATTATCTACAGACAGTCATCGAATAAAAATTACACATAAAATAGTCTCATTGTCGACTAATAAAAATATCTTTGGATACTGCACTTCGTTGTTTCTCCACCAGTTATTATCTCACATTTTCTATCTTAATTATTCTTCTTAATATTTATTATTCTCATTATATATATTCTTCTAACTTTTTAGCTCATCTGATATATTTATTTTTATTATGGTTGGAAATTTTGTTAATATTTTTGTTACTAGTTATAGTGTAACTTTTTCCTTCTTTATCTGAATTCTCATTACATTTTCTTCTGGTTATTTACATTGATCCGCTTTTGCATTCATTAAAATTAATTTATTAATACTATATTTCATGTGGTACTTGTTTTCTCTTTGCGTTTCATAAATGTTTTATTATTTTCTTGTCAAAATCATTTTCTTCATATGATTGGTATGAGTTGCCCTTCTTTATTTTTTCAGAACTGAGTAATATTATAATCATCTTTCTTGATTATCTGTTTCCATAATAGTTTCATAAATAGTTAGTCATAGGTCGTTCTTATTATATTATTGTTTTTTCTTTTTTAGTTTTTTATTATTTTATTATAATAACAGATTATTCTCTTTGTTTCTAAATTATTGTCTTCTCTTGTATATCACACTCTTTTTTGTTTTTCTTCTCTACTCCTTCAAATGTTAGGTATTCACATTTATTCTGGATTAATTCATATTTTCCTTCTTAATTGATCACATTATTTCCTTCTAAATTTCTTTATAAGTGGATGTTATTTATCTTTAGAATTTTTTATGTATAGATTTCTTATTAACGTTGAATTCCTTGCTCATTTCTTCTCTTAATAACTCCATCCTTTCGTCTAACTTGTCCAGATTGTCCTGGTTGACCTCCCTTAATTCTTCTCTTAGTAGTTGGTTATCCTCTCTCAATTCTTCCAACTTCTCCCCCATCTTCTCTTCCATTTACTTACTATTCTCCTCCATCTTCTCTTCCATCTTCTTATTATTTTCTTCAATTCTTTATTCGTATTTTCTATTTTGTCAATCAATTCTTACTTGATTGTTATGAATTCTTCCTTCAAAGACTAGTTGTCCTACTTCAAATCTTCTAATGTCTTCCCATTCTCCTCCATCTTGGATTCTATATTTTTATTTATTCCTTCCATCTTTTTACTCGACTCGTCGTTTGTAGATCCATTTTCTTATTCAATTCCTCCTTTGTGGATTTGATTTCTTCTTCTGTAGAATCCATTTTCTTCTCCATCTTCTTACTAGATTGTCCTATGTCCTTCCCTAATTCTTCTTTTGTGGCTTCTATGTTTTTATTTATTTCCATCATTTTCATTAGGGTTTCCTGGAACTTGACCTCCCCTGTTGGCGTAGTGTTTTAGGGCTGTTCCTCTGGTGGTGCGGGTTGTTTATGTTCCATTGGGGTTAATACTCTTACCACATCTTCCACTGGCGTCGCCTCTTTGTCTTCCATATTGATTTCAACTTCCTTTTCGGCCTCCGCCGCCCGTTTCTTCGAAGCTGCTCGTCGTTGCATTTTCCCTTTCTTCTGACTTTATACTGCTGCCAAGCTCCAATTAGGGATTGGGCAAGTTATAGTGGCCTTTCAATGACTAATTAAAGACCCTCAGTTGGTCGCCAATTTGTAACAACATGGTTACAAATAACTGATGAGATGAATTTGTTAATTTATAAATGTTTGTTTAGAAAAAATTTTTTTGTTTATAATTAAAAATTAATTAAATATTAAATATTTAATTATGTTCTGTGGTGTTTAGCACTTTTTATTGTTTGTTTTAAAAGAATTAATTCCTTTTCTGTATTTTTAAAATTCCTCCACCAGTTAATAGAATTGTCTCCAAAACAATCGATACGTGAACTTTTCTTATTTGGAGGTTATCTTCCTTCTTGCTGGTGAAATTCTGGTAGTTAGCTCAATTAAAATTACGTATTATGTTAGTTATCTTTTAGGAATAAATAATGTTCAATTTTAAAGTAATTAAGAAATTTTATTGACAAAGAGTTATTATGTCGACTCTCTATCGATTTGTAAATCGATTCTCAGGGTATCAATAGTTCGTACAATTATTTATATTCGGGTTCTTTTAACAGTTATTTTAGGTATAATCAGATAAAAAGGGCAAAGTATGAAAAGTATAACATTACAATATCTATCAGCTTAAAAATTAAAAGTACATATATGACATTTAGTATATAACAGTGATCAAAGAAATTTGTCAAACCATTCTGCTTTGTAGTTGGAGTCGCATTGAACTGTGGGAAGAAAATGGCCGCTTCGAGTACAGTTGAATGACGATCACACCTCGCTGTTTCTGAGTCCAATAAAAGATGCTTTCCCTCTGAATTTTCGTTCCTGTAGCTGCGATTCTTCCTTCTTATGTTGGTGGAGTGTTTCTGGTTCAGTGTTAGTGTTCTACTTTGAAAAATTGTGTAGTATTAAGTTAATTTCACTTTTGTCAGTTAGGTCGAAAATTGCACTTTTGTATTGTGATGTGTTATTACTGTTTTAATCGTTTAAATGTTATATTCACTGGTGTTCTGTTCTGTATTGTATTAATTTAATGTTCGTAGGTGTTTGTTTCACTGATTTTCCGTTTAAAATGTGTTTTCACAAAACTCGCGTTTATCGTCAAACTAAGCTTATTAAAACATGTGCCATTAACGTATCAGCAATTAGGTTAAGACTGACTAAGAGCTCGCATTGAGTGTACTATTCAACGTCTAATAATGAACTAATTTACTTGCTCCGTCTTCAACTAAAAGTCTTAGCCAAATTAATATTATTCAATCCATTGTTCCAAAATTATTTGCATCCTGTGGATGTGAGAATTTTACATTATATAACTGATTATATTTTTGTTATTATTCAAATTTATTAACTATTAAACACATAATCTTCTTCTTCAGTTCA
This sequence comes from Magicicada septendecula, assembly GCA_034769895.1. Classification (NCBI taxonomy): domain Eukaryota; kingdom Metazoa; phylum Arthropoda; class Insecta; order Hemiptera; family Cicadidae; genus Magicicada; species Magicicada septendecula. The sequence continues at coordinate 325,634,984 of CM068368.1, forward strand.
TTCTGCTTAATTTGATACCATATAATGTAGTTTTATTAAGTTTTTGACCTAAAATGGTATTTTTACCTCATTTTGAAAATTATAAGTTTTAGAAATCACTTCCTGTTCTTTTCCAAAATGCTGCCATTCTACAAGTTATATTAATGATTATATTAAATCTCCGATTGTAATAAAAGGTTTATCTTCCCTTAATTTCTTGCAATTAGATTAATTGGTTGTTTTAAAATATTATACGGTAATATATGACTCCCCTATCTGGATTTTGAGTTTGTACATTTGCATTTTTTAACAATAATTCTGGCTACCTTTTTACAAAATCTTTCTGAACTATATTTCCAATTACATGACTTTATTACTGATTTACCTTATATAAATTCCTTCAGTTTAATTGTTTTTCTGTACTTATTTCATCAAATTTGATGCTGTTTAGTTTTTAACATTTGGCCTAGATTTCTAACAGTTTTTACATACAAAGTTTTTTAAATAATACATGTTGGTTTATACCCTCTCTGACTTTCTTTGCTATTGTGACATTAATTAACATTTTCTTATTTTAACAAAATAACAATTAATATATGGTTTATACTATTAATACATAACACATAATTCAAATTAACATTGGTCTTTCAAAATCAGACATTTTATACTTAATGATTAACAGTAATACATAATAAATATATTGTAAATAAAGAATGTTGTTTGACTCTGACATCTTATACTTGATTATAAACAATAATACATAATAACTATTTCATAAATAAAGAATGTTAGTTGATTCTGACAATTTTAAACTTGATTATTTCTATTACCTTATTCTACATAAACAAAACATAATTATTATAGCTTATACTCTATTTCTTATTAGGTTCTACTTTCAGTTTTTATCTGTTTTTTATTTATGGGGTAATGACTCTTTGTCACTTCACTTTTATTATGTATGCCCTGCTCTTGTTTTATTTTGGTCATTCTAATGAATGTTATATAAAAAGAGTGGCAGTTATTTAAAAGCACACATGTATTATCAGTCATGATAATACTTTATTTTACATTATTCATAGACACAATACAAGCACTTCAAAGTTGTAATATTTCACCATTTACTTAGTTTGTGAACTTCAATATTGAAACATAAGGTTTATTTTTTATAACACAAAAACTTGCACTGATTCTCTTTTTATTCCTTGATTTTATTTCTAAATAGTTATATAGTTTTGTTAAAATCAAGAAATCTATTTATAGAATATAATGAAGGTTTGTTTTTTGGTATTATATAATTATTTCACATTGGTTCACTTTCAATTCTACTTTATACACTTTTTGGCTTACATTTATTTTACATGTGGTTTCTAACTTTGATAGTTTGTTATACTTTCATTTATTATTATGTTTATTAGTTTCTTTAGGGGTTTGGGGTTTTTTATAAGAGCACTCCTTCTTGTTGTGGATGCTGTCTTGTTCTGGTTTTCTTCATTGATTCTTTCTATTCTTCTTGTTTCTTATAAATGTATTTCCTTCATCTTCTTGTGGCTGTCATCATGTTTTGGGTTTCTTCCTTATCTACTCCTATCCTACCTGGGTATTACCTTTTTCATATTTAGTTTTTAAATTTATTTTGATGATTCATCACTCATTGTACCATTGGTTTTAATTGAACTTTTGCTTTAATCTATGTATATACTTCACGGTGGTTCTTTTTTAAATTTTTTTATTTTGCTTTCTCGGATTTTAAAGTGTTTTTATTTTATTTTAATTGATCATTTTACCATTCAGAATTATTGGCATTATCTGTCATGCTACAGATTGCTCTCCTCCAGAAGTGGTTATTTCAGACTTGATTATGGATGAATTAATTGCTTATGATAACTTTATTATTTTTTATTCTTCATTTTCCTCTCCATTTCTATATCGACTTTTTCATATTTGAGCTTAATAAACTTTATAGTCACTAATCTGACTTTGATTCTTCTTGGATAGTTAGTGTTTTCTGAGATATATTAATATTACTATTATATACTTTCTTTTTCTAAACTTCGTGTTTTATCCTTGTAATATTAATTCCCTAACATGTGAGCTGGGGCAGTCCAGAGAGGCACTGTGGGCAACATACTCTGCTGGCCATACATCACTTCAAATTGAGTCCAGAGGCAATTCATCTCTGCTCAAAAACATAATGCTGCTGGAATTATCTACAGACAGTCATCGAATAAAAATTACACATAAAATAGTCTCATTGTCGACTAATAAAAATATCTTTGGATACTGCACTTCATTGTTTCTCCACCAGTTATTATCTCACATTTTCTATCTTAATTATTCATCTTAATATTTATTATTCTTATTATATATATTCTTCTAACTTTTTAGCTCATCTGATATATTTATTTTTATTATGGTTGGAAATTTTGTTAATATTTTTGTTACTAGTTATAGTGTAACTTTTTCCTTCTTTATCTGAATTCTCATTACATTTTCTTCTGGTTATTTACATTGATCCGCTTTTGCATTCATTAAAATTAATTTATTAATACTATATTTCATGTGGTACTTGTTTTCTCTTTGCGTTTCATAAATGTTTTATTATTTTCTTGTCAAAATCATTTTCTTCATATGATTGGTATGAGTTGTCCTTCTTTATTTTTTCAGAACTGAGTAATATTATAATCATCTTTCTTGATTATCTGTTTCCATAATAGTTTCATAAATAGTTAGTCATAGGTTGTTCTTATTATATTATTGTTTTTTCTTGTTTAGATTTTTATTATTTTATTATAATAACAGATTCTTCTCTTTGTTTCTAAATTATTGTCTTCTCTTGTATATCACACTCTTTTTTGTTTTTCTTCTCTACTCCTTCAAATGTTAGGTATTCACATTTATTCTGGATTAATTCATATTTTCCTTCTTAATTGATCACATTATTTCCTTCTAAATTTCTTTATAAGTGGATTTTATTTATCTTTAGAATTTTTTATTTATAGATTTCTTATTAACGTTGAGTTCCTTGCTTATTTCTTCTCTTAATAACTCCATCCTTTCGTCTAACTTGTCCAGATTGTCCTGGTTGACCTCCCTTAATTCTTCTCTTAGTAGTTGGTTATCCTCTCTCAATTCTTCCAACTTCTCCCCCATCTTCTCTTCCATTTTCTTACTATTCTCCTCCATCTTCTCTTCCATCTTCTTATTATTTTCTTCAATTTTTTATTCGTATTTTCTATTTCGTCAATCAATTCTTCCTTGATTGTTATGAATTCTTCCTTCAAAGACTAGTTGTCCTACTTCAAATCTTCTAATGTCTTCCCATTCTCCTCCATCTTGGTTTCTATATTTTTATTTATTCCTTCCATCTTTTTACTCAACTCGTCGTTTGTAGATCCATTTTCTTATTCAATTCCTCCTTTGTGGATTTGATTTCTTCTTCTGTAGAATCCATTTTCTTCTCCATCTTCTTACTAGATTCTCCTATGTCCTTCCCTAATTCTTCTTTTGTGGCTTCTATGTTTTTATTTATTTCCATCATTTTCATTAGGGTTTCCTGGAACTTGACCTCCCCTGTTGGCGTAGTGTTTTCGGGCTGTTCCTCTGGTGGTGCGGGTTGTTTATGTTCCATTGGGGTTAATACCCTTACCACATCTTCCACTGGCGTCGCCTCTTTGTTTTCCATATTGATTTCAACTTCCTTTTTGGCCTCCGCCGCCCGTTTCTTCGAAGCTGCTCATCGTTGCATTTTCCCTTTCTTCTGACTTTATACTGCTGCCAAGCTCCAATTAGGGATTGGGCAAGTTATAGTGGCCTTTCAATGACTAATTAAAGACCCTCAGTTGGTCGCCAATTTGTAACAACATGGTTACAAATAACTGATGAGATGAATTTGTTAATTTATAAATGTTTGTTTAGAAAAAATTTTTTTGTTTATAATTAAAAATTAATTAAATATTAAATATTTAATTATGTTCTGTGGTGTTTAGCACTTTTTATTGTTTGTTTTAAAAGAATTAATTCCTTTTCTGTATTTTTAAAATTCCTCCACCAGTTAATAGAATTGTCTCCAAGAACAATCGATACGTGAACTTTTCTTATTTGGAGGTTATCTTCCTTCTTGCTGGTGAAATTCTGGTAGTTAGCTCAATTAAAATTACGTATTATGTTAGTTATCTTTTAGGAATAAATAATGTTCAATTTTAAAGTAATTAAGAAATTTTATTGACAAAGAGTTATTATGTCGACTCTCTATCGATTTGTAAATCGATTCTCAGGGTATCAATAGTTCGTACAATTATTTATATTCGGGTTCTTTTAACAGTTATTTTAGGTATAATCAGATAAAAAGGGCAAAGTATGAAAAGTATAACATTACAATATCTATCAGCTTAAAAATTAAAAGTACATATATGACATTTAGTATATAACAGTGATCAAAGAAATTTGTCAAACCATTCTGCTTTGTAGTTGGAGTCGCATTGAACTGTGGGAAGAAAATGGCCGCTTCGAGTACAGTTGAATGACGATCACACCTCGCTGTTTCTGAGTCCAATAAAAGATGCTTTCCCTCTGAATTTTCGTTCCTGTAGCTGCGATTCTTCCTTCTTATGTTGGTGGAGTGTTTCTGGTTCAGTGTTAGTGTTCTACTTTGAAAAATTGTGTAGTATTAAGTTAATTTCACTTTTGTCAGTTAGGTCGAAAATTGCACTTTTGTATTGTGATGTGTTATTACTGTTTTAATCGTTTAAATGTTATATTCACTGGTGTTCTGTTCTGTATTGTATTAATTTAATGTTCGTAGGTGTTTGTTTCACTGATTTTCCGTTTAAAATGTGTTTTCACAAAACTCGCGTTTATCGTCAAACTAGGCTTATTAAAACATGCGCCATTAACGTATCAGCAATTAGGTTAAGACTGACTAAGAGCTCGCATCGAGTGTACTATTCAACGTCTAATAATGAACTAATTTACTTGCTCCGTCTTCGACTAAAAGTCTTAGCCAAATTAATATTATTCAATTCATTGTTCCAAAATTATTTGCATCCTGTGGATGTGAGAATTTTACATTATGTAACTGATTATATTTTTGTTATTATTCAAATTTATTAACTATTAAACACATAATCTTCTTCTTCAGTTCATTCTGCTTAATTTGATACCATATAATGTAGTTTTATTAAGTTTTTGACCTAAAATGGTATTTTTACCTCATTTAGAAAATTATAAGTTTTAGAAATCACTTCCTGTTCTTTTCCAAAATGCTGCCATTCTACAAGTTATATTAATGATTATATTAAATCTCCGATTGTAATAAAAGGTTTATCTTCCCTTAATTTCTTGCAATTAGATTAATTGGTTGTTTTAAAATATTATACGGTAATATATGACTCCCCTATCTGGATTTTGAGTTTGTACATTTGCATTTTTTAACAATAATTCTGGCTACCTTTTTACAAAATCTTTCTGAACTATATTTCCAATTACATGACTTTATTACTGATTTACCTTATATAAATTCCTTCAGTTTAATTGTTTTTCTGTACTTATTTCATCAAATTTGATGCTGTTTAGTTTTTAACATTTGGCCTAGATTTCTAACAGTTTTTACATACAAAGTTTTTTAAATAATACATGTTGGTTTATACCCTCTCTGACTTTCTTTGCTATTGTGACATTAATTAACATTTTCTTATTTTAACAAAATAACAATTAATATATGGTTTATACTATTAATACATAACACATAATTCAAATTAACATTGGTCTTTCAAAATCAGACATTTTATACTTAATGATTAACAGTAATACATAATAAATATATTGTAAATAAAGAATGTTGTTTGACTCTGACATCTTATACTTGATTATAAACAATAATACATAATAACTATTTCATAAATAAAGAATGTTAGTTGATTCTGACAATTTTAAACTTGATTATTTCTATTACCTTATTCTACATAAACAAAACATAATTATTATAGCTTATACTCTATTTCTTATTAGGTTCTACTTTCAGTTTTTATCTGTTTTTTATTTATGGGGTAATGACTCTTTGTCACTTCACTTTTATTATGTATGCTCTGCTCTTGTTTTATTTTGGTCATTCTAATGAATGTTAAATAAAAAGAGTGGCAGTTATTTAAAAACACACATGTATTATCAGTCATGATAATACTTTATTTTACATTATTCATAGACATAATACAAGTACTTCAAAGTTGTAATATTTCACCATTTACTTAGTTTGTGAACTTCAATATTGAAACATAAGGTTTATTTTTTATAACACAAAAACTTGCACTGATTCTCTTTTTATTCCTTGATTTTATTTCTAAATAGTTATATAGTTTTGTTAAAATCAAGAAATCTATTTATAGAATATAATGAAGGTTTGTTTTTTGGTATTATATAATTATTTCACATTGGTTCACTTTCAATTCTACTTTATACACTTTTTGGCTTACATTTATTTTACATGTGGTTTCTAACTTTGATAGTTTGTTATACTTTCATTTATTATTATGTTTATTAGTTTCTTTAGGGGTTTGGGGTTTTTTATAAGAGCACTCCTTCTTGTTGTGGATGCTGTCTTGTTCTGGTTTTCTTCATTGATTCTTTCTATTCTTCTTGTTTCTTATAAATGTATTTCCTTCATCTTCTTGTGGCTGTCATCATGTTTTGGGTTTCTTCCTTATCTACTCCTATCCTACCTGGATATTACCTTTTTCATATTTAGTTTTTAAATTTATTTTGATGATTCATCACTCATTGTACCATTGGTTTTAATTGAACTTTTGCTTTAATCTATGTATATACTTCACGGTGGTTCTTTTTTTAATTTTTTTATTTTACTTTCTCGGATTTTAAAGTGTTTTTATTTTATTTTAATTGATCATTTTACCATTCAGAATTATTGGCATTATCTGTCATGCTACAGATTGCTCTCCTCCAGAAGTGATTATTTCAGACTTGATTATGGATGAATTAATTGCTTATGATAACTTTATTATTTTTTATTCTTCATTTTCCTCTCCATTTCTATATCGACTTTTTCATATTTGAGCTTAATAAACTTTATAGTCACTAATCTTACTTTGATTCTTCTTGGATAGTTAGTGTTTTCTGAGATATATTATTATTACTATTATATACTTTCTTTTTCTAAACTTCGTGTTTTATCCTTGTAATATTAATTCCCTAACATGTGAGCTGGGGCAGTCCAGAGAGGCACTGTGGGCAACATACTCTGCTGGCCATACATCACTTCAAATTGAGTCCAGAGGCAATTCATCTATGCTCAAAAACATAATGCTGCTGGAATTATCTACAGACAGTCATCGAATAAAAATTACACATAAAATAGTCTCATTGTCGACTAATAAAAATATCTTTGGATACTGCACTTCGTTGTTTCTCCACCAGTTATTATCTCACATTTTCTATCTTAATTATTCTTCTTAATATTTATTATTCTCATTATATATATTCTTCTAACTTTTTAGCTCATCTGATATATTTATTTTTATTATGGTTGGAAATTTTGTTAATATTTTTGTTACTAGTTATAGTGTAACTTTTTCCTTCTTTATCTGAATTCTCATTACATTTTCTTCTGGTTATTTACATTGATCCGCTTTTGCATTCATTAAAATTAATTTATTAATACTATATTTCATGTGGTACTTGTTTTCTCTTTGCGTTTCATAAATGTTTTATTATTTTCTTGTCAAAATCATTTTCTTCATATGATTGGTATGAGTTGCCCTTCTTTATATTTTCAGAACTGAGTAATATTATAATCATCTTTCTTGATTATCTGTTTCCATAATAGTTTCATAAATAGTTAGTCATAGGTCGTTCTTATTATATTATTGTTTTTTCTTTTTTAGTTTTTTATTATTTTATTATAATAACAGATTATTCTCTTTGTTTCTAAATTATTGTCTTCTCTTGTATATCACACTCTTTTTTGTTTTTCTTCTCTACTCCTTCAAATGTTAGGTATTCACATTTATTCTGGATTAATTCATATTTTCCTTCTTAATTGATCACATTATTTCCTTCTAAATTTCTTTATAAGTGGATGTTATTTATCTTTAGAATTTTTTATGTATAGATTTCTTATTAACGTTGAATTCCTTGCTCATTTCTTCTCTTAATAACTCCATCCTTTCGTCTAACTTGTCCAGATTGTCCTGGTTGACCTCCCTTAATTCTTCTCTTAGTAGTTGGTTATCCTCTCTCAATTCTTCCAACTTCTCCCCCATCTTCTCTTCCATTTACTTACTATTCTCCTCCATCTTCTCTTCCATCTTCTTATTATTTTCTTCAATTCTTTATTCGTATTTTCTATTTTGTCAATCAATTCTTACTTGATTGTTATGAATTCTTCCTTCAAAGACTAGTTGTCCTACTTCAAATCTTCTAATGTCTTCCCATTCTCCTCCATCTTGGATTCTATATTTTTATTTATTCCTTCCATCTTTTTACTCGACTCGTCGTTTGTAGATCCATTTTCTTATTCAATTCCTCCTTTGTGGATTTGATTTCTTCTTCTGTAGAATCCATTTTCTTCTCCATCTTCTTACTAGATTGTCCTATGTCCTTCCCTAATTCTTCTTTTGTGGCTTCTATGTTTTTATTTATTTCCATCATTTTCATTAGGGTTTCCTGGAACTTGACCTCCCCTGTTGGCGTAGTGTTTTAGGGCTGTTCCTCTGGTGGTGCGGGTTGTTTATGTTCCATTGGGGTTAATACTCTTACCACATCTTCCACTGGCGTCGCCTCTTTGTCTTCCATATTGATTTCAACTTCCTTTTCGGCCTCCGCCGCCCGTTTCTTCGAAGCTGCTCGTCGTTGCATTTTCCCTTTCTTCTGACTTTATACTGCTGCCAAGCTCCAATTAGGGATTGGGCAAGTTATAGTGGCCTTTCAATGACTAATTAAAGACCCTCAGTTGGTCGCCAATTTGTAACAACATGGTTACAAATAACTGATGAGATGAATTTGTTAATTTATAAATGTTTGTTTAGAAAAAATTTTTTTGTTTATAATTAAAAATTAATTAAATATTAAATATTTAATTATGTTCTGTGGTGTTTAGCACTTTTTATTGTTTGTTTTAAAAGAATTAATTCCTTTTCTGTATTTTTAAAATTCCTCCACCAGTTAATAGAATTGTCTCCAAAACAATCGATACGTGAACTTTTCTTATTTGGAGGTTATCTTCCTTCTTGCTGGTGAAATTCTGGTAGTTAGCTCAATTAAAATTACGTATTATGTTAGTTATCTTTTAGGAATAAATAATGTTCAATTTTAAAGTAATTAAGAAATTTTATTGACAAAGAGTTATTATGTCGACTCTCTATCGATTTGTAAATCGATTCTCAGGGTATCAATAGTTCGTACAATTATTTATATTCGGGTTCTTTTAACAGTTATTTTAGGTATAATCAGATAAAAAGGGCAAAGTATGAAAAGTATAACATTACAATATCTATCAGCTTAAAAATTAAAAGTACATATATGACATTTAGTATATAACAGTGATCAAAGAAATTTGTCAAACCATTCTGCTTTGTAGTTGGAGTCGCATTGAACTGTGGGAAGAAAATGGCCGCTTCGAGTACAGTTGAATGACGATCACACCTCGCTGTTTCTGAGTCCAATAAAAGATGCTTTCCCTCTGAATTTTCGTTCCTGTAGCTGCGATTCTTCCTTCTTATGTTGGTGGAGTGTTTCTGGTTCAGTGTTAGTGTTCTACTTTGAAAAATTGTGTAGTATTAAGTTAATTTCACTTTTGTCAGTTAGGTCGAAAATTGCACTTTTGTATTGTGATGTGTTATTACTGTTTTAATCGTTTAAATGTTATATTCACTGGTGTTCTGTTCTGTATTGTATTAATTTAATGTTCGTAGGTGTTTGTTTCACTGATTTTCCGTTTAAAATGTGTTTTCACAAAACTCGCGTTTATCGTCAAACTAAGCTTATTAAAACATGTGCCATTAACGTATCAGCAATTAGGTTAAGACTGACTAAGAGCTCGCATTGAGTGTACTATTCAACGTCTAATAATGAACTAATTTACTTGCTCCGTCTTCAACTAAAAGTCTTAGCCAAATTAATATTATTCAATCCATTGTTCCAAAATTATTTGCATCCTGTGGATGTGAGAATTTTACATTATATAACTGATTATATTTTTGTTATTATTCAAATTTATTAACTATTAAACACATAATCTTCTTCTTCAGTTCATTCTGCTTAATTTGATACCATATAATGTAGTTTTATTAAGTTTTTGACCTAAAATGGTATTTTTACCTCATTTTGAAAATTATAAGTTTTAGAAATCACTTCCTGTTCTTTTCCAAAATGCTGCCATTCTACAAGTTATATTAATGATTATATTAAATCTCCGATTGTAATAAAAGGTTTATCTTCCCTTAATTTCTTGCAATTAGATTAATTGGTTGTTTTAAAATATTATACGGTAATATATGACTCCCCTATCTGGATTTTGAGTTTGTACATTTGCATTTTTTAACAATAATTCTGGCTACCTTTTTACAAAATCTTTCTGAACTATATTTCCAATTACATGACTTTATTACTGATTTACCTTATATAAATTCCTTCAGTTTAATTGTTTTTCTGTACTTATTTCATCAAATTTGATGCTGTTTAGTTTTTAACATTTGGCCTAGATTTCTAACAGTTTTTACATACAAAGTTTTTTAAATAATACATGTTGGTTTATACCCTCTCTGACTTTCTTTGCTATTGTGACATTAATTAACATTTTCTTATTTTAACAAAATAACAATTAATATATGGTTTATACTATTAATACATAACACATAATTCAAATTAACATTGGTCTTTCAAAATCAGACATTTTATACTTAATGATTAACAGTAATACATAATAAATATATTGTAAATAAAGAATGTTGTTTGACTCTGACATCTTATACTTGATTATAAACAATAATACATAATAACTATTTCATAAATAAAGAATGTTAGTTGATTCTGACAATTTTAAACTTGATTATTTCTATTACCTTATTCTACATAAACAAAACATAATTATTATAGCTTATACTCTATTTCTTATTAGGTTCTACTTTCAGTTTTTATCTGTTTTTTATTTATGGGGTAATGACTCTTTGTCACTTCACTTTTATTATGTATGCCCTGCTCTTGTTTTATTTTGGTCATTCTAATGAATGTTATATAAAAAGAGTGGCAGTTATTTAAAAGCACACATGTATTATCAGTCATGATAATACTTTATTTTACATTATTCATAGACACAATACAAGCACTTCAAAGTTGTAATATTTCACCATTTACTTAGTTTGTGAACTTCAATATTGAAACATAAGGTTTATTTTTTATAACACAAAAACTTGCACTGATTCTCTTTTTATTCCTTGATTTTATTTCTAAATAGTTATATAGTTTTGTTAAAATCAAGAAATCTATTTATAGAATATAATGAAGGTTTGTTTTTTGGTATTATATAATTATTTCACATTGGTTCACTTTCAATTCTACTTTATACACTTTTTGGCTTACATTTATTTTACATGTGGTTTCTAACTTTGATAGTTTGTTATACTTTCATTTATTATTATGTTTATTAGTTTCTTTAGGGGTTTGGGGTTTTTTATAAGAGCACTCCTTCTTGTTGTGGATGCTGTCTTGTTCTGGTTTTCTTCATTGATTCTTTCTATTCTTCTTGTTTCTTATAAATGTATTTCCTTCATCTTCTTGTGGCTGTCATCATGTTTTGGGTTTCTTCCTTATCTACTCCTATCCTACCTGGGTATTACCTTTTTCATATTTAGTTTTTAAATTTATTTTGATGATTCATCACTCATTGTACCATTGGTTTTAATTGAACTTTTGCTTTAATCTATGTATATACTTCACGGTGGTTCTTTTTTAAATTTTTTTATTTTGCTTTCTCGGATTTTAAAGTGTTTTTATTTTATTTTAATTGATCATTTTACCATTCAGAATTATTGGCATTATCTGTCATGCTACAGATTGCTCTCCTCCAGAAGTGGTTATTTCAGACTTGATTATGGATGAATTAATTGCTTATGATAACTTTATTATTTTTTATTCTTCATTTTCCTCTCCATTTCTATATCGACTTTTTCATATTTGAGCTTAATAAACTTTATAGTCACTAATCTGACTTTGATTCTTCTTGGATAGTTAGTGTTTTCTGAGATATATTAATATTACTATTATATACTTTCTTTTTCTAAACTTCGTGTTTTATCCTTGTAATATTAATTCCCTAACATGTGAGCTGGGGCAGTCCAGAGAGGCACTGTGGGCAACATACTCTGCTGGCCATACATCACTTCAAATTGAGTCCAGAGGCAATTCATCTCTGGTCAAAAACATAATGCTGCTGGAATTATCTACAGACAGTCATCGAATAAAAATTACACATAAAATAGTCTCATTGTCGACTAATAAAAATATCTTTGGATACTGCACTTCATTGTTTCTCCACCAGTTATTATCTCACATTTTCTATCTTAATTATTCATCTTAATATTTATTATTCTTATTATATATATTCTTCTAACTTTTTAGCTCATCTGATATATTTATTTTTATTATGGTTGGAAATTTTGTTAATATTTTTGTTACTAGTTATAGTGTAACTTTTTCCTTCTTTATCTGAATTCTCATTACATTTTCTTCTGGTTATTTACATTGATCCGCTTTTGCATTCATTAAAATTAATTTATTAATACTATATTTCATGTGGTACTTGTTTTCTCTTTGCGTTTCATAAATGTTTTATTATTTTCTTGTCAAAATCATTTTCTTCATATGATTGGTATGAGTTGTCCTTCTTTATTTTTTCAGAACTGAGTAATATTATAATCATCTTTCTTGATTATCTGTTTCCATAATAGTTTCATAAATAGTTAGTCATAGGTTGTTCTTATTATATTATTGTTTTTTCTTGTTTAGATTTTTATTATTTTATTATAATAACAGATTCTTCTCTTTGTTTCTAAATTATTGTCTTCTCTTGTATATCACACTCTTTTTTGTTTTTCTTCTCTACTCCTTCAAATGTTAGGTATTCACATTTATTCTGGATTAATTCATATTTTCCTTCTTAATTGATCACATTATTTCCTTCTAAATTTCTTTATAAGTGGATTTTATTTATCTTTAGAATTTTTTATTTATAGATTTCTTATTAACGTTGAGTTCCTTGCTTATTTCTTCTCTTAATAACTCCATCCTTTCGTCTAACTTGTCCAGATTGTCCTGGTTGACCTCCCTTAATTCTTCTCTTAGTAGTTGGTTATCCTCTCTCAATTCTTCCAACTTCTCCCCCATCTTCTCTTCCATTTTCTTACTATTCTCCTCCATCTTCTCTTCCATCTTCTTATTATTTTCTTCAATTTTTTATTCGTATTTTCTATTTCGTCAATCAATTCTTCCTTGATTGTTATGAATTCTTCCTTCAAAGACTAGTTGTCCTACTTCAAATCTTCTAATGTCTTCCCATTCTCCTCCATCTTGGTTTCTATATTTTTATTTATTCCTTCCATCTTTTTACTCAACTCGTCGTTTGTAGATCCATTTTCTTATTCAATTCCTCCTTTGTGGATTTGATTTCTTCTTCTGTAGAATCCATTTTCTTCTCCATCTTCTTACTAGATTCTCCTATGTCCTTCCCTAATTCTTCTTTTGTGGCTTCTATGTTTTTATTTATTTCCATCATTTTCATTAGGGTTTCCTGGAACTTGACCTCCCCTGTTGGCGTAGTGTTTTCGGGCTGTTCCTCTGGTGGTGCGGGTTGTTTATGTTCCATTGGGGTTAATACCCTTACCACATCTTCCACTGGCGTCGCCTCTTTGTTTTCCATATTGATTTCAACTTCCTTTTTGGCCTCCGCCGCCCGTTTCTTCGAAGCTGCTCATCGTTGCATTTTCCCTTTCTTCTGACTTTATACTGCTGCCAAGCTCCAATTAGGGATTGGGCAAGTTATAGTGGCCTTTCAATGACTAATTAAAGACCCTCAGTTGGTCGCCAATTTGTAACAACATGGTTACAAATAACTGATGAGATGAATTTGTTAATTTATAAATGTTTGTTTAGAAAAAATTTTTTTGTTTATAATTAAAAATTAATTAAATATTAAATATTTAATTATGTTCTGTGGTGTTTAGCACTTTTTATTGTTTGTTTTAAAAGAATTAATTCCTTTTCTGTATTTTTAAAATTCCTCCACCAGTTAATAGAATTGTCTCCAAGAACAATCGATACGTGAACTTTTCTTATTTGGAGGTTATCTTCCTTCTTGCTGGTGAAATTCTGGTAGTTAGCTCAATTAAAATTACGTATTATGTTAGTTATCTTTTAGGAATAAATAATGTTCAATTTTAAAGTAATTAAGAAATTTTATTGACAAAGAGTTATTATGTCGACTCTCTATCGATTTGTAAATCGATTCTCAGGGTATCAATAGTTCGTACAATTATTTATATTCGGGTTCTTTTAACAGTTATTTTAGGTATAATCAGATAAAAAGGGCAAAGTATGAAAAGTATAACATTACAATATCTATCAGCTTAAAAATTAAAAGTACATATATGACATTTAGTATATAACAGTGATCAAAGAAATTTGTCAAACCATTCTGCTTTGTAGTTGGAGTCGCATTGAACTGTGGGAAGAAAATGGCCGCTTCGAGTACAGTTGAATGACGATCACACCTCGCTGTTTCTGAGTCCAATAAAAGATGCTTTCCCTCTGAATTTTCGTTCCTGTAGCTGCGTTTCTTCCTTCTTATGTTGGTAGAGTGTTTCTGGTTCAGTGTTAGTGTTCTACTTTGAAAAATTGTGTAGTATTAAGTTAATTTCACTTTTGTCAGTTAGGTCGAAAATTGCACTTTGGTATTGTGATGTGTTATTACTGTCTTAATCGTTTAAATGTTATATTCACTGGTGTTCTGTTCTGTATTGTATTAATTTAATGTTCGTAGGTGTTTGTTTCACTGATTTTCCGTTTAAAATGTGTTTTCACAAAACTCGCGTTTATCGTCAAACTAAGCTTATTAAAACATGTGCCATTAACGTATCAGCAATTAGGTTAAGACTGACTAAGAGCTCGCATCGAGTGTACTATTCAACGTCTAATAATGAACTAATTTACTTGCTCCGTCTTCGACTAAAAGTCTTAGCCAAATTAATATTATTCAATCCATTGTTCCAAAATTATTTGCATCCTGTGGATGTGAGAATTTTACATTATATAACTGATTATATTTTGTTATTATTCAAATTTATTAACTATTAAACACATAATCTTCTTCTTCAGTTCATTCTGCTTAATTTGATACCATATAATGTAGTTTTATTAAGTTTTTGACCTAAAATGGTATTTTTACCTCATTTTGAAAATTATAAGTTTTAGAAATCACTTCCTGTTCTTTTCCAAAATGCTGCCATTCTACAAGTTATATTAATGATTATATTAAATCTCCGATTGTAATAAAAGGTTTATCTTCCCTTAATTTCTTGCAATTAGATTAATTGGTTGTTTTAAAATATTATACGGTAATATATGACTCCCCTATCTGGATTTTGAGTTTGTACATTTGCATTTTTTAACAATAATTCTGGCTATCTTTATACAAAATCTTTCTTAACTATATTTCCAATTACATGACTTTATTACTGATTTACCTTATATAAATTCCTTCAGTTTAATTGTTTTTCTGTACTTATTTCATCAAATTTGATGCTGTTTAGTTTTTAACATTTGGCCTAGATTTCTAACAGTTTTTACATACAAAGTTTTTTAAATAATACATGTTGGTTTATACCCTCTCTGACTTTCTTTGCTATTGTGACATTAATTAACATTTTCTTATTTTAACAAAATAACAATTAATATATGGTTTATACTATTAATACATAACACATAATTCAAATTAACATTGGTCTTTCAAAATCAGACATTTTATACTTAATGATTAACAGTAATACATAATAAATATATTGTAAATAAAGAATGTTGTTTGACTCTGACATCTTATACTTGATTATAAACAATAATACATAATAACTATTTCATAAATAAAGAATGTTAGTTGATTCTGACAATTTTAAACTTGATTATTTCTATTACCTTATTCTACATAAACAAAACATAATTATTATAGCTTATACTCTATTTCTTATTAGGTTCTACTTTCAGTTTTTATCTGTTTTTTATTTATGGGGTAATGACTCTTTGTCACTTCACTTTTATTATGTATGCCCTGCTCTTGTTTTATTTTGGTCATTCTAATGAATGTTATATAAAAAGAGTGGCAGTTATTTAAAAGCACACATGTATTATCAGTCATGATAATACTTTATTTTACATTATTCATAGACACAATACAAGCACTTCAAAGTTGTAATATTTCACCATTTACTTAGTTTGTGAACTTCAATATTGAAACATAAGGTTTATTTTTTATAACACAAAAACTTGCACTGATTCTCTTTTTATTCCTTGATTTTATTTCTAAATAGTTATATAGTTTTGTTAAAATCAAGAAATCTATTTATAGAATATAATGAAGGTTTGTTTTTTGGTATTATATAATTATTTCACATTGGTTCACTTTCAATTCTACTTTATACACTTTTTGGCTTACATTTATTTTACATGTGGTTTCTAACTTAGATAGTTTGTTATACTTTCATTTATTATTATGTTTATTAGTTTCTTTAGGGGTTTGGGGTTTTTTATAAGAGCACTCCTTCTTGTTGTGGATGCTGTCTTGTTCTGGTTTTCTTCATTGATTCTTTCTATTCTTCTTGTTTCTTATAAATGTATTTCCTTCATCTTCTTGTGGCTGTCATCATGTTTTGGGTTTCTTCCTTATCTACTCCTATCCTACCTGGGTATTACCTTTTTCATATTTAGTTTTTAAATTTATTTTGATGATTCATCACTCATTGTACCATTGGTTTTAATTGAACTTTTGCTTTAATCTATGTATATACTTCACGGTGGTTCTTTTTTTAATTTTTTTATTTTGCTTTCTCGGATTTTAAAGTGTTTTTATTTTATTTTAATTGATCATTTTACCATTCAGAATTATTGGCATTATCTGTCATGCTACAGATTGCTCTCCTCCAGATGTGGTTATTTCAGACTTGATTATGGATGAATTAATTGCTTATGATAACTTTATTATTTTTTATTCTTCATTTTCCTCTCCATTTCTATATCGACTTTTTCATAGTTGAGCTTAATAAACTTTATAGTCACTAATCTGACTTTGATTCTTCTTGGATAGTTAGTGTTTTCTGAGATATATTAATATTACTATTATATACTTTCTTTTTCTAAACTTCGTGTTTTATCCTTGTAATATTAATTCCCTAACATGTGAGCTGGGGCAGTCCAGAGAGGCACTGTGGGCAACATACTCTGCTGGCCATACATCACTTCAAATTGAGTCCAGAGGCAATTCATCTCTGGTCAAAAACATAATGCTGCTGGAATTATCTACAGACAGTCATCGAATAAAAATTACACATAAAATAGTCTCATTGTCGACTAATAAAAATATCTTTGGATACTGCACTTCATTGTTTCTCCACCAGTTATTATCTCACATTTTCTATCTTAATTATTCATCTTAATATTTATTATTCTTATTATATATATTCTTCTAACTTTTTAGCTCATCTGATATATTTATTTTTATTATGGTTGGAAATTTTGTTAATATTTTTGTTACTAGTTATAGTGTAACTTTTTCCTTCTTTATCTGAATTCTCATTACATTTTCTTCTGGTTATTTACATTGATCTGCTTTTGCATTCATTAAAATTAATTTATTAATACTATATTTCTTGTGGTACTTGTTTTCTCTTTGCGTTTCATAAATGTTTTATTATTTTCTTGTCAAAATCATTTTCTTCATATGATTGGTATGAGTTGTCCTTCTTTATTTTTTCAGAACTGAGTAATATTATAATCATCTTTCTTGATTATCTGTTTCCATAATAGTTTCATAAATAGTTAGTCATAGGTCGTTCTTATTATATTATTGTTTTTTCTTGTTTAGATTTTTATTATTTTATTATAATAACAGATTCTTCTCTTTGTTTCTAAATTATTGTCTTCTCTTGTATATCACACTCTTTTTTGTTTTTCTTCTCTACTCCTTCAAATGTTAGGTATTCACATTTATTCTGGATTAATTCATATTTTCCTTCTTAATTGATCACATTATTTCCTTCTAAATTTCTTTATAAGTGGATTTTATTTATCTTTAGAATTTTTTATTTATAGATTTCTTATTAACGTTGAGTTCCTTGCTTATTTCTTCTCTTAATAACTCCATCCTTTCGTCTACCTTGTCCAGATTGTCCTGGTTGACCTCCCTTAATTCTTCTCTTAGTAGTTGGTTATCCTCTCTCAATTCTTCCAACTTCTCCCCCATCTTCTCTTCCATTTTCTTACTATTCTCCTCCATCTTCTCTTCCATCTTCTTATTATTTTCTTCAATTCTTTATTCGTATTTTCTATTTCGTCAATCAATTCTTCCTTGATTGTTATGAATTCTTCCTTCAAAGACTAGTTGTCCTACTTCAAATCTTCTAATGTCTTCCCATTCTCCTCCATCTTGGATTCTATATTTTTATTTATTCCTTCCATCTTTTTACTCGACTCGTCGTTTGTAGATCCATTTTCTTATTCAATTCCTCCTTTGTGGATTTGATTTCTTCTTCTGTAGAATCCATTTTCTTCTCCATCTTCTTACTAGATTCTCCTATGTCCTTCCCTAATTCTTCTTTTGTGGCTTCTATGTTTTTATTTATTTCCATCATTTTCATTAGGGTTTCCTGGAACTTGACCTCCCCTGTTGGCGTAGTGTTTTCGGGCTGTTCCTCTGGTGGTGCGGGTTGTTTATGTTCCATTGGGGTTAATACCCTTACCACATCTTCCACTGGCGTCGCCTCTTTGTTTTCCATATTGATTTCAACTTCCTTTTCGGCCTCCGCCGCCCGTTTCTTCGAAGCTGCTCGTCGTTGCATTTTCCCTTTCTTCTGACTTTATACTGCTGCAAAGCTCCAATTAGGGATTGGGCAAGTTATAGTGGCCTTTCAATGACTAATTAAAGACCCTCAGTTGGTCGCCAATTTGTAACAACATGGTTACAAATAACTGATGAGATGAATTTGTTAATTTATAAATGTTTGTTTAGAAAAAAATTTTTTGTTTATAAAATTTTTTTTTTATTTTAAAATTAATTAAATATTAAATATTTAATTATGTTCTGTGGTGTTTAGCACTTTTTATTGTTTGTTTTAAAAGAATTAATTCCTTTTCTGTATTTTTAAAATTCCTCCACCAGTTAATAGAATTGTCTCCAAGAACAATCGATACGTGAACTTTCTTATTTGGAGGTTATCTTCCTTCTTGCTGGTGAAATTCTGGTAGTTAGCTCAATTAAAATTACGTATTATGTTAGTTATCTTTTAGGAATAAATAATGTTCAATTTTAAAGTAATTAAGAAATTTTATTGACAAATAGTTATTATGTCGACTATCTATCGATTTGTAAATCGATTCTCAGGGTATCAATAGTTCGTACAATTATTTATATTCGGGTTCTTTTAACAGTTATTTTAGGTATAGTCAGAGAAAAAGGGCAAAGTATGAAAAGTATAACATTACAATATCTATCAGCTTAAAAATTAAAAGTACATATATGACATTTAGTATATAACAGTGATCAAAGAAATTTGTCAAACCATTCTGCTTTGTAGTTGGAGTCGTATTGAACTGTGGGAAGAATATGGCCGCTTCGAGTACAGTTGAATGACGATCACACCTCGCTGTTTCTGAGTCCATTAAAAGATGCTTTCCCTCTGAATTTTCGTTCCTGTAGCTGCGATTCTTCCTCCTTATGTTGGTGGAGTGTTTCTGGTTCAGTGTTAGTGTTCTACTTTGAAAAATTGTGTAGTATTAAGTTAATTTCACTTTTGTCAGTTAGGTCGAAAATTGCACTTTTGTATTGTGATGTGTTATTACTGTTTTAATCGTTTAAATGTTATATTCACTGGTGTTCTGTTCTGTATTGTATTAATTTAATGTTCGTAGGTGTTTGTTTCACTGATTTTCCGTTTAAAATGTGTTTTCACAAAACTCGCGTTTATCGTCAAACTAGGCTTATTAAAACATGCGCCATTAACGTATCAGCAATTAGGTTAAGACTGACTAAGAGCTCGCATCGAGTGTACTATTCAACGTCTAATAATGAACTAATTTACTTGCTCCGTCTTCGACTAAAAGTCTTAGCCAAATTAATATTATTCACTCCATTGTTCCAAAATTATTTGCATCCTGTGGATGTGAGAATTTTACATTATATAACTGATTATATTTTTGTTATTATTCAAATTTATTAACTATTAAACACATAATCTTCTTCTTCAGTTCATTCTGCTTAATTTGATACCATATAATGTAGTTTTATTAAGTTTTTGACCTAAAATGGTATTTTTACCTCATTTTGAAAATTATAAGTTTTAGAAATCACTTCCTGTTCTTTTCCAAAATGCTGCCATTCTACAAGTTATATTAATGATTATATTAAATCTCCGATTGTAATAAAAGGTTTATCTTCCCTTAATTTCTTGCAATTAGATTAATTGGTTGTTTTAAAATATTATACGGTAATATATGACTCCCCTATCTGGATTTTGAGTTTGTACATTTGCATTTTTTAACAATAATTCTGGCTACCTTTTTACAAAATCTTTCTTAACTATATTTCCAATTACATGACTTTATTACTGATTTACCTTACATAAATTCCTTCAGTTTAATTGTTTTTCTGTACTTATTTCATCAAATTTGATGCTGTTTAGTTTTTAACATTTGGCCTAGATTTCTAACAGTTTTTACATACAAAGTTTTTTAAATAATACATGTTGGTTTATACCCTCTCTGACTTTCTTTGCTATTGTGACATTAATTAACATTTTCTTATTTTAACAAAATAACAATTAGTATATGGTTTATACTATTAATACGTAACACATAATTCAAATTAACATTGGTCTTTCAAAATCAGACATTTTATACTTAATGATTAACAGTAATACATAATAAATATATTATAAATAAAGAATGTTGTTTGACTCTGACATCTTATACTTGATTATTAACAATAATACATAATAACTATTTCATAAATAAAGAATGTTAGTTGATTCTGACAATTTTAAACTTGATTATTTCTATTACCTTATTCTACATCAACAAAACATAATTAAATATCACTATAATATTGACGACTCGGAACACTAAGTTTTTTATAAGTAAAAACGTAAAGTTTTACCTTACAGCCTAAACCGGCTTTCACCTATAGATGGCTTCATCAGAGGCTGTCGTTAGTAGCGCTGCTCGTCTTGTTGTTGGCGAGGAGATAGTGTTTCGAAAGATTGAAGCTGTGTGTGTGTGGTGAGATGTGTTCGAATAATGCGTGCGATTTGAATTGTGTCTGTTCGTTTAGGATGTCGTTTTTATTTGTTTTTGTGTGTTTGTATATTTCTAATTGTTCTAGAGTGTCTAGTTTTCGGCCTTTTGTGTGTACGTGTAGTATGTTCATGTTATTGTCGATGTTTTTATATGTGTGGTTTGCTTCAATGAGGTGGTTTGCGAAGGTAGATTCTGTAGTGGTGTGGAGTGCTTTTGTGTGTTCAATGTATCTCTGTTTGAAGCTACGTCCTGTCTGGCCTATGTAGAATTTACTGCAATTTGAACAATTTAGTTTATATACACCGGGTAGATCGAATTTGTTTTGTGCTTTGGGCATGCGTTTTGATAGTGTGTGTTCTGTTTTGTTAGTGGTTTTGTAAGCGATTCTGTATCCTGCTTTTTTGAATTTGTGGGCAATTTTTTCTGTTTGTTTGTTGATGTATGTTAGTTAGGTTATGACAGAACAATAGTCAGTAAACTCCTACACAAAACACAAAACAAACAACAGACAAAGACAGAAAACAACAAACAAACAGAAAAAATTGCCCACAAATTCAAAAAAGCAGGATACAGAATCGCTTACAAAACCACTAACAAAACAGAACACACACTATCAAAACGCATGCCCAAAGCACAAAACAAATTCGATCTACCCGGTGTATATAAACTAAATTGTTCAAATTGCAGTAAATTCTACATAGGCCAGACAGGACGTAGCTTCAAACAGAGATACATTGAACACACAAAAGCACTACACACCACTACAGAATCTACCTTCGCAAACCACCTCATTGAAGCAAACCACACATATAAAAACATCGACAATAACATGAACATACTACACGTACACACAAAAGGCCGAAAACTAGACACTCT
Organism: Magicicada septendecula; assembly: GCA_034769895.1. Taxonomy (NCBI): domain Eukaryota; kingdom Metazoa; phylum Arthropoda; class Insecta; order Hemiptera; family Cicadidae; genus Magicicada; species Magicicada septendecula. Next base: position 325,657,394 of record CM068368.1, read on the forward strand.
AGAACAATTAGAAATATACAAACACACAAAAACAAATAAAAACGACATCCTAAACGAACAGACACAATTCAAATCGCACGCATTATTCGAACACATCTCACCACACACACACAGCTTCAATCTTTTGAAACACTATCTCCTCGCCAACAACAAGACGAGCAGCGCTACTAACGACAGCCTCTGATGAAGCCTTCTATAGGTGACAGCCGGTTTAGGCTGTAAGGTAAAACTTTACGTTTTTACTTCTAAAAAACTTAGTGTTCCGAGTCGTCAATATTATAGTGATATTTAGATAAGTAACGGACACGTCATGGACAACGAAATCCAAGAAAACATAATTATTATAGCTTATACTCTATTTCTTATTAGATTCTACTTTCAGTTTTTATCTGTTTTTTATTTATGGGGTAATGACTCTTTGTCACTTCATTTTTATTATGTATGCCCTGCTCTTGTTTTATTTTGGTCATTCTAATGAATGTTATATAAAAAGAGTGGCAGTTATTTAAAAACACACATGTATTATCAGTCATGATAATACTTTATTTTACATTATTCATAGACACAATACAAGCACTTCAAAGTTGTAATATTTCAACATTTACTTAGTTTGTGAACTTCAATATTGAAACATAAGGTTTATTTTTTATAACACAAAAACTTGCACTGATTCTCTTTTTATTCCTTGATTTTATTTCTAAATAGTTATATAGTTTTGTTAAAAATCAAGAAATCTATTTATAGAATATAATGAAGGTTTGTTTTTTGGTATTATATAATTATTTCACATTGGTTCACTTTCAATTCTACTTTATAAACTTTTTGGCTTACATTTATTTTACATGTGGTTTCTAACTTTGATAGTTTGTTATACTTTCATTTATTATTATGTTTATTAGTTTCTTTAGGGTTTAGGGTTTTTTTATAAGAGCACTCCTTCTTGTTGTGGATGCTGTCTTGTTCTGGTTTTCTTCATTGATTCTTTCTATTCTTCTTGTTTCTTATAAATGTATTTCCTTCATCTTCTTGTGGCTGTCATCATGTTTTGGGTTTCTTCCTTATCTACTCCTATCCTACCTGGGTATTACCTTTTTCATATTTAGTTTTTAAATTTATTTTGATGATTCATCACTCATTGTACCATTGGTTTTAATTGAACTTTTGCTTTAATCTATGTATATACTTCACGGTGGTTCTTTTTTTAATTTTTTTATTTTACTTTCTCGGATTTTAAAGTGTTTTTATTTTATTTTAATTGATCATTTTACCATTCAGAATTATTGGCATTATCTGTCATGCTACAGATTGCTCTCCTCCAGAAGTGATTATTTCAGACTTGATTATGGATGAATTAATTGCTTATGATAACTTTATTATTTTTTATTCTTCATTTTCCTCTCCATTTCTATATCGACTTTTTCATATTTGAGCTTAATAAACTTTATAGTCACTAATCTGACTTTGATTCTTCTTGGATAGTTAGTGTTTTCTGAGATATATTATTATTACTATTATATACTTTCTTTTTCTAAACTTCGTGTTTTATCCTTGTAATATTAATTCCCTAACATGTGAGCTGGGGCAGTCCAGAGAGGCACTGTGGGCAACATACTCTGCTGGCCATACATCACTTCAAATTGAGTCCAGAGGCAATTCATCTATGCTCAAAAACATAATGCTGCTGGAATTATCTACAGACAGTCATCGAATAAAAATTACACATAAAATAGTCTCATTGTCGACTAATAAAAATATCTTTGGATACTGCACTTCGTTGTTTCTCCACCAGTTATTATCTCACATTTTCTATCTTAATTATTCTTCTTAATATTTATTATTCTCATTATATATATTCTTCTAACTTTTTAGCTCATCTGATATATTTATTTTTATTATGGTTGGAAATTTTGTTAATATTTTTGTTACTAGTTATAGTGTAACTTTTTCCTTCTTTATCTGAATTCTCATTACATTTTCTTCTGGTTATTTACATTGATCCGCTTTTGCATTCATTAAAATTAATTTATTAATACTATATTTCATGTGGTACTTGTTTTCTCTTTGCGTTTCATAAATGTTTTATTATTTTCTTGTCAAAATCATTTTCTTCATATGATTGGTATGAGTTGCCCTTCTTTATTTTTTCAGAACTGAGTAATATTATAATCATCTTTCTTGATTATCTGTTTCCATAATAGTTTCATAAATACTTAGTCATAGGTCGTTCTTATTATATTATTGTTTTTTCTTTTTTAGTTTTTTATTATTTTATTATAATAACAGATTATTCTCTTTGTTTCTAAATTATTGTCTTCTCTTGTATATCACACTCTTTTTTGTTTTTCTTCTCTACTCCTTCAAATGTTAGGTATTCACATTTATTCTGGATTAATTCATATTTTCCTTCTTAATTGATCACATTATTTCCTTCTAAATTTCTTTATAAGTGGATTTTATTTATCTTTAGAATTTTTTATTTATAGATTTCTTATTAACGTTGAGTTCCTTGCTCATTTCTTCTCTTAATAACTCCATCCTTTCGTCTAACTTGTCCAGATTGTCCTGGTTGACCTCCCTTAATTCTTCTCTTAGTAGTTGGTTATCCTCTCTCAATTCTTCCAACTTCTCCCCCATCTTCTCTTCCATTTTCTTACTATTCTCCTCCATCTTCTCTTCCATCTTCTTATTATTTTCTTCAATTCTTTATTCGTATTTTCTATTTTGTCAATCAATTCTTCCTTGATTGTTATGAATTCTTCCTTCAAAGACTAGTTGTCCTACTTCAAATCTTCTAATGTCTTCCCATTCTCCTCCATCTTGGATTCTATATTTTTATTTATTCCTTCCATCTTTTTACTCGACTCGTCGTTTGTAGATCCATTTTCTTATTCAATTCCTCCTTTGTGGATTTGATTTCTTCTTCTGTAGAATCCATTTTCTTCTCCATCTTCTTACTAGATTCTCCTATGTCCTTCCCTAATTCTTCTTTTGTGGCTTCTATGTTTTTATTTATTTCCATCATTTTCATTAGGGTTTCCTGGAACTTGACCTCCCCTGTTGGCGTAGTGTTTTCGGGCTGTTCCTCTGGTGGTGCGGGTTGTTTATGTTCCATTGGGGTTAATACTCTTACCACATCTTCCACTGGCGTCGCCTCTTTGTCTTCCATTTTGATTTCAACTTCCTTTTCGGCCTCCGCCGCCCGTTTCTTTAAAGTTGCTCGTCATTGCATTTTCCCTTTCTTCTGACTTTATACTGCTGCCAAGCTCCAATTAGGGATTGGGCAAGTTATAGTGGCCTTTCAATGACTAATTAAAGACCCTCAGTTGGTCGCCAATTTGTAACAACATGGTTACAAATAACTGATGAGATGAATTTGTTAATTTATAAATGTTTGTTTAGAAAAAATTTTTTTGTTTATAAAATTTTTTTTTTATTTTAAAATTAATTAAATATTAAATATTTAATTATGTTCTGTGGTGTTTAGCACTTTTTATTGTTTGTTTTAAAAGAATTAATTCCTTTTCTGTATTTTTAAAATTCCTCCACCAGTTAATAGAATTGTCTCCAAGAACAATCGATACGTGAACTTTCTTATTTGGAGGTTATCTTCCTTCTTGCTGGTGAAATTCTGGTAGTTAGCTCAATTAAAATTACGTATTATGTTAGTTATCTTTTAGGAATAAATAATGTTCAATTTTAAAGTAATTAAGAAATTTTATTGACAAATAGTTATTATGTCGACTATCTATCGATTTGTAAATCGATTCTCAGGGTATCAATAGTTCGTACAATTATTTATATTCGGGTTCTTTTAACAGTTATTTTAGGTATAGTCAGAGAAAAAGGGCAAAGTATGAAAAGTATAACATTACAATATCTATCAGCTTAAAAATTAAAAGTACATATATGACATTTAGTATATAACAGTGATCAAAGAAATTTGTCAAACCATTCTGCTTTGTAGTTGGAGTCGTATTGAACTGTGGGAAGAATATGGCCGCTTCGAGTACAGTTGAATGACGATCACACCTCGCTGTTTCTGAGTCCATTAAAAGATGCTTTCCCTCTGAATTTTCGTTCCTGTAGCTGCGATTCTTCCTTCTTATGTTGGTGGAGTGTTTCTGGTTCAGTGTTAGTGTTCTACTTTGAAAAATTGTGTAGTATTAAGTTAATTTCACTTTTGTCAGTTAGGTCGAAAATTGCACTTTTGTATTGTGATGTGTTATTACTGTTTTAATCGTTTAAATGTTATATTCACTGGTGTTCTGTTCTGTATTGTATTAATTTAATGTTCGTAGGTGTTTGTTTCACTGATTTTCCGTTTAAAATGTGTTTTCACAAAACTCGCGTTTATCGTTAAACTAGGCTTATTAAAACATGCGCCATTAACGTGTCAGCAATTAGGTTAAGACTGACTAAGAGCTCGCATCGAGTGTACTATTCAACGTCTAATAATGAACTAATTTACTTGCTTCGTCTTCGACTAAAAGTCTTAGCCAAATTAATATTATTCAATCCATTGTTCCAAAATTATTTGCATCCTGTGGATGTGAGAATTTTACATTATATAACTGATTATATTTTTGTTATTATTCAAATTTATTAACTATTAAACACATAATCTTCTTCTTCAGTTCATTCTGCTTAATTTGATACCATATAATGTAGTTTTATTAAGTTTTTGACCTAAAATGGTATTTTTACCTCATTTTGAAAATTATAAGTTTTAGAAATCACTTCCTGTTCTTTTCCAAAATGCTGCCATTCTACAAGTTATATTAATGATTATATTAAATCTCCGATTGTAATAAAAGGTTTATCTTCCCTTAATTTCTTGCAATTAGATTAATTGGTTGTTTTAAAATATTATACGGTAATATATGACTCCCCTCTCTGGATTTTGAGTTTGTACATTTGCATTTTTTAACAATAATTCTGGCTACCTTTTTACAAAATCTTTCTGAACTATATTTCCAATTACATGACTTTATTACTGATTTACCTTATATAAATTCCTTCAGTTTAATTGTTTTTCTGTACTTATTTCATCAAATTTGATGCTGTTTAGTTTTTAACATTTGGCCTAGATTTCTAACAGTTTTTACATACAAAGTTTTTTAAATAATACATGTTGGTTTATACCCTCTCTGACTTTCTTTGCTATTGTGACATTAATTAACATTTTCTTATTTTAACAAAATAACAATTAGTATATGGTTTATTCTATTAATACGTAACACATAATTCAAATTAACATTGGTCTTTCAAAATCAGACATTTTATACTTAATGATTAACAGTAATACATAATAAATATATTATAAATAAAGAATGTTGTTTGACTCTGACATCTTATACTTGATTATTAACAATAATACATAATAACTATTTCATAAATAAAGAATGTTAGTTGATTCTGACAATTTTAAACTTGATTATTTCTATTACCTTATTCTACATCAACAAAACATAATTATTATAACTTATACTCTATTTCTTATTAGATTCTACTTTCAGTTTTTATCTGTTTTTTATTTATGGGGTAATGACTCATTGTCACTTCATTTTTATTATGTATGCCCTGCTCTTGTTTTATTTTGGTCATTCTAATGAATGTTATATAAAAAGAGTGGCAGTTATTTAAAAACACACATGTATTATCAGTCATGATAATACTTTATTTTACATTATTCATAGACACAATACAAGCACTTCAAAGTTGTAATATTTCACCATTTACTTAGTTTGTGAACTTCAATATTGAAACATAAGGTTTATTTTTTATAACACAAAAACTTGCACTGATTCTCTTTTTATTCCTTGATTTTATTTCTAAATAGTTATATAGTTTTGTTAAAATCAAGAAATCTATTTATAGAATATAATGAAGGTTTGTTTTTTGGTATTATATAATTATTTCACATTGGTTCACTTTCAATTCTACTTTATAAACTTTTTGGCTTACATTTATTTTACATGTGGTTTCTAACTTTGATAGTTTGTTATACTTTCATTTATTATTATGTTTATTAGTTTCTTTAGGGTTTAGGGTTTTTTTATAAGAGCACTCCTTCTTGTTGTGGATGCTGTCTTGTTCTGGTTTTCTTCATTGATTCTTTCTATTCTTCTTGTTTCTTATAAATGTATTTCCTTCATCTTCTTGTGGCTGTCATCATGTTTTGGGTTTCTTCCTTATCTACTCCTATCCTACCTGGGTATTACCTTTTTCATATTTAGTTTTTAAATTTATTTTGATGATTCATCACTCATTGTACCATTGGTTTTAATTGAACTTTTGCTTTAATCTATGTATATACTTCACGGTGGTTCTTTTTTTAATTTTTTTATTTTGCTTTCTCGGATTTTAAAGTGTTTTTATTTTATTTTAATTGATCATTTTACCATTCAGAATTATTGGCATTATCTGTCATGCTACAGATTGCTCTCCTCCAGAAGTGATTATTTCAGACTTGATTATGGATGAATTAATTGCTTATGATAACTTTATTATTTTTTATTCTTCATTTTCCTCTCCATTTCTATATCGACTTTTTCATATTTGAGCTTAATAAACTTTATAGTCACTAATCTGACTTTGATTCTTCTTGGATAGTTAGTGTTTTCTGAGATATATTATTATTACTATTATATACTTTCTTTTTCTAAACTTCGTGTTTTATCCTTGTAATATTAATTCCCTAACATGTGAGCTGGGGCAGTCCAGAGAGGCACTGTGGGCAACATACTCTGCTGGCCATACATCACTTCAAATTGAGTCCAGAGGCAATTCATCTCTGCTCAAAAACATAATGCTGCTGGAATTATCTACAGACAGTCATCGAATAAAAATTACACATAAAATAGTCTCATTGTCGACTAATAAAAATATCTTTGGATACTGCACTTCGTTGTTTCTCCACCAGTTATTATCTCACATTTTCTATCTTAATTATTCTTCTTAATATTTATTATTCTCATTATATATATTCTTCTAACTTTTTAGCTCATCTGATATATTTATTTTTATTATGGTTGGAAATTTTGTTAATATTTTTGTTACTAGTTATAGTGTAACTTTTTCCTTCTTTATCTGAATTCTCATTACATTTTCTTCTGGTTATTTACATTGATCCGCTTTTGCATTCATTAAAATTAATTTATTAATACTATATTTCATGTGGTACTTGTTTTCTCTTTGCGTTTCATAAATGTTTTATTATTTTCTTGTCAAAATCATTTTCTTCATATGATTGGTATGAGTTGCCCTTCTTTATTTTTTCAGAACTGAGTAATATTATAATCATCTTTCTTGATTATCTGTTTCCATAATAGTTTCATAAATAGTTAGTCATAGGTCGTTCTTATTATATTATTGTTTTTCCTTTTTTAGTTTTTTATTATTTTATTATAATAACAGATTATTCTCTTTGTTTCTAAATTATTGTCTTCTCTTGTATATCACACTCTTTTTTGTTTTTCTTCTCTACTCCTTCAAATGTTAGGTATTCACATTTATTCTGGATTAATTCATATTTTCCTTCTTAATTGATCACATTATTTCCTTCTAAATTTCTTTATAAGTGGATTTTATTTATCTTTAGAATTTTTTATTTATAGATTTCTTATTAACGTTGAGTTCCTTGCTCATTTCTTCTCTTAATAACTCCATCCTTTCGTCTAACTTGTCCAGATTGTCCTGGTTGACCTCCCTTAATTCTTCTCTTAGTAGTTGGTTATCCTCTCTCAATTCTTCCAACTTCTCCCCCATCTTCTCTTCCATTTTCTTACTATTCTCCTCCATCTTCTCTTCCATCTTCTTATTATTTTCTTCAATTCTTTATTCGTATTTTCTATTTTGTCAATCAATTCTTACTTGATTGTTATGAATTCTTCCTTCAAAGACTAGTTGTCCTACTTCAAATCTTCTAATGTCTTCCCATTCTCCTCCATCTTGGATTCTATATTTTTATTTATTCCTTCCATCTTTTTACTCGACTCGTCGTTTGTAGATCCATTTTCTTATTCAATTCCTCCTTTGTGGATTTGATTTCTTCTTCTGTAGAATCCATTTTCTTCTCCATCTTCTTACTAGATTCTTCTATGTCCTTCCCTAATTCTTCTTTTGTGGCTTCTATGTTTTTATTTATTTCCATCATTTTCATTAGGGTTTCCTGGAACTTGACCTCCCCTGTTGGCGTAGTGTTTTCGGGCTGTTCCTCTGGTGGTGCGGGTTGTTTATGTTCCATTGGGGTTAATACTCTTACCACATCTTCCACTGGCGTCGCCTCTTTGTCTTCCATATTGATTTCAACTTCCTTTTCGGCCTCCGCCGCCCGTTTCTTTAAAGTTGCTCGTCGTTGCATTTTCCCTTTCTTCTGACTTTATACTGCTTCCAAGCTCCAATTAGGGATTGGGCAAGTTATAGTGGCCTTTCAATGACTAATTAAAGACCCTCAGTTGGTCGCCAATTTGTAACAACATGGTTACAAATAACTGATGAGATGAATTTGTTAATTTATAAATGTTTGTTTAGAAAAAATTTTTTTGTTTATAAAATTTTTTTTTTATTTTAAAATTAATTAAATATTAAATATTTAATTATGTTCTGTGGTGTTTAGCACTTTTTATTGTTTGTTTTAAAAGAATTAATTCCTTTTCTGTATTTTTAAAATTCCTCCACCAGTTAATAGAATTGTCTCCAAGAACAATCGATACGTGAACTTTCTTATTTGGAGGTTATCTTCCTTCTTGCTGGTGAAATTCTGGTAGTTAGCTCAATTAAAATTACGTATTATGTTAGTTATCTTTTAGGAATAAATAATGTTCAATTTTAAAGTAATTAAGAAATTTTATTGACAAATAGTTATTATGTCGACTATCTATCGATTTGTAAATCGATTCTCAGGGTATCAATAGTTCGTACAATTATTTATATTTGGGTTCTTTTAACAGTTATTTTAGGTATAGTCAGAGAAAAAGGGCAAAGTATGAAAAGTATAACATTACAATATCTATCAGCTTAAAAATTAAAAGTACATATATGACATTTAGTATATAACAGTGATCAAAGAAATTTGTCAAACCATTCTGCTTTGTAGTTGGAGTCGTGTTGAACTGTGGGAAGAAAATGGCCGCTTCGAGTACAGTTGAATGACGATCACACCTCGCTGTTTCTTATCCAATAAAAGATGCTTTCCCTCTGAATTTTCGTTCCTGTAGCTGCGATTCTTCCTTCTTATGTTGGTGGAGTGTTTCTGGTTCAGTGTTAGTGTTCTACTTTGAAAAATTGTGTAGTATTAAGTTAATTTCACTTTTGTCAGTTAGGTCGAAAATTGCACTTTTGTATTGTGATGTGTTATTACTGTTTTAATCGTTTAAATGTTATATTCACTGGTGTTCTGTTCTGTATTGTATTAATTTAATGTTCGTAGGTATTTGTTTCACTGATTTTCCGTTTAAAATGTGTTTTCACAAAACTCGCGTTTATCGTTAAACTAGGCTTATTAAAACATGCGCCATTAACGTGTCAGCAATTAGGTTAAGACTGACTAAGAGCTCGCATCGAGTGTACTATTCAACGTCTAATAATGAACTAATTTACTTGCTCCGTCTTCGACTAAAAGTCTTAGCCAAATTAATATTATTCAATCCATTGTTCCAAAATTATTTGCATCCTGTGGATGTGAGAATTTTACATTATATAACTGATTATATTTTTGTTATTATTCAAATTTATTAACTATTAAACACATAATCTTCTTCTTCAGTTCATTCTGCTTAATTTGATACCATATAATGTAGTTTTATTAAGTTTTTGACCTAAAATGGTATTTTTACCTCATTTTGAAAATTATAAGTTTTAGAAATCACTTCCTGTTCTTTTCCAAAATCCTGCCATTCTACAAGTTATATTAATGATTATATTAAATCTCCGATTGTAATAAAAGATTTATCTTCCCTTAATTTCTTGCAATTAGATTAATTGGTTGTTTTAAAATATTATACGGTAATATATGACTCCCCTATCTGGATTTTGAGTTTGTACATTTGCATTTTTTAACAATAATTCTGGCTACCTTTTTACAAAATCTTTCTGAACTATATTTCCAATTACATGACTTTATTACTGATTTACCTTATATAAATTCCTTCAGTTTAATTGTTTTTCTGTACTTATTTCATCAAATTTGATGCTGTTTAGTTTTTAACATTTGGCCTAGATTTCTAACAGTTTTTACATACAAAGTTTTTTAAATAATACATGTTGGTTTATACCCTCTCTGACTTTCTTTGCTATTGTGACATTAATTAACATTTTCTTATTTTAACAAAATAACAATTAGTATATGGTTTATACTATTAATACGTAATAATATATATATACTTTCACTTATGAACTTACTTTATCACTTCCCAAACGTTTCAAGATGTTGTTTCTCTTCTTCAGTGGGTTGAGTACTAACTGTCGATTACAGAATAACCGTTACGGAATGGAGTGTGTGGTGGGGGTTGAAGGTGGGAAGGGGTTGGCGCTGAGGTTCGAATTATGTGTATGGATCAGTGTGTCAAATAGTGTATGTGATTTGTAATGTATCTGTTCATTTAATATGTTGTTTGGTTGTAATGTGTGATATCTGTATATTTCAAATTGTTCAGCTGTTTAGTTTTCTACTTTTTGGTAAGTAGTGTAATATTTCCATGTTGTGTTCTATGTTTGTGTAGCTGTGGTTTTCGTTATGTAAATGTGTGGCAAATGTGGAATGTATGTAGTTTGTGGTGAGGGCTTTTAAATGTTCAGAAAACCTGGAAGAAAAAGATCTTCCCGTCTGGCCGATGTAGAATTGTTGACAATCATTGCAAATTAATTTGTAAACCCCTGTTTTGCTGTATGTGTCAATGTCTTTGTTAGTATTGTTTATGTGTTTTCTAATGGTGTTGTTGGTTCTGTAAGCTACTTTATAATTTTGTTTCCTAAATGTGTTTGCAATTTTATGTGTACTGGAGTTGTAGTATGTAAGTGTTATGTATTTACTGGGTTGTGTGCTGTTGGTCAGATGTGTTTTACTTTTTGTGTTGAGGATTCGTTTATGTAGTTTATTTATTAATTCAGGGTTGTATCCGTTTTTGACTGCTATGTATTTAATTGTGTTTAATTCATCTTGGTGGTCATGTGTGTTTAGGGGTATTGACGTGAGCCTATGGAGCATGTAGTTGAAAGCTGCATGTTTGTGTTGAGTTGGGTGGTTGGATGTGTTGTGTATGACCATGTCTGATGTGGTGGGTTTTCTGTATATTTTGTATGTGTGTGTGTTGTTTGTTTTGGTGATTGTAAGGTCTAAAAAGTTTATGCTATTGTTTAATTCTATTTCAAGTGTGAATTTTAATTTATGGTGTAAAGTGTTAATGTATTTATAGAAATTTTCTATTTGTCTTTTGTTGCCATTGTAAAGGAGTAAAATGTCATCGACATACCTGTGCCAATATATTATTTTATCGGTGTATTTGTTGTTGTTCAGTATGTGTTTCTGTTCTATGGTGTGTATGAATATTTCTGCTAGTATACCTGATATAGGGGAGCCCATGGGTAGTCCATCTGTTTGTGTGTAATGCATGCTATTGTGTGCGAAATAATTTTGATCTGTGATAATTTTAGTTAGATGGATGATCTCGTTTATGTGTGTTTCGGGTGTGTTATTTATTTTTAGTAATTGTTCTAATGTAATTATGGTTTCTTTTATGGGAACATTGGTGTATAGGTTTGTTATGTCGAATGAAGCGAGTGTGGAATTGTGGGGAATGTGTACATGTTGAGTTTTATTCACTAGATCTATATTATTTTTGACAGTGGTGTTGTTTGTTAAATTTATGCTATTTCTGATCAATTTATCTAAATGTCTAGCTATTTTGTGGGCAGGTGCTTGTGTGTTGTTTATAAGTGGTCTGATGGGAATGTTGGGTTTGTGTAATTTCGGTAGTGCATTTAGTGTAGGGGCTTTTGGTTTAATTTGTTTTAGATATTTGATGTTGTCAGGTGATACTATGTGTTTTGTGTTATTTAGGGTTTTGTTTATTTGTTTGTGATATTTAGGGGTGGGGTCTTTATTTAATTTAGTGATGTTGTTTTCCTTAAAAAATGTTTCAATTTTGTTATTTAAAGCCTGTTTTTCTATTATAACATTAATATTACCTTTATCTGCTTTAAGTATTGTTAGGTTATGTTCGTGTAATTTTTGTTTTATGTTTTTTAGTGTTTGGATTTCATTATTGTGTTGTTTATTTTCGTATTTTTGTGTGTGTTGAAATTTTTTGAAATAAAGCGTAAATTACAACACACACAAAAATACGAAAATAAACAACACAATAATGAAATCCAAACACTAAAAAACATAAAACAAAAATTACACGAACATAACCTAACAATACTTAAAGCAGATAAAGGTAATATTAATGTTATAATAGAAAAACAGGCTTTAAATAACAAAATTGAAACATTTTTTAAGGAAAACAACATCACTAAATTAAATAAAGACCCCACCCCTAAATATCACAAACAAATAAACAAAACCCTAAATAACACAAAACACATAGTATCACCTGACAACATCAAATATCTAAAACAAATTAAACCAAAAGCCCCTACACTAAATGCACTACCGAAATTACACAAACCCAACATTCCCATCAGACCACTTATAAACAACACACAAGCACCTGCCCACAAAATAGCTAGACATTTAGATAAATTGATCAGAAATAGCATAAATTTAACAAACAACACCACTGTCAAAAATAATATAGATCTAGTGAATAAAACTCAACATGTACACATTCCCCACAATTCCACACTCGCTTCATTCGACATAACAAACCTATACACCAATGTTCCCATAAAAGAAACCATAATTACATTAGAACAATTACTAAAAATAAATAACACACCCGAAACACACATAAACGAGATCATCCATCTAACTAAAATTATCACAGATCAAAATTATTTCGCACACAATAGCATGTATTACACACAAACAGATGGACTACCCATGGGCTCCCCTATATCAGGTATACTAGCAGAAATATTCATACACACCATAGAACAGAAACACATACTGAACAACAACAAATACACCGATAAAATAATATATTGGCACAGGTATGTCGATGACATTTTACTCCTTTACAATGGCAACAAAAGACAAATAGAAAATTTCCATAAATACATTAACACTTTACACCATAAATTAAAATTCACACTTGAAATAGAATTAAACAATAGCATAAACTTTTTAGACCTTACAATCACCAAAACAAACAACACACACACATACAAAATATACAGAAAACCCACCACATCAGACATGGTCATACACAACACATCCAACCACCCAACTCAACACAAACATGCAGCTTTCAACTACATGCTCCATAGGCTCACGTCAATACCCCTAAACACACATGACCACCAAGATGAATTAAACACAATTAAATACATAGCAGTCAAAAACGGATACAACCCTGAATTAATAAATAAACTACATAAACGAATCCTCAACACAAAAAGTAAAACACATCTGACCAACAGCACACAACCCAGTAAATACATAACACTTACATACTACAACTCCAATACACATAAAATTGCAAACACATTTAGGAAACAAAATTATAAAGTAGCTTACAGAACCAACAACACCATTAGAAAACACATAAACAATACTAACAAAAACATTGACACATACAGCAAAACAGGGGTTTACAAATTAAATTGCAAAAATTGTCAACAATTCTACATCGGCCAGATGGGAAGATCTTTTTCTTCCAGGTTTTCTGAACATTTAAAAGCCCTCACCACAAACTACATACATTCCACATTTGCCACACATTTACATAACGAAAACCACAGCTACACAAACATAGAACACAACATGGAAATATTACACTACTTACCAAAAAGTAGAAAACTAAACACAGCTGAACAATTTGAAATATACAGATATCACACATTACAACCAAACAACATATTAAATGAACAGATACATTACAAATCACATACACTATTTGACACACTGATCCATACACATAATTCGAACCTCAGCGCCAACCCCTTCCCACCATCAACCCCCACCACACACTCCATTCCGTAACGGTTATTCTGTAATCGACAGTTAGTACTCAACCCACTGACGAAGAGAAACAACATCTTGAAATGTTTGGGAAGTGATAAAGTAAGTTCATAAGTGAAAGTATATATATATTATTAAATTAACAAGTGAACGAAGAGGATGCAACAACAAGATAATTTTTATTAATACGTAACACATAATTCAAATTAACATTGGTCTTTCAAAATCAGACATTTTATACTTAATGATTAACAGTAATACATAATAAATATATTATAAATAAAGAATGTTGTTTGACTCTGACATCTTATACTTGATTATTAACAATAATACATAATAACTATTTCATAAATAAAGAATGTTAGTTGATTCTGACAATTTTAAACTTGATTATTTCTATTACCTTATTCTACATAAACAAAACATAATTATTATAGCTTATACTCTATTTCTTATTAGGTTCTACTTTCAGTTTTTATCTGTTTTTTATTTATGGGGTAATGACTCTTTGTCACTTCACTTTTATTATGTATGCCCTGCTCTTGTTTTATTTTGGTCATTCTAATGAATGTTATATAAAAAGAGTGGCAGTTATTTAAAAACACACATGTATTATCAGTCATGATAATACTTTATTTTACATTATTCATAGACACAATACAAGCACTTCAAAGTTGTAATATTTCACCATTTACTTAGTTTGTGAACTTCAATATTGAAACATAAGGTTTATTTTTTATAACACAAAAACTTACACTGATTCTCTTTTTATTCCTTGATTTTATTTCTAAATAGTTATATAGTTTTGTTAAAATCAAGAAATCTATTTATAGAATATAATGAAGGTTTGTTTTTTGGTATTATATAATTATTTCACATTGGTTCACTTTCAATTCTACTTTATACACTTTTTGGCTTACATTTATTTTACATGTGGTTTCTAACTTTGATAGTTTGTTATACTTTCATTTATTATTATGTTTATTAGTTTCTTTAGGGGTTTGGGGTTTTTTATAAGAGCACTCCTTCTTGTTGTGGATGCTGTCTTGTTCTGGTTTTCCTCATTGATTCTTTCTATTCTTCTTGTTTCTTATAAATGTATTTCCTTCATCTTCTTGTGGCTGTCATCATGTTTTGGGTTTCTTCCTTATCTACTCCTATCCTACCTGGGTATTACCTTTTTCATATTTAGTTTTTAAATTTATTTTGATGATTCATCACTCATTGTACCATTGGTTTTAATTGAACTTTTGCTTTAATCTATGTATATACTTCACGGTGGTTCTTTTTTTAATTTTTTTATTTTGCTTTCTCGGCTTTTAAAGTGTTTTTATTTTATTTTAATTGATCATTTTACCATTCAGAATTATTGGCATTATCTGTCAAGCTACAGATTGCTCTCCTCCAGAAGTGATTATTTCAGACTTGATTATGGATGAATTAATTGCTTATGATAACTTTATTATTTTTTATTCTTCATTTTCCTCTCCATTTCTATATCGACTTTTTCATATTTGAGCTTAATAAACTTTATAGTCACTAATCTGACTTTGATTCTTCTTGGATAGTTAGTGTTTTCTGAGATATATTATTATTACTATTATATACTTTCTTTTTCTAAACTTCGTGTTTTATCCTTGTAATATTAATTCCCTAACATGTGAGCTGGGGCAGTCCAGAGAGGCACTGTGGGCAACATACTCTGCTGGCCATACATCACTTCAAATTGAGTCCAGAGGCAATTCATCTCTGCTCAAAAACATAATGCTGCTGGAATTATCTACAGACAGTCATCGAATAAAAATTACACATAAAATAGTCTCATTGTCGACTAATAAAAATATCTTTGGATACTGCACTTCGTTGTTTCTCCACCAGTTATTATCTCACATTTTCTATCTTAATTATTCTTCTTAATATTTATTATTCTTCTAACTTTTTAGCTCATCTGATATATTTATTTTTATTATGGTTGGAAATTTTGTTAATATTTTTGTTACTAGTTATAGTGTAACTTTTTCCTACTTTATCTGAATTCTCATTACATTTTCTTCTGGTTATTTACATTGATCCGCTTTTGCATTCATTAAAATTAATTTATTAATACTATATTTCATGTGGTACTTGTTTTCTCTTTGCGTTTCATAAATGTTTTATTATTTTCTTGTCAAAATCATTTTCTTCATATGATTGGTATGAGTTGCCCTTCTTTATTTTTTCAGAACTGAGTAATATTATAATCATCTTTCTTGATTATCTGTTTCCATAATAGTTTCATAAATAGTTAGTCATAGGTCGTTCTTATTATATTATTGTTTTTCCTTTTTTAGTTTTTTATTATTTTATTATAATAACAGATTATTCTCTTTGTTTCTAAATTATTGTCTTCTCTTGTATATCACACTCTTTTTTGTTTTTCTTCTCTACTCCTTCAAATGTTAGGTATTCACATTTATTCTGGATTAATTCATATTTTCCTTCTTAATTGATCACATTATTTCCTTCTAAATTTCTTTATAAGTGGATTTTATTTATCTTTAGAATTTTTTATTTATAGATTTCTTATTAACGTTGAGTTCCTTGCTCATTTCTTCTCTTAATAACTCCATCCTTTCGTCTAACTTGTCTAGATTGTCCTGGTTGACCTCCCTTAATTCTTCTCTTAGTAGTTGGTTATCCTCTCTCAATTCTTCCAACTTCTCCCCCATCTTCTCTTACATTTTCTTACTATTCTCCTCCATCTTCTCTTCCATCTTCTTATTATTTTCTTCAATTCTTTATTCGTATTTTCTATTTTGTCAATCAATTCTTCCTTGATTGTTATGAATTCTTCCTTCAAAGACTAGTTGTCCTACTTCAAATCTTCTAATGTCTTCCCATTCTCCTCCATCTTGGATTCTATATTTTTATTTATTCCTTCCATCTTTTTACTCGACTCGTCGTTTGTAGATCCATTTTCTTATTCAATTCCTCCTTTGTGGATTTGATTTCTTCTTCTGTAGAATCCATTTTCTTCTCCATCTTCTTACTAGATTCTCCTATGTCCTTCCCTAATTCTTCTTTTGTGGCTTCTATGTTTTTATTTATTTCCATCATTTTCATTAGGGTTTCCTGGAACTTGACCTCCCCTGTTGGCGTAGTGTTTTCGGGCTGTTCCTCTGGTGGTGCGGGTTGTTTATGTTCCATTGGGGTTAATACTCTTACCACATCTTCCACTGGCGTCGCCTCTTTGTCTTCCATATTGATTTCAACTTCCTTTTCGGCCTCCGCCGCCCGTTTCTACGAAGTTGCTCGTCGTTGCATTTTCCCTTTCTTCTGACTTTATACTGCGGCCAAGCTCCAATTAGGTATTGGGCAAATTATAGTGGCCTTTCAATGACTAATTAAAGCCCCTCAGTTGGTCGCCAATTTGTAACAACATGGTTACAAATAACTGATGAGATGAATTTGTTAATTTATAAATGTTTGTTTAGAAAACATTTTTTTGTTTATAAAATTTTTTTTTAATTTAAAATTAATTAAATATTAAATATTTAATTATGTTCTGTCGTGTTTAGCACTTTTTATTGTTTGTTTTAAAAGAATTAATTCCTTTTCTGTATTTTTAAAATTCCTCCACCAGTTAATAGAATTGTCTCCAAGAACAATCGATACGTGAACTTTTCTTATTTGGAGGTTATCTTCCTTCTTGCTGGTGAAATTCTGGTAGTTAGCTCAATTAAAATTACGTATTATGTTAGTTATCTTTTAGGAATAAATAATGTTCAATTTTAAAGTAATTAAGAAATTTTATTGACAAATAGTTATTATGTCGACTCTCTATCGATTTGTAAATCGATTCTCAGCGTACCAATAGTTCGTACAATTATTTATATTCGGGTTGTTTTAACAGTTATTTTAGGTATAGTCAGAGAAAAAGGGCAAAGTATGAAAAGTATAACATTACAATATCTATCAGCTTAAAAATTAAAAGTACATATATGACATTTAGTATATAACAGTGATCAAAGAAATTTGTCAAACCATTCTGCTTTGTAGTTAGAGTCGCATTGAACTGTGGGAAGAAAATGGCCGCTTCGAGTACTGTTGAATGACGATCACACCTCGCTGTTTCTGAGTCCAATAAAAGATGCTTTCCCTCTGAATTTTCGTTCCCAGAACGAAAAGGAGGAATTTTAGCTGCGATTCTTCCTCCTTATGTTGGTGGAGTGTTTCTGGTTCAGTGTTAGTGTTCTACTTTGAAAAATTGTGTAGTATTAAGTTAATTTCACTTTTGTCAGTTAGGTCGAAAATTGCACTTTTGTATTGTGATGTGTTATTACTGTTTTAATCGTTTAAATGTTATATTCACTGGTGTTCTGTTCTGTATTGTATTAATTTAATGTTCGTAGGTGTTTGTTTCACTGATTTTCCGTTTAAAATGTGTTTTCACAAAACTCGCGTTTATCGTCAAACTAGGCTTATTAAAACATGCGCCATTAACGTATCAGCAATTAGGTTAAGACTGACTAAGAGCTCGCATCGCGTGTACTATTCAACGTCTAATAATGAACTAATTTACTTGCTCCATCTTCGACTAAAAGTCTTAGCCAAATTAATATTATTCAATCCATTGTTCCAAAATTATTTGCATCCTGTGGATGTGAGAATTTTACATTATATAACTGATTATATTTTTGTTATTATTCAAATTTATTAACTATTAAACACATAATCTTCTTCTTCAGTTCATTCTGCTTAATTTGATACCATATAATGTAGTTTTATTAAGTTTTTGACCTAAAATGGTATTTTTACCTCATTTTGAAAATTATAAGTTTTAGAAATCACTTCCTGTTCTTTTCCAAAATGCTGCCATTCTACAAGTTATATTAATGATTATATTAAATCTCCGATTTTAATAAAAGGTTTATCTTCCCTTAATTTCTTGCAATTAGATTAATTGGTTGTTTTAAAATATTATACGGTAATATATGACTCCCCTATCTGGATTTTGAGTTTGTACATTTGCATTTTTTAACAATAATTCTGGCTACCTTTTTACAAAATCTTTCTGAACTATATTTCCAATTACATGACTTTATTACTGATTTACCTTATATAAATTCCTTCAGTTTAATTGTTTTTCTGTACTTATTTCATCAAATTTGATGCTGTTTAGTTTTTAACATTTGGCCTAGATTTCTAACAGTTTTTACATACAAAGTTTTTTAAATAATACATGTTGGTTTATACCCTCTCTGACTTTGTTTGCTATTGTGACATTAATTAACATTTTCTTATTTTAACAAAATAACAATTAGTATATGGTTTATACTATTAATACGTAACACATAATTCAAATTAACATTGGTCTTTCAAAATCAGACATTTTATACTTAATGATTAACAGTAATACATAATAAATATATTATAAATAAAGAATGTTGTTTGACTCTGACATCTTATACTTGATTATTAACAATAATACATAATAACTATTTCATAAATAAAGAATGTTAGTTGATTCTGACAATTTTAAACTTGATTATTTCTATTACCTTATTCTACATCAACAAAACATAATTATTATAGCTTATACTCTATTTCTTATTAGGTTCTACTTTCAGTTTTTATCTGTTTTTTATTTATGGGGTAATGACTCTTTGTCACTTCACTTTTATTATGTATGCCCTGCTCTTGTTTTATTTTGGTCATTCTAATGAATGTTATATAAAAAGAGTGGCAGTTATTTAAAAACACACATGTATTATCAGTCATGATAATACTTTATTTTACATTATTCATAGACACAATACAAGTACTTCAAAGTTGTAATATTTCACCATTTACTTAGTTTGTGAACTTCAATATTGAAACATAAGGTTTATTTTTTATAACACAAAAACTTGCACTGATTCTCTTTTTATTCCTTGATTTTATTTCTAAATAGTTATATAGTTTTGTTAAAATCAAGAAATCTATTTATAGAATATAATGAAGGTTTGTTTTTTGGTATTATATAATTATTTCACATTGGTTCACTTTCAATTCTACTTTATACACTTTTTGGCTTACATTTATTTTACATGTGGTTTCTAACTTTGATAGTTTGTTATACTTTCATTTATTATTATGTTTATTAGTTTCTTTAGGGGTTTGGGGTTTTTTATAAGAGCACTCCTTCTTGTTGTGGATGCTGTCTTGTTCTGGTTTTCTTCATTGATTCTTTCTATTCTTCTTGTTTCTTATAAATGTATTTCCTTCATCTTCTTGTGGCTGTCATCATGTTTTGGGTTTCTTCCTTATCTACTCCTATCCTACCTGGGTATTACCTTTTTCATATTTAGTTTTTAAATTTATTTTGATGATTCATCACTCATTGTACCATTGGTTTTAATTGAACTTTTGCTTTAATCTATGATTATACTTCACGGTGGTTCTTTTTTTTAATTTTTTATTTTGCTTTCTCGGAATTTAAAATGTTTTTATTTTATTTTAATTGATCATTTTACCATTCAGAATTATTGGCATTATCTGTCATGCTACAACATTTACAAAAATATAATTGAGCTTAATCTATACTTCAAGACTTTTGGTTTAAAAAATTATAATTCTCACTCTTTGCTCTGAATGGATCTTTCAACAATGACAATAGTTTTTAAACATCAAAATATGAGTAACTCCATTACAGAAATAAAAAATATTATTGTTGCAAATTATTTCAGTAAAATACAAAGTATGCCATTAGTAACACTTTTTAAATTAAAATCTCATTTTCAAGGAAACATCAGTAGGCCAGCAGTTATTAATTTATTATAAGTATTATATATTAAACACAATTTTTAAGAGAAACTAATTGTTTTAAAGTACTGCTCATTGTCTAAAGTGTGCAACATAATGAATATTAATGACCAGGATTTTTAGTTGACATACTGTATTAAAAATTAATTTGCCTTCTTTACTATCTGCACAGAAGAAACTGTATTCTAATCTGACAAATTTCAAACATTTTATTTACATAAAAATAGTAGTAACTCTTATATGCTAAAATATAAATATCGGTATGGAGAACCATACATGACTTCCATGTTCTAAGATTTATATTTAAAATCATTTTCGAAATGAAATATTTCGATAGAAACTACTTCTTTCTACTTACTGCTTCAGCCTTAACCACGGGACTTCAACTATAATTTTCATTTATAGAAAATTACCCCCACCCCGTTCAACTAGCCTCTTCATTTATAGATATTTCATCTACGTTTCTACAGTGGATTCTTAAGATCTTCTTATCAATATACTTTATTTATCGAAATTAAGTACTTTACTCTTGTTACAACAAAAAATGTTTCTGGTAAACTACCCTTTCCCCGTAACCGATCTTCACCAAAATCAATAGGCCTTGAATCCTCTACAACTCAGGCACATATGTAAAATATCAGTATGGAGAACCATACATGACTTCCATGTTCTAAGACTTATATTTAAAATCATTTTCGAAATGAAACATTTCCATAGAAACTACTTCTTTCTACTTACTGCTTCAGCCTTAACCACAGTACTGTGGTCACTAGCATATACCATCTCACATTATCATATCACACTCTATTTTCACTGATGATGGAAGTCGATGGCACTGCCGAAACGTCTCGTTTTGCAGAAAACATTGGTCTACGGCCAAACAGGCCGGGAAGGAATTTTAACAACAAACTACTTCTTTGTTGCCGATAACGTAGTACATATTTAAAAAAATATCCCCTCCCCCTTCAAATAAAATTTTCATTTATAGAAAATTACCCCCACCCCGTTCAACTAGCTTACGTTTCTACAGTGGATTATTAAGTTCTTCTTATCAGGTTATTTTATTTATCAGAATTAAGTACTTTATTCTTGTTAAAACAAAACATGTTTCTGGTAAACTACCGTTTCCCCGTAACCGATCTTCATCAAAATCAACAGGCCTTGAGTTCTCTACAATGTAAGGATGTATGCAAAACATTATTTTATTATGTTTGAATGTGCGGCAGATATCGTTCGTCATAGAAAAAATTACCCTTGTTAAAACATAAAATGATGCAGATAAACTACCCCTTTTCCTTAACCGATCTTCACCAAAATCAACACACCTTGAGTTCTCTATAATTAAGGAAGGTATGCAAAAAAGTATTTTATTATGTTAGAATTTACGGCGGTTATCATTCGTCATAGAAAAATTACCATTGTTAAAACATAAAACATTGCAGGTAAACTACTCCTTTCCTTAAACCAATCTTCACCAACAATAAGAGGTCTTGATAACTCTACAATTCATGGCTGTATGCAAAACATTATTTGATTATGTTTGAATATACGGCAGTTATCGTTCGTCATAGAAAAAATTACCCTTGTTATCACATAAAATGTTGCAGGTAAACTACACCTTTCTCTTAACTGATCTTCACCAAAATCAACGTGTCTTGAGGCCTCTACAATTGAGGTACCCATGAAAAATATTACTTGATTCTGTTTGAATGTGCGGCAGTTATCGTTCGTCATAGAAACAATTACTCTTGTTAAAACATAAATGTGGCAGGTAAACTACACCTTTCCCTTAACCGATCTTCACCAAAATCAAGAGACCTTCAGTTTTTTATAATTCAGGAATGTATGCTGAAACTTATTTGATTCTCTTTGAATATACGGCAGTTATCATTCGTCATAAAAAAATTACCCTAGTTAAAACATAAAATGTTGCTGGTAAACTACCCCTTTCCCTTAACCGATTTTCACCAAAAACAATATATCTTGAGTACTCTACAATTCAGAGCTGCATGCAAAAAATTATTTTATTCTGTTTAAAATTTGCGGCTCTTATCGTTTCCATAAAAAAAACCTATGCACAGACAGACAGACACACACACACACTTTTCAAAAAATGACTTTTTTTCATGTTTTGAGGGTAGTACAAACAGAATCTATAATTATCTCGAACACGATTTTTTTTGCCATCACCATACTTCCATTTCCTTATGGAACTTGGAAGTAAATATCGGTATGTAGAACCATACATGACTTCGATGTTCTAAGATTTATATTTAAAATCATTTACAAAATGAAATGTTTCCATAGAAACTACTTCTTTCCACTTATTGCTTCAGACTTAACCACAGTACTGTAGTCACTAACGTATACCACCACACTTTATCGCACTCGATTTATACTGATGATGGCAGTCGACGGCACTGCCGAAACGTCTGGGTTTGCAGAAAACATTGGACTACGGCCAAACAGACCGGGAAGGAATTTTTACAACAAACTACTTCTTTGTTGCCGATAACGTAGTACATACATAAAAAATTACCACCTCCACCTTCAATTATAATTTTCATTTATAGAAAATTACCCCCACCCCGTTCAACTATCCTCTTCATTTATAGATATTTCATCTACGTTTCTACAGTGGATTATTAAGATCTTCTTATCAGGGTACTTTATTTATCAAAATTAAGTACTTTACTCTTGTTACAACAAAAAATGTTTCAGGTAAACTGCCCTTTCCCCGTAACTGATCATCACCAAAATCAACAGGCCTCGAGTATTCTATAACTCAGGCACATATTGTAACAGGACCTGTATATGCTGTTACAAATAAATATTTCTATACTGTAAAAAAAAAAATTTTAATTTAATTTAAAAAAAATTTTCCCAAAAAAAATTTTTTATGTTTGTTTATTGTTTAAATAATTAATAAATAATTCTTGTAATGTTGTTTCATCGAAAATTTAAAATTCTGTAACTTTTTATGTCAATATATTCACTTCTGGTTAACTGTAAATAAATCTGGAGTTAATAAGATTGTCTCACTTCACTAATCGATTGGCGATTTTCTTCTATGCTCCAGTATATTACTCTCCTTTAGTAATGGTCGTCTTCCAGTTAGTCCTATGGTTAATTAAAACTCTTATATTATTTTGTGAAATAAATTTAAAACCAGAAATTGAATTATTATGATTTATTGACAATTATTATGAAAATATCGATTTAAAATCGATATGTATATAAAGCTCGACTCTTTCACAGGGATAATCGACTCTCAATACAGGTTATATTATATGAATATTTTCGAATGGTTCTTTTAACGGTTATAATTATAATAGTCAGAGAAGGGGCAAGTATACAAAGTATAAAATTAACAAAATAAATCTTAATAATTAATAAATGACAAAGTTATTTATGATATATAATGTTTATAAAATTGAATTTGTCAAACCAATGCTGCCTGCTAAATCCAATCAGGAGAGTTCGCTTTGCATCACGGAACCATCATGGCCGCCGCCTCGTTGTTGAAGAAAACCAAGAATGTTATGGCTGGAATTCTGACAATAAAGATCCCTTCACAACTGCTTTCTGATCTCCGTAATATTGGATAATGTCTATTGTGTTGTTAGAGGTGTCCTGGTTAAGTGTTCTGTGTTCACTGGCTTTAAATGTTTTATATTTGGTGTGTTCACTTTTGTCTGTGTGTGGCGAAAAATCGTGAATTATTAAAGTTTGATAGTTTTATGGGTTTATTTCACTTGTATTCGGTTACGTATTGTTTGTTTTCACTGTTTGTGGTGGTGTTGTGCACTGATTATATGTTTAATATACCAATTTCGGTAACTCTCGGTAGTACACGGCATGAAATGCCTAACCTTCATACGCCATTAAAATTCGCTATACAGGTTCTTAGCGCGATCTTATATCAACCGTTCGCTTCGAATGTTAATTAAGAACTGTTTTACTTCCTTCGTCTCCTGAAATATTGTAAAATCTTATATTAATTTATATTGTTTGATTACAATGTACAATGTATTTTGTCTGTACAACAATCTAGGGTGCCATGTTGTGCAAGTGTCTGTACTGTAATGTGTATGATCGACATTTATTATTAAGGCCAGAATTCGGTTAACACGTACCAGTTCAGTGAAACCCATTACCTGAAATAACGAAACTTCAAATAACATAAAAAGTATTTATTAACATTAAACATGATAAATGTTACATGGATATATATATTGCGCCATGGGCGTTGTCCCCATGATATTATTCTACACAAAAGATATACGCTGCATTATAATAATTATTTAAACGTAAATTATTGAAATTTTAGCACAACCCAACACTTAATATTTTTTAACCCACACACTCAAATACTCACTCTTACATACTCATGGTACAAATTTTATACATAGTGGAGCTCCCTTTATATATTGAAAAATTTAAATGATTTTTTAGTATTGAATTTAAAATGATTTTACATTGATTCAAAATTTGGTATTGGGAATGAATCAAAGGATTGAAGATCTAAAAGGAACGTTCTCACCAATGTAGTGTTGCTGGTTGTTGTAGCTGGCGGTAAAACTTCGCGCCCAGTACCGCGAGTTTTACGTGTACCCGTAACGGTCACATTTTTTAGTCGACGCACTGTACGGTGTTTTACACAATTATTAACCACCTACAGTGGTCTAAAAAGTTAAAAAATTCACCCGTGAGTGAATGAGTTTTGGCCGGCCGGCTCAAATCAGAGCTGCAGATGAAATGACGACAATTTCTGGTTGAAATCTGCGGAAGTGGGGTGTACTGACGTCACATTCCTTTGTCTATCGTGTTGACATCGCAGTTTGGTTGCTGTCAACACATTCTCAGCCTCTGACGTAACGAAGGCTTGGCTCTGCTTATCTCAATAACTGCACACTGTTTTTGTGATGTGACACCATTTTTTGTCATGAATTAGTTCAAATCCTGGCAAATACTGTAATATAGTCCCCTCACTGTAAATTCGATATCGGGTGTTTTAGGTTGGGTTGGGTATGTCAAAAAATAGGAAAATACAATATTTATTATCTCGTTACCATATTTTAGGTAATTATACAATGTACCATGATTGTACCATCACAAAACCCCCTCAATGAAAGATGGTGTGACGAAGCACACAAACTTTCATTGACCCTTTCATACTTCCTAAAGGGATCAGCCAGGACAAGTCGCCACAAACCCCTTACAAATTTATATAAAAAACAATAATCACTCACCCTTGGTCTGGTGATAATGACTGTACCTTCATGACCTTACTGGACTTCTCCTGCGAGATCCCAACACCATAAGGCCACTTAGGCTCTTAACGCCCCTGCTCTGACGAGTTAGCCAGCTCAGGACCGCTGTCACATCCCAAACACTGAAACAATTTATAAAAAATATTAATATAGTGGCTTATTGAATCACTACCTCCTTAACTGATATGGTTCCCCTTAGCTAAGTGCTGGTTTGTGCCAATAAGCACTGGGTTGGCTTACTATTTATAAAATTATAAATTATATTAAATAAAATTAGAAAGTATAAAAATTATAAAAATAATAAATCTCAAGGATTAAAAAGAATATCTTTCCTGCATATTACAAACCCTAACTTGAATAATGGTTTCGATTCCTATCGATAATAATTATCTTCGTTCTATAATTACTATAATTGTAACATAAGCACAAAATTATAAAAAATTGAATAAAATATAATTGAAAATATAAAATATATATAATATAAAATATAATTATATATCTCCCATACTTGGAGAAAAACAAATCAAGAAATTTAATAAATCGATTTATTTATTTATAACTCTTAAAATAAACTTTTATTATGATTATTAGTATTATTATTATTATTAACAGTTAATCATCTGGCTGATAAATATTATTAACAACGCCATTTAAATAAACATCAAATTTATTTATTTATAATAATAAAATACATTTTGAACTTATTGTTACTATTCATATTACATTATTATTTCATTATTCATTTTCTACTTTCTCTATACTCTGAACTTTCTATCTACCTAACTACCTAACCTCTCACCTTCTATCACTGTTTAGTCTGGATAACTCCTATATTCACTATACTTCTATTTTTTATAATCTTACTCACCTTCTTCTAACTAACCATCAAATTTACCTATCATTGACACCAATATCTCAATTATATACTCCATTACTACTTTCCTTTAAATCATATGGCACCGCTCGTCTTTGCACTGGGTTGGGTGTTCCCTAACTGGCTATATACATCTCTAATATTTTTGCCCTTCCAAATAATTCGGCAAACACTCCCTTAAACTATGCTAATACCTGCCACAACACTATTGGTTGGCTACTCCTTATCACCTCACCCCCACTACAGAATTCATCAACAATAAATATATGTATGTACCTTTACTTAAACACCTTCTTTACAAATAATCACTAACTACTGTGTCCCTAAATATCTAATAATTCTCTTTGTATTTTCTTAAAAATTCTTATCTTTCTAACTCCATTTACATCAATTAAATAACTCACCTGCTTCTTATCTATACCCAGGCTCTATCCCTGTTTAAACACTTACCTTACTGTAATCATTTACCATTGTCTTATAAAATTCCTCTCCTACCTACTTATAACAATACCTCTTTTCAAAATTCGAATATAGTTATTTATTTAAACATTCATTAGTATTCATTAGTAATTAATTAAAATATTATTATTAAACATGTTATATATATAAAATATATAATAATACACACTGGGGTACCTGTAATACATAATACACATCAAAATATATGGATAAATACAGTTAATACAATAAAATATACACTCCAACTTCATTATTGTGTCATTAATCGAAATCAGTCCATAACAGTCCAATTCAAAACCACTTTGCACATTATTATTTAATGTTCATTTCACAATATAACAGTCTATCCACCATCATTAAACAACAAACGAATCTTAGGTCTATATAAATTCTTATTTAATACATAGATTTTATTAGATACATTATATTCATATGTTATTGAAAGGTTATTAAATAAATATTTCCAGTCACGATCAAGTAGGGTTCCGTTTGTCTTAGTATCATCTGTCACAACCAGGTAAATTATAAAGTCATCATTAATAGCATCCTCTCCTGCTACTATATCAGCTTCAACATAGGGTAAGTACTTACAATAATTATTAATTCTCTCTCTACTCACTCTCTCTCTTAATTCTGTATAATTTCTCCCAACTTCAAACAACTCTAACTTACTATCACCATAACTATCTCTCTCAAAATATGCCTCATCATAACACCAAGTCACACTCTCTCTCTCCAGATATGCAGGGGTCCCTATCATAAAATGGTTGCACCTCTTCTTAGGTACACAAAAACTAAAAGAAACTTTATTTGTAGAACTATCGTCTATCAAACATAAATTAAAGGCATTCTTATCCTTATAACAACTACATGAAGACTTGTCTTCACCCCCTAATACAACATTAAAAGAAAATTCTACCCCCTGCATTCCTTGTACTAAAATACTTTCTCTCAACTTTCTTTCTGACTTTATAAATTCAAATATTTCATTATCATTCATTATAATTTCATTATCAGGTCTATCCTTTTCTAATACCCCAATCTTACTACCGGTATTATTGGAATTATCTAGAGTACATTCATTTTTGGAATTATCAGTTTTAAACATGTTATCCAGTACAGCATTTTGCTGGGTATTCCTATCTACTTTCTGGGTTTCTAATTTACTTTCTACCACATTTAAATTATCTAATTTTGTGATAAGCTGGTCACATTTCTTAATAAGTTTATTGTGACTCACTTTTATTTCATTTTTTATCTCATTGAATTTAATTTCAAAACTATTTTGAATTTCTTTAATTTCGTTATTCTGCTCATCTAGTTTTTTATCTAGTTTTAATAACAATTGTATCATTGCATTACTTTCATCTGATTTACTGTCTAAATTAGTTGAAATGGATGTGTCAGTTTGTTTTACTTCGACAGACACAGGCGTATTTACTTCGTCATTCTGACTAATGGGATTTATTTGAACCTCCATTTCACTGGTTAAATTTATGTCAGTAGCACTGATTTCTATAGTTATATTATCATTGGTATTCATCTTTGTTATTCTATCTTGCTAAAACATGTATATTTATAACCTAGGAACTTAACCCTATTCTACGCACGTGTGTATGTACTTACGCAATTACTTCAGGTAACCGTTCCACTTTCCTGGTAGGTATTACTCCATATAAAATTAAGTCTTATATCGAGTTCCTGTTATCATCGGGCGCCAATGTAATCTCTTAGTCCCTGTTCTTAAGGGCGCAAATGTAATCTCTTATATTAATTTATATTGTTTGATTACAATGTACAATGTATTTTGTCTGTACAACAATCTAGGGTGCCATGTTGTGCAAGTGTCTGTACTGTAATGTGTATGATCGACATTTATTATTAAGGCCAGAATTCGGTTAACACGTACCAGTTCAGTGAAACCCATTACCTGAAATAACGAAACTTCAAATAACATATAAAAAGTATTTATTAACATTAAACATGATAAATGTTACATGGATATATATATTGCGCCATGGGCGTTGTCCCCATGATATTACTCTACACAAAAGATATACGCTGCATTATAATAATTATTTAAACGTAAATTATTGAAATTTTAGCACAACCCAACACTTAATATTTTTTAACCCACACACTCAAATACTCACTCTTACATACTCATGGTACAAATTTTATACATAGTGGAGCTCCCTTTATATATTGAAAAATTTAAATGATTTTTTAGTATTGAATTTAAAATGATTTTACATTGATTCAAAATTTGGTATTGGGAATGAATCAAAGGATTGAAGATCTAAAAGGAACGTTCTCACCAATGTAGTGTTGCTGGTTGTTGTAGCTGGCGGTAAAACTTCGCGCCCAGTACCGCGAGTTTTACGTGTACCCGTAACGGTCACATTTTTTAGTCGACGCACTGTACGGTGTTTTACACAATTATTAACCACCTACAGTGGTCTAAAAAGTTAAAAAATTCACCCGTGAGTGAATGAGTTTTGGCCGGCCGGCTCAAATCAGAGCTGCAGATGAAATGACGACAATTTCTGGTTGAAATCTGCGGAAGTGGGGTGTACTGACGTCACATTCCTTTGTCTATCGTGTTGACATCGCAGTTTGGTTGCTGTCAACACATTCTCAGCCTCTGACGTAACGAAGGCTTGGCTCTGCTTATCTCAATAACTGCACACTGTTTTTGTGATGTGACACCGTTTTTTGTCATGAATTAGTTCAAATCCTGGCAAATACTGTAATATAGTCCCCTCACTGTAAATTCGATATCGGGTGTTTTAGGTTGGGTTGGGTATGTCAAAAAATAGGAAAATACAATATTTATTATCTCGTTACCATATTTTAGGTAATTATACAATGTACCATGATTGTACCATCACAATATCTTGCCAAGTTAATATTAGAAAAGTATTGTTTCAAATATATTTCACTTCCTATTGCATGTGATTATAGTACATTATACTCAGAATATATTTTGGTTATTTATTACTTTCGTGAACTAGTAATTACATAATTGGTTTCTTTAACTCTTTCTGCTTAATTTGACATACAATAGTCCATCTTTATAAAATTTTTTATTAAAATTGCTATATTTCTGTCGTTTTGGAAATATAGGCTCAATATCTGTTTCCTGTCCTTGTCCAAAATTTTAGCCATCTTATGTGTTATAAATATGATTATAATAAATTTCAGATTGATATAAATCTTTATCTCTCCTTAATTTCTTATAAATTTATCAATTGATCATTCTTTTAGTTATAATTCATGAATTTACTATTCCTACTCTGAAATGGTTAGGTATTACATTTTGAAATTTTTTAATAATTTTATACATCTTTTTATATTATTCTTTTAAAGTATAGTTTCAGTTATAGTAGTTGGTGATTGATTCACCTTATATAAATCTCATTAGTTTACTTGGTTTATTAAACTTCCTTACTCAATTATAATGTTATTTGGAATTCCTTATTTTGGCCTAGATTTTATTATTTTACATATACTGTTTTTCAAATAATGTTATTTCTATACCCCTTCTGACTTTCTAAAGTTAACACAATATTAAATAAAATTTCCTTATATAACTATTGGTACATGTAGCAATGTATTCATGCTCATAATACTAAAACAATATTGAAAATTACTTTCTAGTCTTTAAAGTTGGACATTTTAGTTTGAACTATTTTTAAAATACATAATAAACATTTTATAAACTGATATAGTATACATACATAAACATTTTAGGCTGTATGAACACTGTTATGTTAATAAACATTCTTACACTAATTATAATTCTTATTCTATTACCACTTTGAAATGTGGAGTTCATTGGCTTTAAAGACAAACATAATTAGCCTTTTAAATTTTTTATTTTTTGTTAAACTGAAGTTAATTGCAGTCCTTTCTGTTTATATGGTGTATTATAATTTAATCCCCTGTCACAGTAATTATTCCCCCACCTGCTCTCTTTATCATTTACATGTCTATGAATGTTTTTTGATAAAAAGTGGCCTCTTCTATGAAACATTAGAAATATTTTCACAACAATATTTCATGACATATTATCTCTGTATTTATATAAAATATAAAAGTTATTTAATAGCACATAGTTCAAGTAACAGTTACACCTTTACTTGGAGTTTATTATATTTAAATCACTTGCACTGGTTCACTTACACTGTTGGGTCTGATTTATATTTAAATTTTACAATATTCTAAGACCAAACCTTTAGTTATAATGGACTGTGAAGATTTGTTTATTTTATTATATAATAACTTTAGTTGGTGCACTTCTATTCACACTACTAAACACTTTTGTTTATAATTAATTTACATTTCTATGAGGTTTTGGGGTGTTATACTTTCTTTGGGTGACATTAAAATTTGGTTCGGGGTTTGTTATCGTTATTAATAGGTTTATCAATGGGTATTCCTCGTAGTTCTCCCATCCTACATCTTCTTTTCTTCATTTCTTCCTTCTTGGGTTTTCCAAGGTAAGTTTGTTTTATTTTGTGTCCGTTGGTTGGTTCGGGGTATCTTCTTTATTACCTGCTCCTAACCTACCTGGGTATTCTCATGATTTTATATTAGTTTCTTCGGATTTAATTTTCTTGATACTTTTTTGTTGCATTTTTTATTATTTAATTTTACCTTTGCCTTTATGGTGGTATTTTCCTTTGAATTAATTATTTTCATTTGAATGTTCTTCTGAGTTATTTGTAATTTAAATGTATTTATGATCATAATGGATTTATTACTTAGTGGATTATCTGTCATGCTACAATATGTAAAAAATTATTTGATTCTGTTTGAATTTACGGCAGTTATCGTTCTTCATAGAAAAAATTAACCTTGTTATCACATAAAAAGTTGCAGGTAAACTACCCCTTTTTCTTAACTGATCTTCACTAAAATCAATAGGTCTTGAGTCCTCTACAATTCAGGGATGCATGCAAATCATTATTTGATTCTGTTTTAATGTGCGGGAGTTATCGTTTGTCATAGAAACAATTGCTCTTGTTAAAACATTAAAGGTGGCTGGTAAACTACCCCTTTCCCTTAACCGATCTTCACCAAAATCAACAGGCCTTCAGAACATTATAATTCAGGAAGGTATGCAAAAAATGATTTGATGCTCTTTGAAGTTACGGCAGTTATCGTTCATCATAGAAAAAATTACCCTTGTTAAAACATAAAATGTTGCTGGTAAACTACCCCTTTCCCTTAACCGATCTTCACCAAAATCAACAAACGTTGAGTACTCTATAATTCAGGAAGGTATGCAAAAAAGTATTTGATTCTGTTTGAATTTACGGCAGTTATCGTTCGTATTAGAAAAAATTACCCTTGTTAAAACATAAAATGTTTCAGATAAACTACCCCTTTCCCTTAACCGATCTTCACCAAAAACAATAGGTCTTGAGAACTCTACAATTCAAGGCTGTATGCAAAACATTATTTGATTCTGTTTGAAGTTGCGGCTGTTATCGTTTGCCATAAAACAAAATTACCCTTGTTAAAACATAAAATGTTGCAGATAAACTACCCCTTTCCCTTAACCGATCTTCACAAAAAACAATACGTCTTGAGTACTCTACAATTTAGGACTGTATGCAAAAAATTATTTGATTCTGTTTGAATTTGCGGCTCATCGTTTGCCATAAAAAAATCTACACACAGACACTTTTCAAAAAATGACTTTTTTTCATGTTTTGAGGGTAGTGAAATCAGAATCTGCAATTATCTCGAACAGGTTTTTTTTTGCCATCACCATACTTCCATTTCCTTATGTAACATGGAAGTAAATATGGTTTGATTCCCATTAATGTGTTAAAAACTAACGTCAGTTAAAATAGTCCTGTATCTTGGTATTAAAATTTTAATTATTGAATTGTTAAATATTGTATCTTTTATTGATAATATAAAGCTGAAAGGAATATATATTAATCTTCTCTCACTTTTTCAATTAAGGAAATTTGCAGTTAGATTTTGAGTACAATAGTTTCAAATTATCTTGAGGTACTGAATTGATACATTTATAAAATACACTTTCTTCTTCTATAATGTAAGTGATGTCTTAGTACATGCTTAGTTATCTCAGAGAAATTGGAATGTCCCTTCATGGACAAATTTGAAAGTTCTCATTTAAAAGGCAATCTATTGAAAAAATAAATAACAGAGATTAGATAAATTAAGTACACATGGAAGTACTTCACTGGTTTCTCTGAAAACATTTCAACACAAAATTATTTAAGGCAACTGATAAAATAATTCTTTATAATTACATGTACTTAAACGTATGGATTCTCAAAAAATAATTTACTTAAAAATTCAATCACTTCTTATTATTAGAATCTTACAATAAATGTCAATGATAAGCACAATAATAAAATGTCGGTATGGAGAACCATACATGACTTCCATGTTCTAAGATTTATATTTAAAATCATTTTCGAAATGAAATATTACGATAGAAACTACTTCTTTCTACTTACTGCTTCAGCCTTAACCACAGTATACTGTGGTCACTAACGTATACCACCTCACGTTATCCCACTCGATTTTCACTGATGATGGAAGTCGATGGCACTGCCGAAACTTCTGGTTTTGCAAAAAACTTTGGTCTATGGCCAAACAGGACGGGAAGGAATTTTAACAACAAACTACTTCTTTGTTGCCGATAACGTAGTACATATATAAAAATATCGGTATGGAGAACCATACATGACTTCCATATTCTAAGATTTAGATTTAAAATCATTTTCAGCCAAACAGCCAGGCTGTGTCTTACCTGCCTTTTTATTGCTGTATTAAATGAAAAATATTATATTACATTAAAATGAAAAAATTATAATTTTATTGCCTGGCAACAAAATTATTTTATTTTTAACAATTACCATTGTTTCAAAATGTTTAAATAAATTTTCAAGTACTTTACTCTTGTTAAAACGTAAAAGGTTGCAGGTAAACTACCCCTTCCCCTTAACCGATCTTCACCAAAATCGAAAGTCATTGAGACCTCTACAATTCAGGGACGTATGCAAAAAATTATTTGATTCTGTTTGAATTTGCGGCTGTTATCGTTTGCCATAAAAAATACGCTTGATAAAAAAACGTTGCAGGTAAACTACCCCTTCCCCTTAACCGATCTTCACCACAAACAACAGGTCTTGAGTACTCTACAAATCAGGGCTGTATGCAAAACATTATTTGATTCTGTTTGAATTTGCGGCTGTTATCGTTTGCCATAGAAAATACCCTTGTTAAAAAAACGTTGCAGGTAAACTACCCCTTTCCCTCAACCGATCTTCACCAAAAACAATAGGTCTTGAGAACTCTACAATTTAGGGCTGTGTGCAAATAATCTGTTGATTCTGTTTGAATTTGCGGCTGTTATCGTTTGCCATAGGAAATACCCTTGTTAAAACATAAAACGTTACAGGTAAACTACCCCTTTCCCTTAACCGAGCTTCACCAAAATCAACAGATCTTGAGAACTCTACAATTCATGGCTGTATGCGAAACATTATTTGATTCTGTTTGAATTTGCAGCTGTTATCGTTTGCCAAACAAACAAAATTACCCTTGCTAAAAAAAAAACGTTGCAGGTAAACTACCCCTTTCCATCAACCGATCTTTACCAAAAACAATAGGTCGCGAGTAACCTGCAATTCAGGGCTGTATGCAAAAAATTATTTGATTCTGTTTGAATTTGCGGCAGTTATCGTTTGCCATAGAAAAAAAATCTACAGACACAGACACACAGACAGACACACAGACAGACACAGACAGACAGACAGACACACACACACAGACACTTTTTGGAAAACGACTTTTTTTCATGTTTTGAGTGTAGTAGAATCAGAATCTGCAATAATCTCGAACACGATTTTTTTTGCCATCACCATACTTCCATTCCTTAAGGAATATGGAAGTAAAATTATCACCTCCCCCTTCAACTATAATTTTCATTTATAGAAAATTACCCCCACCCCGTTCAACTAGGCTCTTCATTTATAGATACTTCATCTACGTTTCTACAGTGGATTATTAAGATCTTCTTATCAGGATACTTTATTTATCAAAATTAAGTACTTTACTCTTGTTACAACAAAAAATGTTTCAGGTAAACTACCCTTTCCCCTAACTGATCTTCACCAAAATCAATAGGCCTTGAGTTCTCTACAATGTAGGGATGTATGCAAAACATTATTTGATTATGTTTGAATTTACGGCAGTTACCATTCGTCATAGAAACAATTACTCTTGTTAAAACATTAAAAGAGGCAGGTAAATACCCCTTTCCCTTAACCGATCTTCACCAAAATCAATAGGCCTTGAGTCCTCTACAACTCAGGCAAATATGTAAAAAATTATTTGATTCTGTTTGAATTTACGGCAGTTATCGTTCTTCATGAAAAACGTTCTCTTGTTACAACATAAAATGTTGCCGATAAACTACCCCCTTCCCTTAACCGATCTTCAACAAAATCATCAGACCTTGAGTTCTCTACAATTGAGGAAGGTATGTACAAAATTATTTGATTCAGTTTAAATGTGCGGCAGTTATCGATCGTCATAGAAACAATTACTCTTGTTAAAACATAAAATGTGGCCGGTAAACTACCCCTTTCCTTTAACCGATCTTCACCAAAATCAAAAGTCCTTCAGTCTTTTATAATTGAGGAACGTATGCACAAACATATTTGATTCTGTTTGAATGTGTGGCGGTTATCGTTTGGCATAGAAAAAATTACCATTGTTAAAACATAAAATGTTGATGGTAAACTACCCCTTTCCCTTAACCGATCTTCACCAAAATCAACAAACATTGAGATCTCTATACCTCAGGAAGGTATGCAAAACAATATTTGATTCTGATTGAATTTACAGCAGTTATCATTCATCATAGAAAAAATTACCCATGTTAAAACATAAAACGTTGCTGGTAAACTACCCCTTTCCCTAAACCGATCTTCAACAAAAACAATAGATCTTGAGAACTCTACAATTCAGGGCTGTATGCAAAACATTATTTGATTCTGTTTGAATTTGCGGCTGTTATCGTTTGCCATAGAAAAAAACTACGGACACATAGACAGACAGACACACACAGACACTTTTCGAAAAATTACTTTTTTTCATGTTTTGAGTGTAGTACAATCAGAATCTGCAATTATCTCGAACACGATTTTTTTGCGATCACCATACTTCCATTTCATTAAGGAACATAGAAGTAAAATTACTCAAAGTATACCATAGATTCTAAATTCTGTTACTGGATGATATCAACTGTAAACCCAAATAAATTACTGTGGTACTAAAGTATGTCTGTTGCTACAAGTGTATGTTCATACAAACAGTGCTGAAGACAGGTTTTTTTGGCTTTATCCTGAACTGCACTTCCTTCCTGTAGAATTAATGTATACTGTATTGATTACTTATTAATTAGATAAAAAACTTCAAAACATTTCTTGTACTCAAAATGACAAAGTGGTTCAGATTATAAGAACCACAAACAAGTTTGTTAACTCAGATTACTCCACAACCTCACAGACTTCAACATTAGCACCTATAAGAAAATCATTCAGAGAAAATTTGTTCCTGTAAACTATGCATAAATAAGTACATAGTAAGTAATTATTTATAAAAATATGGTATAATACAGAGAAAAAACTGCATACATTGAAATAAAATTTCAAGGGTCATATTCAAAACTTCATATATACCACTGCCTTATAAACATTAATATTCTCTTGGGTTAGTAAAATATTGCTGATGATATTAAATGTGTTGAAAAGTTGACAAAATCCCAAGTTAAATTTTTCCATACTTACTTTATTGGTTTCCCCACTTAATGACTTAACTACAGCCAAACTGTAAAATCTAGCAGTTCTTGGTATTTCATAATCTCTGGAGTATACGTAATCAAATTTATGACTTTTCAACAGTCAGAGTCAAGATTGCTTTAGACAACAAAAAGAGGAACAAATAATTTGTTTTAAGAAGGTGGATTAAGATAATTCCTTTAAAATGTATAAAACAAAAAATCATATAAGTTCTGTGTTTAAAGGACAAAAGAAAAGAAATTATGTTAACATTTCATAAACATTCACAGCTCTCATAATTGCACGAAAGAAGTACAATTTGTGATACCTTTTGTACAAGAAGGGTACAAGACTGCCTTAAAGTTTAAGTGATAAAGACACTTAGAATGCTAGATGCAAGAATACTAGGCACCCAACACGCACACATACCAGGGGGCAATATATGACCCACGCAACTTCAGTCTGTTTGTCTAGATACACTGAAGGCTGAATAAGCATTACAGTGTTATGCCTGTCCTACTCGCAATAGGAAGTAACCTCAGAAACTAGGATAAACCTTGAACCATCCCTCAAGCACCAGACAACTAGCAACTAGCAATGTTTACTCAAAGCGACTTCATATTCACAAAACAGTTATAGCATATTTCAAAATTATCATAATCATACAACTAATTAAGCCTAGTTTTTAATTTGACCATTATGACTTAACTTTTATAGAAATTTTATTTATTTTTTTTTTGTTTATTTTTCTTTTGTATTATCTTTCTGGAGGAGGGTTTTAACACCCCTCAAACCCATCCTAGCTATGTCAACGTATAGGCATATATTTTGCTAGTGCTCCCAAATTAGTACGCTTTTGCTAATCAAAATTTATTTTCTATTTTATAGTAGACACTGAGAAATATATACACATGGGTTCTGTGTTAATTTAAATGGAATATAATCTTTAAATAGTTCTTATAATTAAGCATGAAAGATATGCATCTTGGTGGGTGCACACTTAAATTTTGTCAACACTTAAGTTTCTACTTTCATGTGAAACGTGCTTGGTGCAGCAAATCCAGCATGTCAGATGTGTAACTATGTGGGGAAGGGGGATCAGCAGAATCAATCCCCCAGAGCTATTAAAAATTTCAATGAAATTCTATAATCACGTGACATATGCCTATTTCTAAACCAGTTGTATGTTTTAACATAAGGCTTATAAATAATTGTATAACTAATTATATGGGAAGAATCTTGAATATCTCATTTGTCCTAAGTAAAATGAGGAGTCCAACCTTCAAGCTGGTCTCATCCCCCCCCCTCCAGAAGCAGCTCATTGTTACACCACAGCACCAGACATGCATCTGTCACAAAATTAGAACAACAAAATTATATATCCTCCACCATAATATAACGTGGGGTTATTGGTAAATTTACCCAAGTCCACTCATGTTACAGAACATGAGTGTGTTTTATGGAAACTGACATTAAAGGTTTTCAAGTGAATTGCTAAATCATAAAACTGATGTTCAAGGTTGATTTTTATAATTAATAGATTTTTTATTGATTACATAGCTGTTAAAAATTTTAAAGACAAAGAAACATGCATAAAAATACTGTTCTTGGAACATCATTGAAACTTGGACTTGGGTAGTTTTACCACTAACCTCTTGATAACTTTGTTTAAGTATTCAACAATATTAATTTATTTGTTTACTTATGTTTTGTTAGAATTTCATGAAAATTGTCAAACTGCCTTTCTCTCTTATTCTGTGTGTGTGTGTGTGTGTGCGCGCGCGCACGTGTGTTTTAATACCTTTATTTTATCAGCATGCTCCATTACAAATAAGGTAATACTAAATGCTATATATAAACTTATTACAAGCGAATTCTCAATACATATAAAGACAATACCATTATTACAACAACAAAACAACAATTACAAAGATTCAAAATAAACAAGAAAAATAAAAATCAATCAATTACAATGATACAATGAATTAGTACTACATTATTAACATGTTAAAACTGCATGCATATATGTATGCATGACGAAGCTGTTCAACCAATATGTAAGTTAATTCATAATAATAAACGCATACAATGATTCAAAATAGATAGACAAGCACAATAACAATAAACACTACAAAGAATCAAAATCAATGTTATTAACATATTTAATAAACTGTCTAACATATTTTGAAGTTAATTCACTTCTATATGGAGGCCATCGTCCACCACTCCTTAGTACACTATTTTTGAAAACCCGTCTTTCTTCATTCAACATATTGCAATCATACAACAAATGTTCCACTGATGTGTGTATGTGTGTGTGTGTGTGTGTGTGTGTGTGTGTGTGTGTGTGTGTGTGTGTGTGTGTGTGTGTGTGTGTGTGTGTTTCTTGCAGATTTCAAAAAAGTGTGCTGCAGTAGACATTGGGTCATACTTT
This sequence comes from Magicicada septendecula, assembly GCA_034769895.1. Taxonomy (NCBI): domain Eukaryota; kingdom Metazoa; phylum Arthropoda; class Insecta; order Hemiptera; family Cicadidae; genus Magicicada; species Magicicada septendecula. Next base: position 325,697,175 of record CM068368.1, read on the forward strand.
AACAATTTGATAACTTTATCTAATCAGAATGTTTCTAGTGAAGAATACCACACACATTATATAGGTATAACTGATGTCAATAAAAGTTATAGGTTGCAGTGTGATGTGATTTTTATATGTTTGTATTGCCTATTTTAGTTACATAAAATGATCAAGTCAGTTCAATGTACACTGATATTTTTGTGCATTTTTGCAGACTGCCAATGTGAACTATACAAGTAAGGTTACTTTAGTTTTGTGTATTGCAGTTTACCTTTATACCGAAACCCCGTTAATCTGTGTTAAACTTATTTACACATTTATAAAATTAACATAATAAACACAGCTTTGTTTTGTCTGTAACTGCTAATGAATATTATAATCTCCAAGCATTTAATATTTTAGTAAATATTTTCAATGCTTTAAAAAACTATTTTGTGATTCTTCTTATTTTCTTAGAACCATGAGACCCTTGTCTACTTTTATATATATTTACTATTTTAGGATGGTCCTATTGATTAATACAACTAAGTTTAAATTATTCTTGGATTTTGTTGTCCATGATGTGTCCGTTACTTAACTAAATATAATTATGTTATTCAAAATATCTTTGTTATCATCAAACCTCTGTCTTAATGCCTAAACTCTCATCTCAGCTTCAACGATCATGCAACAGCACCCCAAAAAAGGCTCGAGGCATCAAAGCCATAATTTTCCCCATTCTTTCATTGAACAGCCACACCAAGATACAGCATCTGTTGTTTTTGATGATATAGCAATTATGTATGCGGTGCCCATTTGGTGGCCTCTTCTGTCAGTGTAGGATGGCACATTCACAAAACCCTATGCTCCAGTTTCTTTCAGGGACCCCGTGGTATATCAAAAATGATGTTCTACGTCAGGGCCTCTTTCCTTTCTTTGCACACACACACACACACACACACACACACACACACACACACACACACACACACACACACACACACACACACACACACACACACACACACACACACACACACACACACACACACACACACACACACACACACACACACACACACACACACACACACACACACACACACACACACACACACACACACACACACACACACACACACAGTTTAGTTTCACTATAAGAGGTTACGTTGTATAGTATAAACTATACAGGTTAGTTTGTAATGTTTCTATTATCCCTTATGATAGTTTCACAGTTTTGATCTGTAAAGTGTGCTAGGGATGCAAATAATTAAATATATTTTGCTTATTGATGATAATTTTAAAATAATGATGAACATTCAAAATAATATAAAATTTTGTGTATCAGACTGAATTTTGTGTATCCCCTTTATTAAAATCTGTTATTTAGTTTAGTTTATTTTATATTATTTTGAATGTTCATCATTATTTTAAATGTTGCATTCAGTTTATATTTAGTTCAGTTAATTTTATATTTTACATTCAGATTATATTTAGTTTAGTTAATTTTATATTTTGCATTCATGATTGTATTTAGTTTTTAAAGACACCTGACCTTCCCTTGTCTCTTGCACCCCCCCTTGCCATCACAACACAGATGTTCCAGATACGCCCTAAACAGATGTTCACCACCTACACTCCATCACATCCTGTGTTTAATAATTTTCATTCATTCGCCTCTTTGACAATGGCTTAGTTAGTCGAAACAGCTGTCAGAGTTAATTAAAAAATTTGTGAAACTTACCAACTGTTTTTATATATTTGACAAAACCTTTGTATAAATAGTATACGTTTAGCTACTATACTGAGCAGGCCAGTAGCCTTGATGCTACATTCTTGGGTTTTGCTGTATGCCACATGTCCATGTATCAAATACTACATAATGTGCTAATTTGACTTCACTTCAGAACATTCATTTTGCTTTCACTTTTTAATTAAATTTTACTTCTACCACAGTTGGCTATTGTTTGTGTATAAGCTTCATCAGATGCACCTCTGACAAAAGTCAAAAAGTACTAAAGTGCATGGAACCTCTAAATAAAATAGAGGTACTAAATAAAATACCTCGAAGCAAAAATTTGAACACATTGAGGAAAAGGAATAACAATAATGAAAAAATAACAAATCGATGTAACAGTAAATTTGAAGCTCATAACCAAATATTATAAGGGAAAAGTCCCTATGCAAATCATAGTAACATAAACTCCATTAGCATATTACTGAGCAAAGTAATAGATAGCTTCTGACACGAAGGCCTGCTCTACAAACTGGGCCATTCACCTATACCTCAGTCCATTGTGCATCTTTTAGGCTCCCATCTCATTGACTGCATCTTCAGGATAAGCGTCAATGGGCCATTCTCTCGGTTTCACCCAGTTACTGGCAGAGTTCTTTAAGGTTCTGTCCTTGACCCTGTTCTGTATCTTAAGTACATGATCAATATACTCCAGGGTCAAATTGTCCTCTTCGCCGATGATACGATATTTCATCATTTCATTCTGTCCCCATGGCAGGTGAGCGTAATGTTGCAATGCCAGTTGGAAATTCTTCCAGACTGGCTACAGAAATGATCATAGCAAAGAAGATGGAAAAGTCTGAAGTGATCTCCTTTACATGTAAGTTCACATATAAATGTCAATCTGTCCCCTTGGAGGATCCAATAGACCAAATCATTAAAGTACCTGGACATTCACCTTGACCGGCACCTCAACTTCAATGACACGTGGCTAATACCATAAACAATGCTCATAGGGTCAGAGCCCCTATCCTCGCATGGATTTTTTACATTGTAAAAAACTTACATTGTATTTTATGTTCTGCCATACAGTAATCATGTATATACCTCTTTTGTCAGCCATCAACAGGCATAGACTACCAGCATTCCAAAACAAAAAACTCTGGTACCTCATGGGGACTCAGTGGGATGTCAGAAATGATGTCCATTGTGGGTTCTGAGTTCATTCCTTAAAGGTTTTTGTTTGGTCTCTGGTGACAAACTTGCAAAGGCCAAGGAATCCTCCTTCCCACAGATCCATCGATTCAATAGTACAGACAATGCTCTGTCCCTGACCCTCCATAGGCATTTCTCAACATAAACCCCATCTGCGTCACTCACTATTTTCCTGATAATCCCTGAACCATTTCCTGGGACAAGTCAGGCATCTCTCTGTGGAGGCAGCTTGCCTATGCTAGGCTTGTAAATCTGGCTAAATGTGCACTCAGACAGACAGAATCAGGTCAAGTCACCTTGGCTGCCCTGTCACCCCCAGACAATGCAAAGCAAACCAAAACACAAGATGCCCCGTACAACTTCTGTCAAATAGATGGCATCTTCATCCATGTTCTTTCCCTGGAGGAGTTCATTTGATCCCTGACAACTAATCTGCATATAAAGATTCAGGAATCATCCTTCCAGCATATCATTCAGCTAAACAGTATTAGACAATGCACCATTTCTGGTGTGCATCAAATTCCCATAACCCATCTGCACATGAACCTCGAATGCATTGACTACTATCTTCCTAATCTTCCTATGCACAGTTTTTCTAACTCATGCCATGGCAAAGTCTTCCCCATGTTTGGTTAGCTCAACATCTGCCTCAGTCAGCGTCAGACAGATACAAATCTATTTGAGCCACCTCAGCTGTATTGTCATCATAGGCACAGAACAAGTGTTAGGTGTTTAAATGCCTCCTTGTAGGAGCCATCTTCTTTAGTGTTGAAGTATACCACTCCAACCAAACTACCCACTGCCTGTGCAGCACAGATCTAAGCTGATAGGGTTAAATCCTTAAGGATGTTATGGAATCTTACCTCAGATATTGGGCCAGGCTACTACACTCACATAATAATAATCAACAGGAATGGGACCTGCTCAAGCTGCCTCAGATTTGCTGTCATCCTACGCATGGGAAACTGCAAGGTGTGCAATTGCTTTCTTGTGGGAAAGCATGATTTTCATCAGTGTCACAACACATTGATGCAGCTGACTTTTTTGTTGGAACACACTTATTACCCACCAGGTTCTATGCTCCTACTGGAGAACTGTTTATGGATTCACACAGTTATATCCCCTATATGGCATAAGGCCAATGCAAACCAAAAACACAGATCCTCTCTTTCACCCTAATTATGCAAATAATGTCCACAATTTAACATCCTTTGCTCCTAATACATGACCAAGCTGTACAGAATAAACTGGTATTCATCAGGCAGTGACCCAGACAGTGTAGGCCCACACACTTTAGGGCATTAATATTCCTGCACACTTCTGTCATCTAAAAGGTTCGCTGAAGAACTGATATCTAAAAAACAACATATTTGATCTTATTGAGCTTTGCAGATGAACAAAAAGTTCAAAAACTAACAAGAAAACACCGACACACACACACAGATACAATATTGGAACATAAAATGTTGTGTTTCAGTTCTTTTCATCCTTCTTCTTTAATTCAGATAGAATTCTAAGCAATAAGCAATCAGGATTTGTTATCATATATTTCTTTGTTGCAGGATCCCACTGTTGTCATTAGAAAAGCAAAAACAAGAGATACCTGCAATTAACCCAAACAAAATAAGAAAGTTTTACAGTGTAGCTGGAAATCATCCTGTAAACCTTGCAAATTTTGCAGATGTATGTATCAATAAATGTATTGTTGATTAATAAATGTATTATACACACACACACACACACACACACACACACACACACACACACACACACACACACACACACACACACACACACACACACACACACACACACACACACACACACACATTATATTCAGTATAGTATGTTGCTACAGAATAACATAACACTCTCAAAAAGGAGGCAGGTGCAGTTATGTGATGTGAAAGTTGTACACATTTCTCGGTTAGCTAAGCAGGTGTATTGTCTGTCAAGGCCGTACAGTAAAGTATCTTCCAGACTGTTCAAGAGCACTTGTAACTACACAAATTATGCTGGCATGCCACCAAAAGAATGGCAAATTATTCTGGAAGATCTATGGGCTATATATAAACAACAGCAACCGGCATATAAGTTAGTTACACCTGGCGAGATTGTAGAGCGTGGATCAAGTGGTTGTTGTAGAAAGGTATTACTGTGTTTTAATTAGTGTAGAACTCTATTAGTTTACATTATTACTGTGTGTGGACAAATTTACCTTGAATTATTGTATAGAGTACCTTGTTGATTACAAATTGTTATTTGTGACTAATTAAGGTGGAAGTTAGTGACTTCATTGGTGTCTCTGTTTTGTTTCTACTGTAACATATGATGGTCAGTGAGACTGTTGTAACAGTGGGTCAGAAGTGGGACAGATCCTCTAACAGTGAAAACAGGACACTTTGTAGAAGGGTTGTGTACATTGTAATTAATCTGCAAAAATGGATACCAGTTAGATGATAGAAGCATTCGAAGCAATGCTACTGCAGATTGAAGAACGATGCTGACAGGAAGCAGAAGCAGAAAAATGACATAACAAAATCTGTAAGCGTAAAAATGGAATAGCAAATGACTGGAAAAAAAAGGAATTTTTTGTGAAACAGTAGACTTTAAGGCACTGATACAAGAGCAAAAACAAGTTGATAGAGTATCAGAACTAAAGTCTGTGTCAACTATGAAAACAAATATGTCAAGTTTAGAAGATTCTATTACAAATTCAATAACACAAATTAAAATGGAAGTCGAACATTTAGTGAAAGAAATAGTTGATAAAGCAAGACCATTAATAAACGTTGAAAAAGATCCAAAAACTAAGAGTAATAAAACAGTCACATTATCTATAGTAGGGCCAGTTTGCACAAAGGCCCCAACGTTTGATGGAAGCAGTCACTGGGCACCTTATGTTTGCCAATTTGAAGCTGCTGCTCGCTTAAATAAATGAACAGAAGAAGAGAAAGGCCTTTCACTCGTTCTTTCTTTAAAAGGACCTGCCGCAGAATTATTACAAAAAGTCCTATCTGACAGCCAGAACACCTATGCCAAGTTAACAAAAATTTACCCCAACATATAGAGGATCCCTCTATATTACTTATATTATAGTAAATAAGTATGCATATGTGTATGTTTAAGAAAGTGTGTGCATGCATCTGCACATATATGTAAATATGACTTAATATTAATATATTCTTAAATTAAACTAAACATGTGATAATGCATGGCTATTGTTCTTTAAAATGCCTCAGTGATGTGTAAACATTTTTTGCACAGTTATACTACTATGGACCAATTAGTATTGGAACTCCACCTCAGGAATTTCTAGTTAACTTTGACACAGGGTCATCCGATCTATGGATCCCATCTGCCAAATGTGGACAATTCAACATTGCTTGCTGTAAGTGTTCATGATACCATGATCAGTCTATTATAGTAATGTAATTAATAAAGTGCTGCTTGTTAATTTACCAGATAGTATTTTACTTGCTCCATTGAGGCTGAAAATAAATGTTGCAATTATTCTTCACTCACATAAAAACAGAATGTCTGTGTTTCAATAAATGGCTTCATGTATATAAGATTTTTAAAATATTCTTATCATAGTTTATGTCATGAAGTATGACTAAGTTTATTATGTGATCATAACATAAATTTACTTGAAAACTTAATGCCTATTTACAGTTAAGTTTACTCTGAATTGTATATCTTTTTTACAATCTTTGGTTGATAAATCATTTTCACATTCTCTTGTGGATTCAGCCCAGGCCCATTGGCAGAACTAGCTATCAGGAGGGGCAAAATATTTTCTAGGTAGGACAAACCATTTTACAGAGAGGCATATGTTTATGCATTTTCCATTTGACAATACACATATACTTTTTCAAACACTTTTTTCTACAGTCTATTTCTTGATGCATATATAATTTATTCAATATTTATAATTTCTTTACCTCGATATGTTTTTCCTTGTACACACACACGCCTTATTTCGAACATGTTTCGGGAAACTTATTGTTCCCATCCTCAGCCTTCTTAATTTTGAAGCTTGTGGAGTACTTGTGTGTTGGTTGGCTGTTTTTATGGTTTCCTGTTGGTTTTTGATATTTGAAACTGGTATTATTGTGTGTGATTGTGGTGTATATATTAGTATTTTGTGTATTTTCGATGTTGAGTTCTTTGAAAATTGTGTCATGTTTTGTATTGATTTGTATTTGTTAAGCCATTAGTTTGTTTTGTGTTTGTACATTTGTAAATTTCCCCAAATGTTCATTATGGTGCCTTTATATGGTATGTGTTTTATTAGTATCATGTTGGTTATGTCTGGGGTTATATCTTGAGGAAAAGAAATTATAAATATTAAATAAATTTCACAGACACACACAGGTCCTCGTTATACATATACAGTATTGTAACTAGACGTGTATTACGTACTTTGTATTAGTCGATATAATCTGGTAGATTATACCACGTCTCACGTTACTGTCGTTATGTCAATAAGAGTTCTACACTATTTGGTCTATTCACTTAATAAAATAATTGATGATTTAGATTTATTTGAGTTACCACTATCTAAATTGATTTAAGAGTGGATTTAAATTAAATTGGGCGCCATATGGAACTTGAATCAGCATTCCATAAATTTATTGTGATAAATGAAACCTATAATTTATTTGGTGTTTTGAAACGATTAAGATAATCTAATTATTCTGGTTTATTTTGAGATGAATTCATTTGTTTTGATTTGAAAGTTTAAATAATACTTGGCGCCTCCAAATTCGGCGCTGCCAACATAATCGTTAAGGTTGCTTGAAACTTCCAACTTTCGTAAATAAAAAAATTATTAGGATTTACTGAAATAATAATTTGCATTGATTTAATCTGAGTTATAATTCGTTTATTCTTCATTCGATTATGTTTTATCTCTCTAAATTCAATTAAACAATATTTGATTCAATAACAAAGTGACCTGGCTTATACACTTCTAGCTCAGTAGATTGGCAATCCTACTTCAATTTATTAAAATTTACAATAAAATTATTTATATTTTTCCTCAGGTGTGAATTCTTTTGATCTACAAAGTAAAACGAAATTAACTGCCACGAATTACGAAGCTTTACAATAACGATTTGATTATGGTATGCACTAATAATATGTTACAACTAACAATAATTAAACATTCGTCTAGGGCGAACAGTGGCTAATATGAGGTTACACTCGGTTGAAGACAATTAAATAGTTTCCAACATGAAACTCAATTTTAAAATGTCAAAAATTACTAATGTGTTAGTGTTATTGTGTAGTGAGGTATCGTAAATAAGTGTATATAAATTAGTGCGGTTATAACAATATGGTAACCAACAATATTATGATTTATAGTTTCATGAAATATGTTCGTAGTATTTTACACTATACTCCCTTTTATTATCCATGGGTTATTATTCACACGTCACTTATTACTTCACTTGATTGCCCATATTAATTCACTATTCACTCACAACACTATCTTTTTTGCGGTTATGTTTTTGTTTACGCCGGACACCTAACCTCGGTTGAACTGATTCGTACTATTTAGTTTTAGGTTAAAAGTGACGCGAAGAACCGTAGTTACTCCTCTGGATGATGAAAAACTAATTAATTGCCACACGACTGGGGGTTGCGCGGCCTGCGCTAAGCGCGGGTCGCGAATAGTGCAGTGTCCCGAGTCTCAGAAAGGACTCCTGCCACTGGGTCTATTTGAGTTCTTTATGTATGTTTTTACCTAATTATGGAGGGGTCTGAAGCGACCTGCGATTGGTGGATTATACCACCGGGACTAACAAACGAGGTTGCTTCCAGGACTCACCTGGTCGCGGGGTGAATTTACCAAGTTCGGCAATGAGGGAATTGTGGGTCACTCTGTCGGAACGAACATATAATCTACGCGCCAGGCGTCTCACGGTGTCATCAAAAGAGTGGACACCGAGTCCTCTCCTCAAAAGACGAGAAGAGTACCTCCGGGGGACTTTACACGCAAGCTTCAGTCCCCGGTCGAGTACGTGCTGGAGCGCTGTTCTATGACCACGAGCCATGTATCCCCAAACAGGACAGGCGTAGGTAATCACGGGCAACACGTACGAGTTGACTATGAGCTTACCTAGCCGGGGGGGGTCATTGCCGGATTAGGTAGCACGGGCCAGAGTCTACTGAGTTGCGCCGAAGCGCGGTGTCTGATGTATTGTGTATGGGTTTGCCAGGTGAGTCGGGAGTCCACGTGGAGCCTGAGGTACTTGACGCTGTTGGTCCAGGGTACCTCGACGGGGCCTACTTTGAGGCCGCTTGCGTTTACGCGAGAATATTACCGCGGCACTCTTGGAGGCGTTAACGGCAACTCTCCAGCCATCGGTCCACCCGACATACGCATCGAGTTGGCGCTGGAGCTTGATTGCCGCATAACTTCGGCTCTGAGGCAAAAGCCACAGTGTCGTCCGCGAACAGTGACAATTTAACTCCAGGAACGTGTGTCGTTGACAGTTTGATGGCTGTGTGTATTTCTGAGTTGTGGTTTTTGTTTTACTGAGGGAAAAGGCACAGAAACACAACATCACATTTGTAAAAGCAGACAAAGGCAACACGACTGTAATCATCTCCACAGACAACCTACACAACAAAGTACAAAACTTCATGGAACAGAACAACATCACAGAACTAAAACACGACCCCACCGACAGATACCAAAACACAGTAAAACAACTAGTCAACAAAGCCAAACACATAATAACACACAAACAAAAGCCCTACATGAAACAAATCCGACCATCAACCCCTACCCTCCACGCGCTTCCCAAAATCCATAAAGAAGAAATTCCGATCTGCCCCATTATTAATTACCGTAATGCCCCTGCATACAAAATCACTAAACATCTAGACAAAATTATCAGACAACACACACAACTAGACAACAACATTGCAGTAAAAAACTTCACAGACCTAGTAACAAAAATAAAAGACATACACATCCCCCATAATGCCATTTTGGCCTCCTTTGACATTAAAAACCTGTACACAAACATCCCCATCTCTGAAACAATCACCATTCTACAAAACAAACTCAACCAGAACAACACACCAGACGAACTTATCAACGAAATAACAGAATCTCTGAACATTACCACAAAACAAAACTACTTTACATATAACAATAAATATTACACACAGAATGATGGTCTACCCATGGGCTCCCCCATATCCAGCATTCTAGCAGAAGTCTTCCTCCAACACTTAGAAAAAACAAAAATTCTCACAAACAATGACAGACACTCACATAAAATACTATATTGGCACAGATACGTTGACGACATTCTAATACTATACAGGGGAAACAAAAGACAATGTGAACAGTTACTAACGCACATAAACAAAATACATAAAAACGTAACCTTTACTGCCGAATATGAACACAACAATACCATAAACTCCTTAGACCTCTCTATCACAAATCTTGAACACAGGCACAAATTCAGTATATACAGAAAACCGACTACAACTGACACACTAATACACAATTCCTCCAATCACCCAATACAACACAAACTAGCGGCCTTCAGAACCATGATACATAGACTTAACAACATCCCCCTAGATGAAAAAGACTACAAAGACGAACTAAACACGATAAAATATCTAGCAGAATCTAACGGATATGACAGAACAATAATCAATAAACTCCTACACACAACACAAAACAAACAACAGACAAAGACAGAAAACAACAAATTCATAACACTAACATACATCAACAAACAAACTGAAAAAATAGCCCACAAATTCAAAAAAGCAGGCTACACAATCACAAACAAAACTACTAACAAAACAGAACACACAAAGCACAAAACAAATTCGATCTACCTGGTGTTTACAAACTAAATTGCTCAAATTGCAACAAATTCTACATAGGTCAGACAGGACGTAGCTTCAAACAAAGATACATTGAACACACAAAGGCACTCCACTCCACTACAGAATCCACCTTTGCAAACCACCTCATTGAAGCAAACCACACATACAAAAACATCGACAAAAACATGAACATTCTACACGTACACACAAAAGGCCGGAAACTAGACAGTCTAGAACAATTGGAAATATAGAAACACACGAAAACAAATAAAAACGACATCCTAAACGAACAGATACAATTCAAATCGCACGCATTATTCGAACATATCTCACCCCACACACACAACATCGATCTTTTGAAATTCGATTCCGTCGTCCACAGTAGGACGGACAGCGCTACCAGCGGCAACCTCTGAAGAAGCTTTTTAAAAGTGAAAACCGGTTCAGCTTGTAAGGTAAAATTTTATGTTTTTACTCATAAAAAACTGTGTGTTCCGAGTCGTTAATGAAATAGTTGTATTTAGTTAAGTAACGGACACGTCATGGACAACGAAATCCAAGATTATAATTCCTTAACATACATCTCTTTCAAGGTTATGTTATCCATTACTAGTGATGCCTGGTTAATAATACTTTACATTTTAATTGTCATGGTTTATCAACTCTTCTATTTAATACATATAATTAAGCTCATTAATCTTTAATTTCTTTACTATAATTCTATTCTTAATTGTTATTCTTGTCACATGACTGAGTTCTCTTATTCTCAAACATAATTTGTTTTATATACTAGTCATTTATGGTTTCATCATTGTAATATGTTATATACTCTCACTCTACTAATCTATTTGGTAACTGTTAATGTCAAAGTTATAGTCTGATCTAGTCTTTTAGATGTCTGTTTGTCAATTTATTTAATACATTGGCCTATACGGCTCCTTGAAGATTTCCTTCTGTTCATGATTCTGTTACAATTATTCTTTATCTATTCATTCCTTATAGACGTAGTTAATATAATTCTTCCTGTACATAATGAATTGTTTCATTAATCCAAATTCCTTAACTAATTTGATACTTCTGTTGGGTTTATTGGTATGTATCTGTTAGAATCCGTCCCGTAGGACCAAAAATGTGTTAGGAAGAATGATGTTTTATGATGTTATTGCCAGGATGCTGAATAATGATGAGCGTGGACTGTATTTGATACATTTATTAATTTTTGTTTACAATTTAATCGGCATAGTAAGGTTGGCTACGTCTGATAGACATTTGAATTTTTAAAGAAAACCAAGTCGGTTAAAATGATGCATATTAGCAGTATTGAGGCGCGAGTACGCGGCACTCCAAGCTACATGAAATGTGATGAATTGAGGCGCGAGTATGCGGCACTCCAAATGATTGCTGTAATGATTACTGTAGGGCCTAAGGCCTACATAAATTGTCTCGACGACAAGAAAAAATGAATAAATGACAGAACAAGCAGCAAACGCGCTTACGTCCGCTGCCCGCCGATGCACGTTGAACTGTGTGTCAGCCTGAACGTGATAAACGTAATTCAGGAAGTACAGATTAGCCAACCTTTAAATATGAAAATTACCACATTACTGTCCATAACTGCCCGCAAAAAATTAAAAGATTTTTTAATACATTTTAATAACTTATTATACGAAAACACAATGTGTTCTTAGTAATAGATGTCAACCTCAATAAATTGTATTGAACCTTGAGATTGAGATGTTAGATAACAGTTATAACATTAACTGTTTAAAGATAAAAACCTGAATGATGATGATAAGAGTTGAGCAGGCCACAGTTGGCTTGCAAACTGATTTATACATGAGTATAAATGCAAGAATTAGCAATGTATTGCTAATATATATATTGTATGTGTACAATATAAAACATGAAAAATACATAGTTTGACAATGTTTGATAATGAATAATCGGTGACTCATCACATGATGGGCCCGATACAAATTGCAAATATTTTATGCAAGTCATGATGGTTAGCTTGAACCAGTCAAGGCCAGTTGACCTATACAATAGTATTGAGTGTAAAATGAATAGGCAAAAATTATTACAAAATTATACATGTAAAAACATAGATTTAGCATAACGCTTCAATATAATAATTGAATGATGCATGCTATACCTGACAGTTTCAGGAATGCACAATAAATTGACATGTGAAAACAGATTATACATTGTTGAATCATTGCAAGCACAAGGTGTAATGACATGTATGTCATAATTAAAAGCATGAATAATAATTGTGCAATACGTGATCACAAAATACAAAATACACAGTATAAAAATATATGCGTGGCATATGGTTATAGACAGTAGATGCGGGTAAACCAATGTGTTTTACATAGATACAAAGTTATACATAATAAATACAATAGAAATCGGTTTAGATAATTACAAATACATGAATACAAGGCACAATAGCATGAGTGACAAGTACAGCAAATGTGTTTATGCAAAATGTACTGCATGTGTTGAACAATTGGGAGTAATATATAAATTAATAGAGTAATAAAATATCACACATATTGACAAAAAATGTGCAAGAAAATGCATACATGGTTTGTATAGCTACAGACCACATAATGTATGTGAATATTATATAACAAAATTATTACATAAGAACAATACTAAGCAAAGACATGAGGCATAAATCAAATGTTGTATACACGAAAATACAAAAAATAATTGAAGCTTTGCATATTAAATAAACTGACACTTGCTTGAGTAAAGCAAACAGTTTCTGAATTAAAAATATACAAATTAAAGCTTATGCTAAAAACAAAGGTGCTTATAACTAACAAAATCTTCTTTGAACATTTGATTTAACACATGTTTGACAAGTATATTTAATTTTAAAGGAAAATAAACTTTTTTTTACTGTTCGTCCCTCGCTGGCACCAAACATAACTTATGAATTGGTCTGCGATAGGTGCCAGTAGGCGTGCGAACGTCAACTACTCTAATTAAGTTGTCTGGGCCAGCAAATGTGGCAGTAATTACACCAAATCTCCATGCTAATGGAGGCAAGTTATCCTCGATCAGCAAAACCAGGTCACCAATGGAAACGTTTTCCTTTGCGAATTTCCATTTGTGACGTTGTTGTAATTGATGTAAGTAGTCGCGAGACCAAGATTTCCAAATGACTTGGACAAACTTCTGGAGAAGTTGCCAACGTCCTAGACGAGAGATGGGAACGTGAGATAAGTCAGGATCAGGTATCGCCGTTAATGGTGCGCAAATTAAAAAATGGCCAGGGGTAAGTGGCACTGGGTCGTTTACATCCGATGAAACGGCAAATAATGGACGTGAGTTCAGACGTGCCTCTACCTGAGACAAAACCGTCGTAAACTCCTCGAAAGTGAGTATAGACTTACCGACCACGCGGCGCAAATGATACTTTAAACTCCTTATACCGCTCTCCCAAAGACCACCAAAATGAGGTGACGAGGGCGGAATAAATGACCATTTAATACCATGAAAGGTCGTAAAGGATTGGATTGATGAGGTGGCATCCTTATTATGCCAAAGATTGTAAAGGTGATGCAAAACGTTGCGGGCCTTCCTAAATTTCGTGCCAATATCAGAATATAACTGGCTGGGTATGCCCCTACGGGCAATGAAACGACGTAAGGCAGCTATAAACGCGCTGGCCGTAAGGTCGGAAACCAATTCCAAATGAATGGCCCTGGTGGCTAAACAAATGAACAAAGACACATAGGATTTTGACAGAGTCCTAGATCTCTGCCCGCCATGACGAATCATGAAGGGACCACCATAATCAACTGCGCAGAATAGAAACGGCCGCGAAGGAGTGACCCTAGGAGATGGCAAAATACCAAGCCTTTGAACCATATGTTTGGTACTGAACCTGAGACACTTGACGCATCTACGAATGATGGAACGAATGACTATCTTGGCGTTAATGATCCACCAACGTTGACGAAGTGAATGATGCACAAGTTGAGCACCAACGTGGAGTAGACGAATGTGCTCGCGCTCGATTATAAGGCGAGTGATGTGAGCCGATTAATGCAAGAAAATAGGATGCTTATTGTCATAGGGTAGTTGCGACTGCTGTAAGCGTCCGCCGACGCGTATGACGCCAAACTCATCAAGAAACGGGTCCAGAGAAGACAACTTACTCCTGATAGAGACAGAAGACCCATTACGAAGACAATTAAGCTCAACAGCGAAGTGGATGGACTGGGATTGTTTTATGAAGAAATTAAGAGTGGAATGAATTTCGACGGGGGTAAGAGCACCCGAGATTTTCTCAGTCCTGGAGAGTCTAATATTTTTGATGAATCGAAAGCAATAAGCGTATACGCGAGTCAGACGGTGCAATGAAGAAAAGTCCTTTGAAAGATCAATAGATAGGGTAGAAATTAGAGAAAGTTTGGGGGTTTGTTTCTCCTCCGCGGTGCATTCAGGAGACGACAGATTAGAAGGTAAAAAAGGTGAAAAAAGATTGGACTCGGAAGATTGAGACAAACAAGCGGGACCATGCCACCAAAGCGAACAATCGCACAAAACGTCGGGGTGACATCCCCTAGAAATAATGTCAGCAGGATTCTGTTGTGAATTGATATGATGGCATGTGTAGGTTTCAGTGAGACGCTGAATCTCGGCAACACGATTAGCGACGTAGGTCTTCCACCTAGAAGACTGGGCATGAATCCAGTAAAGGGACACCATGGAGTCAGAATACACGTGAACGCTATTGATAAAGGAATGAAGAGCAGGGGTGACTTTGAATAAGAGTCGCGATAACAACAAGCAAGCGCAGAGTTCAATGCGGGGTAATGACACCTGTCGTAGTGGGGCCACGCGAGATTTGGAACACAGAAGGTGACAAGAGGCCGATGAATCTCGATAAATGACTCTAACGTAAACACAACACCCATAGCCCTTTTCAGAAACATCCGCAAACCCATGTAATTCAACTATCCTTGCCTTGGACTTGTAGCGAATAGAACGTGGGACAATAATTTTACCGATTAGACATAACTTGTCGCATAATGAACGGCAATGCAAATATAATTGCCCGGAGATTGGCTCATCCCAACCAAGATTGCACAGCCACAATTGCTGCATAAACTGTTTGTAAAGAAAAACAATGGAACCGACGAGTCCGAGTGGGTCGTAGATACCCGCGATAATCGACAGGATTTTCCTCTTAGAGATGCTTGACTCAACTGGAAATGACTTGATGTCAAACAAAAAAGAATTTGTAGAGTTATTCCAAAGAATGCCCAACGTACGCACATTACCTTGTTTGTTTAATGGGAGTGATAAATTATTATGATCTGCGACCACATTGGGTTCATTTGATGCCCATTTATGCAGAGTAAGGCCATATTGACTCAACAACGTACCTAAGCCAGATTTCAACTTGGTCAGATTAGAAATGGTGTCTGCACCAGTTAACAAATCATCGACATAGAAATCATTAATTATAACTGAAGCAGCGTCAGGAAAAGAAGCTTCATGATCCTTACCAATCTGAATAAGGTAGCGAGTGGCCAAAAACGAGGCACTAGCAGTACCGTATGTTACAGTTCGCAATACAAAATGTTTAAACTGTTCAAGGGGAGAATTACGCCACAGAATGCGTTGATAATGACAATCCTTATCAGACACTAGAATTTGTCGATAAATCTTCTCGATGTCGGCGATCAGAACATAGTTGTGCATGCGAAATCGCAAGAGAATAGAAAAAAGGTCTTGTTGGACATTTGGGCCTACCAACAAAATATCATTGAGAGAAAAACCATTGGTAGTTTAGGCTGAGCCATCAAAAACTACGCGAAGCTTTGTCGTAGAACTAGAATGTTTAAAGACGGCATGGTGAGGCAAATTGTAGGTATTTGAAACCCCGGAATTGATAGAACAATCGTCGACAAGCGTCATGTGGCCAAGATCCTTATACTCCTTAATAAAGTTTGCGTATTCGCGCGCAAGCTCAGAATCACGCATGAACCGGCGTTCTAAACTCAAGAATCTCGCTTCAGCGTTAGCATAGGACTCACCCAACTGGGGATTGTGAGACTCAAATGGTAGCGAAACAACGAACCTACCCTCATCATTGCGATGAGTTGACTTAACAAAATGTTCCTCACAAGCTGAATCGTTGCTAATGGGTGCATTATCAGGGACGGTTTCGGTCTCCCAAAATTTCTCAAGAGACGCCAAAATTTGACTGTTGTTGTTCCTAGCCAAGAACGAAACAGCGGACCCTTTGAACGGCAATGTTTGGGCAGATTGCCTGCTAGAATGTAGCCTAACTTTGTTTCTTGTATAATAGGAAAGTGAGGACCACGTACATATTTGTTAGCTAAAATCAAATCTAAATAAAATTGCGCTCCTAAAAGTATGTCGATATCAGCTGATATGTTGAAATGTGGGTCAGCGAGAAAAACGTTATCTGAGACGTTAAAATGATTTATGTCGAAATATTGTGCTGGCAGTTTATGAGTCAATGCAGATAAGACTGCACATGTAGCTTCAAAGCTGAACCTTTGATAGCGAGAAATAATGCGAATAGAGGCCAAATTAGTGGCACAACATGCGGCATTATTAATACCTGTAATCGGTATGTTAGATTTAGTCAAGTTAAGCTGTAATTTCTTAGCAAATGATTCCGTACAAAAATTCACTTGTGACCCAGCATCTAATAAAACTCTTGCGAGCTGTCTGTTACCAGCCCGGTCGATGACGAACACAAGTGCTGTCGATAAGAGAACATTGTTTGCAGACTGGAGCTTGAGTGAACAATAATTGTTACTGCTGGTAGAACCTTGTTTTGACACATTATTTATGTGCAGCAATGTATGGTGCCGTTTTGAACAGATTTTACATGATCGTTTGACCTTACAATTAGATGCAAAATGATCTGGTCTTAAACAATTGGTACAGCGTTTATGATTTAATATAAATTGCCCTCGTTCTGATATGCTTAATTCACGAAATTTGTCACACATGTAAATTGGATGACTAGCTTTGCAGCATGGGCATAAATAATTATTTGAAGTTGAGTGACAACTTTTAAACGCAGTGCTGCCAGCAGAGTTTCGTAATTTACGTTTGTCAGATTTATTATTAAACCTTAAGGTCAGCTTGTTGAGCTGCTGTCCGGCATCCATCGTAATGTATTTTCTAGCAATTGTCTACGTGCGTTTAAAAACTGGGTAAAGCTTTGAAAGTTAGGAAGATTATCGGGATCTATAGACTCCTTACATAATTTAAACGTGGAATGGTCCAGTTTTGCTGACAATAGTTGTACAGTATTAAGCTCAAATGAATCCACTGACAGCTGCATGGCTGCCAGCGAATTAACTGAAGACGTTATTGTATTTATGAATTCTGCCAAACTTTGGACAGAGTCTTTGATTGTCGACTTTACTTCTAGCAAATTTTGAATATAATATTTTGCTAATATGAATTTGTTATCATATCTAGCGGACAGCAAACTCAACGCTATGGAATAGTTCTCATTACAAATAGGTAAGGCCTTAATTAGATCTAATGGCTCATTTTTAAGAGATGAATACAAATAATGTAATTTTTGCACTGAAGTTAGATCAGATCTGGCATGTACCAAGTCCATAAATATTGAATAAAAGTGCTGCCATTCTAAAATATTGCCTGTGAAGCAGGGCAAACTTATAGGTTTTAATTGCATATTACCCGTTAGTACTTGAGATTCAGTCTGAACGTTGAAAGTTTCTATTAATTGTAAGATATTGGCTTCTGTTGAATATAACAGCTCTTCAACCTCAATTCTGTCTTCTTGAGCAGCGTTTATGTCCTTAGAAATGAGTTCAATTTCAGACTGTACCTCATCGTATTTTGTTGCTAAACTTTTTAGACTTTCGAGTCTAACCGTTAACAAATGTTTAATATTATTGTTTTTATCAAAGTTAGTTATAGCAGAATTGATTCGCACTATGGCAGACTTTAAGCCGCCTCTCTTTCTGACCAACACTTTGAGGCCTTCTTCAGCCATTGTACGCACCTGTTAATGATGTCGTTGACGTCGTACCTTGTGTGTGATGTCCTGGAGCGTCGAGGCCGTGGAATAGATGGCAGATACACACGGACTGGATAGATGATTGCTCAATCTGGTGTGTAGACGTTAGCACATGGATGGTCTTGTAGTGGTGTCGTCACGAGGCTCAATGGCGACGAAAGAAATGCTGACTAAGTTCCGACACGGTCGGATCAGCGAACATGCTGAGTCGCCCGTGATGGCCAGAAATTGTGGTAGAAAAAATTATGAAAACCGCTCTGATATAAGTTGAAGAAAAGTAAAATAACGAATCCGGCCCGGAGGACCAAAAAAAATGTTAGAATCCGTCCCGTAGGACCAAAAATGTGTCAGGAAGAATGATGTTTTATGATGTTATTGCCAGGATGCTGAATAATGATGAGCGTGGACTGTATTTGATACATTTATTAATTTTTGTTTACAATTTAATCGGCATAGTAAGGTTGGCTACGTCTGATAGACATTTGAATTTTTAAAGAAAACCAAGTTGGTTAAAATGATGCATATTAGCAGTATTGAGGCGCGAGTACGCGGCACTCCAAGCTACATGAAATGTTGTAATGAATTGAGGCGCGAGTACGCGGCATTCCAAGCTACAGTAATGATTACTGTAGGGCCTAAGGCCTACATAAATTGTCTCGACGACAAGAAAAAATGAATAAATGACAGAACAAGCAGCAAACGCGCTTACGTCCGCTGCCCGCCGATGCACGTTGAACTGTGTGTCAGCCTGAACGTGATAAACGTAATTCAGAAAGTACAGATTAGCCAACCTTTAAATACGAAAATTACCACATTACTGTCCAGTATCATTCTGTGATGTTACAATACATATTTTGTAATATGTAACGATGTGGTACCTACGTGTGTATTCCCTCATCTTAAAATATTTTTATGTGCGTGATGATGTTGTTAAACGCCCCAAGTTGCGGCGCCACTTTGTAATAATTCGAGAGCCTGTCTCTTTATCACTTTGATTATTTAGTGTTTTTGTTTAAATAAAAAATAAATAAATTTATTTTTATTTCGGTTAAAATGAATTTCTTGGTTTATGCTTCGATGTTCTCCTTTCGATAAGATGAATCAGTGTAGGTGACTTCTCGCTAGAATTAGAAGTTATTGGTTAAACATATACTTACTTGGGTTGGTTTCTGTAAAGCAATGCAGATTTACAATGCTGGTTAAAATGTTTAAAATTATTTAAACCAATTCACTGCCGCCACCAGTGCTGCCAACCGTGGTTGCTGTTCACCTAACTGTAACGTCTTAGTCTATGGAAAAAATTTATCGAACTCTTTGGTAAGGTAAAATTATGTTTTATTTCTCCAAAATTCTTTATGAAATTAATTTACACCACATTAGTGTTGTTAATCATTCTCTTTTTTGTTTATTAATATTGGTTGATAGACTCTAAGAAAACTTCTTATTTCGCAGGGTTTGCTATTCTGACTCTAGTTTTCGCCACATGTTGGACGTTAATGTTTTGATTAGATTATTTAAAAACAATGTGAGTTCTCTGAGACTGCAAGATACAACAAAACTTAAAGGATTACACTACTATAATTATTTAGTATTAGGAGAGTGATTACATTATTGAAAAACCTTAGTTAATAACATGAAAATTCAACGTACGATTTTGTATCGACATTTGAGGTTAAAGCTGGTTTAAGTGAATAAGAACCAGTTTACTTTTAAATTACTAACAACTCTTTAACATTATTAAAATTAGCCGTAATGCACGGTTATAAATTCATTTCAGTGGAAAACTTAATTACCTGCTTCATCAGACTGGATAACAAACAAAACAGGTATTCGATATTACTCCTTAATATGGTTACTCATTATTAAATATTTTGAACAATTATAAAATTAAAACGATACAACATAATTATTATACTATAGTTCAAAGTTTCTTAAAGTTCAATATTAATCAATTGATACCCTTTTATCTTGGACTGTTCGGAGGTTAATCATGACAATTATGTTCAGCTATAGTTAATTCTTTTTCTTCTTCTTTTTATTAATAATTATTAAAAAATTGTTAAATTAAATAAGGTCTCATGCCTTGTAGAGTTCCGCTGACATAATATTATTAATTGTGTTCGATAATCTGGTTATCAAAAAAAGGTCATAATTATTTTATGTAATTATTAAATCACTATATTTGTGTTCTTTGCCTTTTCCTGGATTGGCACTATTAATTAATAATTAATAATGATTACACTTCCTATGCGCACATACTCCGTATATGGTCACTGCAATTTAAAACATCACAACTTCGTTTACACTCCGTCTAACCTCACTTTCACTTTTTGAGGTTACCCTTGCTCTAGTCAGCTGTATGACATTAAATTTTCATTGTTGAGAATCGCGACAGACGTGGCTTCCTCCTCGTTGTCTGATGATGAACTGTTCCTCTCACCGGCGTCAGAATTCGGCTTCTAATGTTGGATAATGACCTCTGATTGGTCAGTTTTCGTAAATTCCATAATTCTTCGGTAACTTTCATTAAAACAGACGCGTTCATGGCGTCCTTTCGTTGGGTTTGAGAGTATGAAAAATTGGTCTGCTTATCAACGCCCACGGAGTTGTACTTTAATAATTCTTGATAATTAAAATTGTTCCCTTATCTATAATCTAATTCACTTTTCATTACTGCCATTGCTCCTGTCTTTTTTAGATGAACAATTTGATTCCCCACTCTCTATATGTCTGATTATTATTAACAGAATAAACTTATTAACTTTTTTTGTTATCTATTTACATATAATACTTTTATTTTATTTTAATTATTTTATTTTATTTCAATAAACATTTATGACTACTACCTACTCATCGAATATTACTTTTTTTCTAAATATCACTATAGTATTGACGACTCGGAACACTAAGTTTTTTATAAGTAAAAACGTAAAGTTTTACCTTACAGCCTAAACCGGCTTTCACCTATAGACGGCTTCATCAGAGGCTGTCGTAGGTAGCGCTGTTCGTCTTGTTGTTGGCGACGGGATAGTTTTTTGAAAGATCGAAGCTGTGTGTGTGTGTGTGTGTGTGTGTGTGTGTGTGTGTGTGTGTGTGTGTGTGTGTGGTGAGATGTGTTCGAATAATGCGTGCGATTTGAATTGTGTCTGTTCGTTTAGGATGTTGTTTTTATTTGTTTTTGTGTGTTTGTATATTTCTAATTGTTCTAGAGTGTCTAGTTTTCGGCCTTTTGTGTGTACGTGTAGAATGTTCATGTTATTGTCGATGTTTTACTTTTTTTCATTAAGTTATAATATGGCAATTTGCTACAATTGTCCTTTGGTAGTTGAGGCCTACCTCACCATGATCTATTATACTTTATAATTCACTTATAGTAATATTACTTATTTTTAATATACTATTATTGTTCACAATTGTCCTCTACAACTCCTTATAACTATTACATTGGTGTATTTGATATGATTAATTAGTTATTGATAATAATTATTATAATTGTCTTGTCTTTGACCCTTGGTCTATTTGCTTTTGTTTCATGTTAATATTGGTTTCTAAACCATTTCTCTTTTGGCCTAACCATTCTGGGATAAGCATTACATCTTTTGATTATCTCAGTTTTAGTCAGTAGGTGTTTATTCTACTGTACTTATACTTTACATCAGTCTATATTTCAACAACATTGGGTGTTACATTATCAAAGTTTTATGTTGTGTTAAAACTTTGTCTTTTGATCCATTATTGTTTACATAATGTTCATTACAATAGTGACAAAGTTTGACAAGGCTTTGTTCTGCCCTAGGATATTGCAAATTGTTGGTAAATCCTTAACACTTCTTGCACCTAGTTTTACATGACAATTATATTTAATTTCCATAAGTATTATTTAATTCATGGCAATAATCATTGGTCTGCCTTCTATTAGTGGTATTACATAGACTCAATTGTACTATTGACATTAATCCCTTCCTCTTTCATTATCATTTTTACTTTTTAAAAAGATTGGTCATGGTACAAATTCAATTCTGTCCATTTCAGCATGTTATTTTACACTCATGAATTATACAAGTCTTTCTAGATAACTAGTTTTGTTATTGGAATGATCCTTATAATCTCTAGTTTTATTTTAGTATACTACACTCTAGTTTAACAATATTTTTGTTATTACTTTGGGCGTTTTCACACTAACCGACACGACACCAACAGGATATCGGCACAATATCGGTGGGAACAAAAAGTAAAGAAATGTTATGGAACCGTTTCACACTCACCGACATGTCGGTATCGGGTCAGTGCAGGCACCGACATGTCGGCGGGCAGCAGCTCTCCCATCTTGGTCGGAGTCACCGACAGTTCACTCTGCCTAGCGCATTAATTTATGTTAGTAATTGAATATTTTGTGAAATGACTACTTTCAAGTATGACATAGTGACACTGATTGAACTTGTTGAGACGAAGCCTTGTTTGTGGGACAAGACAGATGAAGGAAATAAAAATAAAATTGAAGAACATATTAGGAACTAAAACCAACTTATCAAATAAGGTGTAGTATGCACCTTCTACATAGAGAACTTTAATAATCAGGTGAACCCAATACTTCCTATCTACTTTTTGTCTTCTCCCTCTTAAATATAACAAATATAGTAAATACAATCTTCTGTTAAATTCAGCCATTTGTATAATAAACTACACTCACCACGGCCGATATGTCGACATCTGTCGTCTTGAGTGTGAAAGTACCTTCTCGATATTGTGTCAGTGTCGGCTCGATGTCGTTGTAGGGTCGGTGTCGTGTTGGTAAGTGTGCAAACGCCCTTTTGGTGATTACAATTGACAATTGCTTGTTAGTTTAGGTTATGTGTCCCCATCTTAATGTACGAAACAATGGTTTTGTCTTATTATTAATTTCTACACATTTTACTTGATTCTTCAACTGTATTAGTATTATTCTTTATCATTTATTGTCTGGTGTTTCTTTTTATGATTTTCTCAACCTTATTGTTGATTAATAGTGTTTCTTATATTCTTATACTTACATTAATCATTTAACTAGTCTTTGTGATACAATTCATTTGCTATACATTCTTAATTTATATTAATACAATTCTTAGACTCACTCTCTACCTTATTTTTCTCCTATCATTGTTTTACCTTTGAGTTCTGGTCATTTTGTCAGGTCAGTTAGACTAAGTTATTGATGGTCTGATGTCATAGTCATGTCATAGTATGGGGTTCACATTTAGCTTTTAAAGTACCTCTTTTCCTTCCTCATTATCAATATTTCATATTCGTTTCATTGGTTTCATTCTTTTCATTGTTTGTTTCTTCTTTTCATTGATTTTATTTGGTTTTTCCTAAATGCACTGATTCTGTTATCATCCTTAATAAATATTTTATTATGGTTGTTTTGTCTTTCTCTCCTCACTGTCCAATATGTTGGGTTATTGGGTTAATCACATTACTATGTTTTCTTCTATTCTTCTTCGTCGTTACTATTTTTCTTCTTCATTTGCTTTTTTCAATTAGCTGGTGGACCGGATATAATTTTTAGTACACAATTATTCATCCTTTGGGTGTTCTAGTGTTAATCATTGAGTGTTGTATTTCTTATAGTTGCTTTCAAGGGTAACTGAAGATATGTACTGTTACAATATATATATTTAATATTTATAATAACTTTACCTCACGACGTTTTTTTCCTTTATTTGGAACATGTTTTGGAAAACTGAAAACTTATTGTTCCCATCCTCAGCCTTCTTAATTTTGCATCTTGAGTACTTGTGTGTTAGTTGGCTGTTGTTATGGTTTCCTGTTATATATATGTTACAACGGTACATATTGCTGTATTTCATCATAAAAATATATTTTATCTCTTATGTCTTATATTATCAATTCTATGTAAAACATTTCTTATTCATATTATAAATTCTCGACTACTCAGTCTGAATGTGTGCTTTGTAATTGGTAATATTTACCTTGTTATTCTTTACTTGACATACCTTTTACGGCTTTATAATCATTTTAACAAAACTAATTGATTATTTCCAATTACTTTACTTTATGTGCTTTCAATAAAAAAATGTAAATCAATTATTAATACTCCAAGCAAGGATTTAAATTGTCTTTACATTAACTGTTCATTCATTAAAGAAAAATCATTTTAAAAAATTCTGATTACAATTGAATTACATTCTCTTATCTCTATCTACATAGTTATTCTTTAATTTTAAAATGTTTTTATTAATGTCTTTCAATGTCTTTATTCTTTGATAATTATAAATTGGTTTTTTGTCACCTCAGATTCTGCAGATTGTCCTATGTCCTCCAGTGATCTGTCGGTCCTCTCCTACTGGATGTCCTCTTGCCTTTTCTGGTTTCACTGGTCGTCCTCCCGGCTCTCGTCCTTCATGGTCCATCGGCTGCTGTAGACTGTAATGACGTGTTGCTCTGGATCGGCTGCTGTTGTGATAGAAACAGTCTCTATTGCTCTGCGTATCGTTCCTCTGCTAGATGTTCTCTCGCCATCTGTCTAGAGTTGATGTTCATAGTTGCAGACTGTTTGTAGACGTCCGACGATTTTAGTTATGGTACTTTTTATTACTTTTTTTTATTACTACTTGAAATAAAACATTTTCCATAATACTTTACAGTTTATGATATAAAAATCTTGTTGATGTTAGACATAGCATCTAACTCTGTCCGAAGTAATTAAAAGTTCGCGTCTCAGACGGACATAGCGTACCGCACGACTGAAGACTGTTTGAAGAGAGAGTTTGGCTCTTCTGGGCTCGTATTTATATTCACCAAGAAAACCACACCTGTTGGCTCAGGAATATGCATGTCAAAAACTGTCCACGGCGTCAGTGCCCCCACTCTCATCTCATTTCATATAGTCGCACTTTTTCGCCAATCGCAATGCTTAATGCGGATTTCAAGGTGATCTAATATTGTCTAATTTAATTACACGCATGATATGTAATTATCATAATGATCACCTCATTATTGTAATTACTATGCTTTAAAAATCGCACAGAATTCGCACTGATTGTCAGAATTACGTAGAATTTGCACTGCACATGTGTCTGATTTTTACTCATTTTTAGAAGTTTTTACACTCTTTCTAATATTTATGGTTTGCTTAAAATTAAATACAATCTTAATTTAGCATTTATTTGGGGTGAGGTTACAAACTTTTAGGCTCGAACAGGCTTCACGCACACACTCTACAGCAGTAATCGCGTGATGTTTCTTGTTGATTCCTGTTTATAAGCCAGCTTCCAATTTCACACCTGCTCGTCTATTATATATTACTAAAATTAATTTAAATATTTATTTTATTTCATATATGCGCATTACAGCCTATGCTTGTATTGTCACAATATATATATATATATATATATTGCGACAATACAAGCATAGACTGTACTGTACTGTCACATATATGTACATGTATGTACTGAACATATATGAAATAAAATAAATATTTAGATTAATTTTATTAATATGTAATAGATAAGCAGGTGTGAAATTGAAAGCTGAGTTTATACACAGGAATCGACAGGCACGATCACGCAATTGCTGCTGAGAGTGTGTACACTAGTAAATAGAGTGTGTGCGTGAAGCCTGTTCAAGCCTGAAAGTTTGCAATCTCACCCCAAGTAGATGCTAAATTATAGTTTTATTTAATTATAAGCAAACCGTAAATGTTAGAAAAATTGCAAAGACTTCTAAATATGCATAAAAATAATACACATGTGCAGTGCAAAAACGGTGTGAATAGGACGTTCAGTGAGAATTCTGTGCGATTGTAAGAGCGTAGTAATTACACTATTTATGCGAGTCTAATAGTAATTACATAAAATATGTGTAATTAAATCAGACAATGTTAGAACACCTTGAAATCCGCATTAGAAGTTGCAATTGGCAGAAGTTGTTTCTGACATGCAGAATTCTGTTCCGACAGGTGTGGTTTCTTGATTAAATATAAATACGGGCCCAGGAGAGCCAATTTTACTCTCAATCAGTCTTCAGAAGCAGCGGGACGCTATGTTCAGTATCGACGCGATTTTTTTTTAAATAAACTGTAAAGTCGGATGGACAATATGTTTATCCAAGTATCAAACAGTAACTCTTAGTTTAATTTTTTTTAAATACAATTATCGAACATACTCTACAAGTCTACAACCACAAACGTTCAGCACTCTAGACAACCGACGAGTCACATCCGGCAGAGGAACGCTATGCAGGGCAATAGACGTGTCTGCTACGACAACAGCAGCTGATGCAGAGCAACATATCACTCTACACTACAGCAACCAGATGGGATCATGAGGGACAAGTAACTAGAGGATGACAAGTGGAACCGGAGAACATGCAGGGAACTCCATTTGAAGGGGACCTACAGATCAACGGAGGACATGGGTACGATCTACAGAATCGAGGTGACAAATAACCAATTTATAATTTGTAAATGAGAGAATAAAGACATTGAAAAGACATTTAAAAATTTTTTTAAATAAATAAAAGTTATGTTACATGTAGATAGAGATAGGAGGATAATTTAAAGTCAATAAGAATTTGCTTGGATGATTAACAAGTAATTTAGTAAATGTAAATTTTTATTTAAAGCTTATAAAGTAATTAATGAATAATATTACACGCAATGCAGAAAGTAAAGTAGTTGGGAAGTTATAGAAAGAGAATAACAATTCTCTTAGTCAATTTAAATTTTTATAAAGCATTAAGATGTATGCAATGCATAAAGTAATGTAATAAAAATATATATAAAGCAAAGAAAACAAAACTGCAATAAAGCACACAGTCAGACTGAGCGGTCGAGAAATTTTAGATTAAAAAATAAATGTTTAGCATATTCTTTTGTTAATATAGGATATAAGATGTATTTTATGATGAATGTATTGCAACAAAGAAACGTTTAAACAAACAATAATGAATATTTTATGGAGAAGTAAATGCGATGTTAAAAACACTTTTGTTTTTTTTTTTTGAATAAATTAATGAAAACACGTACAATTCAGTTAATGAGTAATCTTATTACTATTACACCCAAATCCCAGTAATTGGTACATTCTAACAGTAATGTTAGATACATGTTAGCACATCATAAATTAAATTACAATAAATAATCAATTCGTGTTGTTGTATAATTTTGTCACCCAAAAGCGTGGGGCTATACAATTTAAATTACATTTAAATTGGTAATTTGTATTGTTATAATATATATATTGTAACATGACATAAGATAGCGCAAAATACCACTAATGATTAATAAAAGAAAAGCTGAAGGTAGGAAGAAATGTTAAAAACTTATAACTTGAAGATTAATGACCCAACTACGAAATAACAATTGACAGGAACTGACTATGACTTGACCCAATAGATTGGACAAAACAAGCAAATAGAAACAAGAAGGAAGGAACGAGAAACCAAGAAGTGACCCAAAGTATGACCACGATCATTGTAACCCCAAGATATAACTGACAAATAATATGTAAAGTAAATGCACTAAAACAGATAAGGCATAAATAAAATGTCAAATATATAAACTATAAAAAATAAACTAGAGATATTATGTATGTAAAATGAAAAGCAAGGAAACATGAATTTATAAATATAAGATAGGAAGTAAGAAATAAATAATACCCTATTAAATAATAAACAAATCAAAAACAAGTAAGTTATAATTGAGCTGAATAAAGGCAATCAGTCAAAACCAAAAGTGACCAATGTGAAATGAAAATGAAACAAATATTAATTACCAATAACCACACAGTGATACAAAACTAAATAAACAAACAATGTGTGAAATATCAAGTGAAAGTGATGATAAAGAAAGAAACCTAATATGTAAGGAAAAGTGCAGTGTAGGTGCATGTAGTGTACAATATAATAAGAAGCAGACTATAGTAATATAGCGAAACAATCTTTAATAGAATATTGTATAAAAAGTATGAAACTAATTGTAACATTATTAATTTTAGTGATAGTAAGTAAGAATTACAATTATAAGGTAAAAGTTAAAATTATTAGAGTGGAAGATAGGGGAAGCAGACACTATATTTTAGTGAAGGAATTTGTAAGTGAGTGATATGGTGCAAAGTACTGTTAAAAATTATTATTATAAGAGTTTCATTATTGTAAAAAACCATAGAGTTAATTAACTTAGAAGATAGGGGAGATAGTAGTAAGACACCAAAATTAGTTAGAAGTTTAATTTCAGGCTTCAACCTGGCAAGAAATATTTTAATAATAAGAGGTGTGTTGTTGAAGGCACCAATGTTTTTTTGTTTATCTGTTTCTATAAAAAAGATGTTCAATGAACCAATAAATAAAGTTTATGAATTATAAGTAATGTTGAATGGGGGTATGGTGAAACCCATGCTTTAGGCCTAGCATGAAGGAGAGAATTTTGTAAGTTCAAAAGAAAACAATAACCAAGGGTCAATTAGAGTATATAAAATGTTTAATTAAGTAAGTAAGTATATTAGATATAAAAATGTATAAATAGTATTCAGTTTAAAAATAATTACAAAAGAAGTATCAATAAGAAAATAAGAGAAATGTTAATAACTAATCAAAAGTAACCATGAGGGATATTAAAATAATCTTTAGTAAAAAAGCAGAACAATGGTGTTAGTATAATTAATAGTAATACTAGCATAAGGAAGTAATCATAATTTAAAGGATTTTTACATATTTGAACATAAATAAAACGTTAGATTATAACAATGTTATAAGATGTTGACCAATGAGAACTAGTATAATTTGAAGGGTTACCATAGCAACTTATGCTTGTTACATAGAGTGACCGTTGAATTTTGATGACTTCATTATTGACCAGCATAGAGGGTGGATGTATGAAGCCCTGGGAGCCAAATTAATTTTAAAAAAGCTTTAAATTGTTCAAAATTTTATTCACGAAGTGTAAGAAGACTATTGTAAACAACCATTGATGAGATGACCCGTTATTAAAACAATTATTTAAAAAATAATCTGGCCAAACTTGGAAGGAAGTAAAATAAACTCATAAACGAACAATTCTGGAGGAAGATCAAAAGTTACCTAACTCGACCTGAAGAAGAAGACCATCTACAAGGACTGAGGAAAGCTGAATATTGGATTTCAACCATTTGAACAGGAATCTCAGTTAATCCAAAGAAGACAGGACTCTTCGACGTGTTCCAGAAGAAGAAGAGGATCGCAAGAGAAGCTACGACCAGGAATCGATGAGTATAAGTTAAATACTTCACCACAAAAATAAACTTTCAATTACCCATAGTAAAAGAACTAACTTATTTTCACTTCACAGATCACAAAATTAACTTTTGAACTAAACTTGATTATAAAATCACTTCCGATAAAATATATCAATCACTGAACTTTGAATTTATATTAAAATAATTTTAAAAACATAACTTGCTAACAAGAATTTAACCAAGCGTGCATTATTTCTCATTGCCAATGACTTACTTTTCCTGTTTTAAAATATCAACTATTGTGTAATTAGATATAAGGAATATTATAATTTTGTGCATTTATTAGTCTCTAATCCAACTTCTGTAGTCCAAAGAACTTATTCCCTGAGTAAAAAATTATTATTTTATAAACCATTAACCTGTTCGCCATGATGGCATTTTGCGTATGAACTGAGCTAACCAGACGCTGCCAACTGAGCAATTGTAAACGCCGGAGCGATATAAAATATATGTTTCATTTTTATTGTAATTGACCCGATAATATACAAAGTGTTGAATAAATCTTCATACCGACCAATTGACGTATGTCTGATTATTTTAGCAAAGGTAACATAAGAATTTGGAAAATAACAAATAAAAATACTGTAGTGAACGAAGTCGACTCGGCCAAACAGCGAGAGCCAATCAGGTGGCGAGGCGGAAAAATTTTAACTGAGCGGTGAGAGATACGGTCGACTAGTAAGTACTGAGACAAGGTATAAACCGGCTCGCTACACATTAATAAATAATTTAACATCAATACCAATTAAAATACACCCGGCAAAACGACTTTATGCAAAGTGACGATCCCAACAGTGGGGCTTTTCGTTTCTGTTACAAAGACGCTTACAACGGGTGACATTAAAAATCTCGTCGCAACCGACTAGTTACAAAGTGGCACCCAACGTGGGGCTAGAATAATTAAGAAATTATACAATTAAACCCTATAGATTCTAGCGGCGGCTGCTGAAAACCGGAACAGACAAGGCACAAAAAACACAATGAAGGATCGGGATAAGATAATGGGAGTTAAATATAAAAGGATGGAAGTTATGGAGGAAGAAACAGTAAATAATAATGAAACGGAGATAGAAGAAAAACCAGAAAAACGATTCAGCTATGCGGAATGGATGACAACATTGTTTAAAAAATTCAGCAAAGAGATGGAGTACATCGAGAAAAATACAACGGACCACAAACAAGCACAGATGAGTCGTGCGAACGCAATGGGAACGCCAAACGGCCAAATGTCATTGAAAGGAATTTATGATGAAATGTGGAAGCTGGAAACCAAATGCAATAAAGAAGAGACTATCGGGACAGCCCACGAAAAAGACGATAACAAGGTGGAAGGAATGACTGAAGAAGATTGGGAGAGATGGTACAGTAATGAAAAGCAAATGAAAAACGAAAGAACGGGAGTATACGCACAAGTGATAGAGGAATATACACCGGAGGAGTACAAACAATGGAGACAGCTAATAAGACAACCAGAAAAACCAATACAAATGGAAAACGCAGAACTAAGAGAATGGATAAGGGTTATGTTTGAGCTATCCAGAGAAGATATGTGTAATTGGAGGAAGGAACATAATCGAATAAAAGAGTTCAATGGAGTACCAAATAATAAAGACTTGGAACAATCAAATGTTCAATTACAAAAAGAAATAGTCAAGGACATGGAGTGAAGCAACAGAAGAAAACGACATGGTTCACCGAAGAAAGATATAATATCATAATGGGATTCCTGGAAGAAATGTGTCAGAAAATGGATAATCATAACGAGAAGATGGAAGAATGGAGAAAGGAGGACAAACTGGAAATGGAAGAGCATTTCAGAAAGTTAGAGGAAAAAAATGGATAGGAGTTCCAAGAAATTGAGTGAACCACTAGACAGGGATTCCAAAAGTGTTAAGGGACCAGTAGACCAGAAGGTAGAAGATAGTAAGAAGGAAACAGAATTAAAAGAAGACAAAGTTATACCATTATCTGCACATAAAAATAACCAAAACGAAGAGAATATCCAAACCACGGAGATGAAGACTAAGAAGAGGCATCCAAGGAAACTCATAAATACAAGAGAAGAATTGGAGATGATGAAGAATGGATTAATAAACATGTTTAGTCTACCAATTACCGACCATGAAGAAATCATAAATGTACAAGATTATAGGAGGAGGTCAACCAAAATTTTAGAAACAACTTACTATGAAACCACAAGTAACAACATAAAAAACTCTATCAGTAAATGGAATATACCACCATTGGAAAGGTACACTAAATTATCAATGAAACAACAATTAATAAATGTACCATTGAAATATCTGTTCTACAAAAGAAATGGTAAAGTGGTTAATGTAATAATGAATACTAATAGACATATAGTATTAGAAGAGTTGATGTACAAGGAAACAGAGACTTATATCACCAGAACAGAATTAATGATGAACACCAAAGTAGTCCGAACGACAAGTGCAGATCAACCTATGGACCATGGGTAAATCAAATGTGAACATTACTGCGAAAAGGGACTGATGTTAGAGATAACTGACACAGCATTGATGAAAGAAGAAAGAAGGAAAGATTAAACTAATGAGTAAGAAAAACAAATGAAGCACCTTACACCATCATGTATGGGAAACCACCACCTCGAGCAATAGAAGAACTTATTAATTTCCCCACCAACCCAGAGTACCAATTTGATAATGCAAGATTCTACAGCAAGATAGCGGAACAAGTAGAAAAGAAGAAGGAAAAATATCACAAAATCCAACCTAAAACAATACAATATCAAGAGGGAGAAAAAGTGATAATACGGAACAGAGAGTTACCTAGTTCTAGAGAAGGAATCACAAAGAAATTATTATTACTTTACAACGGCCCCTATGTCATTGTTAAAAATAACAATAATAACACATATGTCATAAGTGAAATAACTACCAAAAGAATCAAAGGAACTTATAACCAGTCTTCTTTGAAGAAATATTATGAGGCGGTATCAGAAAGTTAAAAGAATTTTGAGAATAAATAATTATCCAAATTCCAAACAAGTAAGAACAACTTACAGTTAAAATATTTGAAACGTTTAATGATGAATGAAAAAAGAATTTTGAGAATAAATAAGTACCAAAATTCAAAAAATACAAGTAAGAACAACTTACAGCCAAGTGTGTGAACCTAAATAAGAGAAACAAGTTAAGTTTGAAAAATATATATATATAA
The DNA here is from genome assembly GCA_034769895.1 of Magicicada septendecula. Lineage (NCBI taxonomy): Eukaryota > Metazoa > Arthropoda > Insecta > Hemiptera > Cicadidae > Magicicada > Magicicada septendecula. The sequence continues at coordinate 325,730,485 of CM068368.1, forward strand.
AATGAAGTATCATGAAAAACTGAAATAAAATACTAACATTTAACAAAAGTGATGACATTATATAGCATCATTAAATAACCCTATTGTGAAAGGGGATCATAAAGAATTAACATTTAAAAAAAAAAAAACAACCGACGAGACAGTCAAATAAAGAATGACAATGACATACTAAACGGACTATCAATAATGAAAAAGGTATAAGTAAACCAGAAAACAGCTACAATGTTAATATTAATTATAAATGAGAAGATAAATGATAACAAACAAAATAACTATCATATGAAATAAATTAAAGAAACAACGCAAAAATATGTTAGGAACATCGCCACAGACATAGAGAAGGAATCCAAATAAATCAATGAGAAGAGAAGATCATGATATAAAGAAAAAACAGAATAAGTAATCCCAAGAGTGTTTTATTATCTTATACTATTAAGCGAGCAATCTTTGTATGTATGTCCTTTTTTTCTCGGAAACGGTTCTAACGATTTTCTCAGAATTTGGTACTTAAGCGTATTTGGACACTAAAAATTGATTGGGCTAGGTCTCATTTTCCACAAAAATCGCCTAAGGCCTAAACCATAGGGTCTTTTAAGTATACATTTTAATTCATGTAGGTTTAAATATTCACACAATTGCTATTGTTATAACTTTGTCACCCAGCAACAAATATTTTAAAAAAATATTTTTTATTTGAAATTAAAACGTTAATTTTAATTCTGTTCATAAAGAATAGATCTTATCGATGTTTATAAATAATATAAAATAGCTGTTGCAATGAATGTAAATAAACAAACTAAGAGTTGAGACATACAATCCCAGTATCGATGTTTATAAATAAATATAAATAGCTGTTGTTATGAATGTAAATAAACAAACTAAGAGTTGAGACATACAATCTAATCTGTGTATGTCCTTGAAACGGCTCTAACGATACCGTAGGGTCTTTATAGGTCTTTAACCTGCAGCCTAAACGGCGCAGTATCGATGTTTATAAATAATATAAACAGATGTTGCTGTGACTGTAAATAAACATACTAAGAGTTGAGACATACAATTGTGGGTTTCTGCGCAATGATTTTTGTATAATCTATCTGATATACATAATCTAAACTATTAAGTGTTCTCTATACGCTGTTGTGTTTTTTGCATTCTCTGAGGTATAATCTAAACTATTAAGTGTTCACCATTTTCATTTCTTTTCATTAACAGAAAATATGCGTGTTGATCCGGAACAAAGAGATTTTGCTGAATATTTATTAAAAATTGGCAATGGAGAGTTACCAGTAAATACTATGGACGAGGTTGAACTACCAGAGGATATTCTGTCTAAAGGGAATCTTATTGATGAAGTATTTGGTGATTGTTTGGCAAACAACAGATACGAAGATATGAAAGACAGAGCTATATTAGCGCCTTTGAATAAAGATGTAAATAAAATTAACGACGAAATTATTAAAAAGCTTCCTGGACAATATTATAAAGTATATAAAAGCAATGATTCTGTTAAAGATCAACCAGAAGGAGCTCTTCAATTCACTTCTGAATTTCTAAATTCTGTTGAGATGGCTGACTTACCACCACACGAATTAAAGCTTAAAAAAATACAATAATAATGCTTTTACGAAACTTGGACGTCTCTGAAGGGCTGTGCAATGGAAGGAGATTGGTCGTGACTGAATTATGTAATAACATTATTAAAGCCAAGATTATCACAGGTGAATATTCAGGCCGAGAAGTTCATATTCCAAGGATTACAATAGATTCCAGCAAAAGTCAGCTTCGGTGCACTATGCAAAGGCATCAATTTCCTGTCAGAGCAGATTTGCTATTACTATTCACAAGGCTCATTTGAAGTGGTGGGAATTCACTTATCAATTCCTGTGTTTATGCACGGCATGTTGTATGTAGCATTTTCCAGAGTCAAAAGGTGAAGTGGCTTAAAAGTTCTTTTACCACCAGAAAATCCTCGCCATACAAGAATCATTGTATGGAAAGAAGCATTAAATAATTGCGATTCCAATAACAGAAACCGTCGATAAACGCAAACAGCGTAGTATCGATATGTTTATATATGAAAATAAATATCAATGGTAAAGAGACCGATCAAGTAAATGAGAATAAAGACACTCAGTTAACATATAATACGGTAAGTAGGGGTGAGAAAAATGATAATATAATTAAAAATGTGGGGTTAGAAAGTAAGGTTGTGAATATTGAGAGTGCTGATGAGGTTATAGTGGGAGTATAATTTGATAATGAAATGATAAAAAGTGTTGATGAGTTAGAGAGAAAGTGTAGAGAGCTTTTACAGGTAGAGTGGTTGCAGAGGGTAAAATGTTCCCGTGGTTTTGTGGTTGTGGGTGAAGGAAAAGCTTCACAAGTGTATTTGGGAGACGTATGGTCTACAAATAATTGTCCCTTGATTTTTTGTGCATCTGGTAGATGGTGCAGTAATAAAGTTGTAGTACCTTCTGCATGGGTTAGTAGAGAAAGTGTGATAATTAATAAAAATAAATAAATAATTAATAATAAATAATGTTTTTTTTAAAATCTGTATATTTATAAATAAATGTGAAAACCGAGCAAAGCTCGGTCACACTGATATTATTTACCTTATATGAGTCGAAAATAGACGACTATTATTATGATTAGTATTATTATAAGATGATATTATGTTGAGATACGTCCAACAATCATTTGATTTTATTGAGCAGATAGGCATGACCTCTGAACTCAAAATGTGTATAAATGGATAGCAGAGTAATAGAGCCACACGTGCCCTCTGGCTAGTACCAATTTATATGAATGGAAGAGCAGAAAATTTTAGGGAGATAAAACACACAAGGGATAACACTCATAATAAAAGAGTAAAGGAGAAGAATAATATCATTTCCAGTATCATGAACAATGAATTAATAAAGATAAACTAAAGAAGAAGATAACGATGGATGAATTCCATAATAATAACAACTTGATTTAATAAACTATGTTGATGATTTCAGAAAAACAATCTTTATTTTTTGAAATAATCAATTTTGGCGGCGATGCATTATGTAACATGACATAAGATAGCGCAAAATACCACTAATGATTAATAAAAGAAAAGCTGAAGGTAGGAAGAAATGTTAAAAATTTATAACTTGAAGATTAATGACCCAACTACAAAATAACAATTGACAGGAACTGACTATGACTTGACCCAATAGATTGGACAAAACAAGAAAATAGAAACAAGAAGGAAGGAACGAGAAACCAAGAAGTGACCCAAAGTATGATCACGATCATTGTAACCCCAAGATATAACTGACAAATAATATGTAAAATAAATGCACTAAAACAGATAGGGCATAAATAAAATGTCAAATATATAAACTATAAAAAATAAACAAGAGATATTATGTATGTAAAATGAAAAGCAAGGAAACATGAATTTATAAATATAAGATAGGAAGTAAGAAATAAATAATACCCTATTAAATAATAAACAAATCAAAAACAAGTAAGTTATAATTGAGCTGAATAAAGGCAATCAGTCAAAACCAATGTGAAATGAAAATGAAACAAATATTAATTACCAATAACCACACAGTGATACAAAATTAAATAAACAAACAATGTGTGAAATATCAAGTGAAAGTGATGATAAAGAAAGAAACCTAATATGTAAGGAAAAGTGCAGTGTAGGTGCATGTAGTGTACAATATAATAAGAAGCAGACTATAGTTATATAGCGAAACAATCTTTAATAGAATATTGTATAAAAAGTGTGAAACTAATTGTAACATTATTAATTTTAGTGATAGTAAGTAAGAATTACAATTATAAGGTAAAAGTTAAAATTATTAGAGTGGAAGATAGGGGAAGTGTGAAGCTACAAAATATATAAATACAAAATACAAATACCTAAGGGATTCACTGTTGACTCAAACTTCCTAATAATTTCTTCAGGCGCCATCTTTATTGCCAACTGTAAAGGAAAACAATACCAAGGTTCGTTTCAGCGAACTAGGAGAACAGAACATGGTTATTCGAAATAAAGAAAACTTTACTTTGTTTCCCCTTAATAGATTTTTATTGACATTTTATTACTGCTAACACACTACCTCCTGACATCTCTACTATCAATTCAGATTAATGAAATTTATTTAGTATATAATGGTAATTGAAACATAGTATATAAATTGCAACTATACTTTTATAAAATTAAACATAACTAACATATACATTATGACCTAACAACACAAACCAGCCTTCTTAATTTATTTAGTTTCACTCACTCATGTACTCCCCACACACACACAATGAATTTATACCCCGTGAGATCTCATAGCTTTGAAATAAAAAAGAAATGTTAAATATTTTAATATTGAAATTTTAAATGACATTTTGAATAACTGAAAATTTTGAAAGTTTGTTTTATTTGGGTTCTGATGTACTACTTATCTGCCAAACGACGTCATTTCGCTCCACCCGCACTGCATCGATTGTTTTTAAACTTTCACTTCCTATTTCCGAACTGTTATTATAGATAAACTGTTAATCACATTTTTGTTATTAATTTCAGCTGTTAACGCATATTTAACTATTTTATTCACATTTTGAAACCAATTGTTGTATACGGGCGCGTCGGCGAACACACGATAACTTCGCCCGAAAACCGGCGAGAGCCGGGCAGACGCGACAGTTGTTTTTTGCGTCTGTCTCTAATAGATGTTAATTTCCGACTGACTTTGTTCTGTTGTGTCACAATGTTGCTGGCGTGACACACCCAGCATTCCTAGTTGTGTAATGCGCTGACGTAACGCTCGCCTGACACTGGTTATATAATTTGTTGACAGATTTTGCTACATAACGTGTTACGTTTTTCGGGTTCGTCATTGTCCTTGAATTGCCCTTGGCACAGTTTGCCGGTTATTAAAACTGTTTATATGAATATTGTCTAATAACTTTGTCTTCAACGCCTCAAGCAGTGTTGCCGTTGTTGGGATCGCTTCCACATAACAAATTTACCTCTCGGTCATAAAATTTTTCTATCACTCAATTAGTTAATTATTATTTATGAAAAAATACAAATTCTGTTATTACCCCAGGTATGCCCAAAAATGCCCCGCTACAGAAGCAGACACTATATTATAGTGAAGGAATTTGTAAGTGAGTGATATGGTGCAAAGTACTGTTAAAAATTATTATTATAAGAGTTTCATTATTGTAAAAAACCATAGAGTTAATTAACTTAGAAGATAGGGGAGATAGTAGTAAGATACCAAAATTAGTTAGAAGTTTAATTTCAGGCTTCAACCTGGCAAGAAATATTTTAATAATAAGAGGTGTGTTGTTGAAGGCACCAATGTTTTTTTGTTTATCTGTTTCTATAAAAAAGATGTTCAATGAACCAATAAATAAAGTTTATGAATTATAAGTAATGTTGAATGGGGGTATGGTGAAACCTATGCTTTAGGCCTAGCATGAAGGAGAGAATTTTGTAAGTTCAAAAGAAAACAATAACCAAGGGTCAATTAGAGTATATAAAATGTTTAATTAAGTAAGTAAGTATATTAGATATAAAAATGTATAAATAGTATTCAGTTTAAAAATAATTACAAAAGAAGTATCAATAAGAAAATAAGAGAAATGTTAATAACTAATCAAAAGTAACCATGAGGGATATTAAAATAATCTTTAGTAAAAAAGCAGAACAATGGTGTTAGTATAATTAATAGTAATACTAGCATAAGGAAGTAATCATAATTTAAAGGATTTTTACATATTTGAACATAAATAAAACGTTAGATTATAACAATGTTATAAGATGTTGACCAATGAGAACTAGTATAATTTGAAGGGTTACCATAGCAACTTATGCTTGTTACATAGAGTGACCGTTGAATTTTGATGACTTCATTATTGACCAGCATAGAGGGTGGATGTATGAAGCCCTCGGAGCCAAATTAATTTTAAAAAAGCTTTAAATTGTCAAAATTTTATTCACGAAGTGTAAGAAGACTATTGTAAACAACCATTGATGAGATGACCCGTTATTAAAACAATTATTTAAAAAATAATCTGGCCAAACTTGGAAGGAAGTAAAATAAACTCATAAACGAACAATTCTGGAGGAAGATCAAAAGTTACCTAACTCGACCTGAAGAAGAAGACCATCTACAAGGACTGAGGAAAGCTAAATATTGGATTTCAACCATTTGAACAGGAATCTCAGTTAATCCAAAGAAGACAGGACTCTTCGACGTGTTCTAGAAGAAGAAGAGGATCGCAAGAGAAGCTATGACCAGGAATCGATGAGTATAAGTTAAATACTTCACCACAAAAATATACTTTCAATTACCCATAGTAAAAGAACTAACTTATTTTCACTTCACAGATCACAAAATTAACTTTTGAACTAAACTTGATTATAAAATCACTTCCGATAAAATATATCAATCACTGAACTTTGAATTTATATTAAAATAATTTTAAAAACATAACTTGCTAACAAGAATTTAACCAAGCGTGCATTATTTCTCATTGCCAATGACTTACTTTTCCTGTTTTAAAAATATCAACTATTGTGTAATTAGATATAAGGAATATTATAATTTTGTGCATTTATTAGTCTGTAATCCAACTTCTGTAGTCCAAAGAACTTATTCCCTGAGTAAAAAATTATTATTTTATAAACCATTAACCTGTTCGCCATGATGGCATTTTGCGTATGAACTGAGCTAACCAGACGCTGCCAACTGAGCAATTGTAAACGCCGGAGCAATATAAAATATACGTTTCATTTTTATTGTAATTGACCCGATAATATACGAAGTGTTGAATAAATCTTCATACCGACCAATTGACGTATGTCTGATTATTTTAGCAAAGGTAACATAAGAATTTGGAAAATAACAAATAAAAATACTGTAGTGAACGAAGTCGACTCGGCCAAACAGCGAGAGCCAATCAGGTGGCGAGGCGGAAAAATTTTAACTGAGCGGTGAGAGATACGGTCGACTAGTAAGTACTGAGACAAGGTATAAACCGGCTTGCTACACATTAATAAATAATTTAACATCAATACCAATTAAAATACACCCGGCAAAATGACTTTATACAAAGTGACGATCCCAACAGTGGGGCTTTTCGTTTCTGTTACAAAGACGCTTACAACGGGTGACATTAAAAATCTCGTCGCAACCGACTAGTTACAATGTGGCGCCCAACGTGGGGCTAGAATAATTAAGAAATTATACAATTAAACCCTATAGATTCTAGCGGCGGCTGCTGAAAACCAGAACAGACAAGGCACAAAAAACACAATGAAGGATCGGGATAAGATAATGGGAGTTAAATATAAAAGGATGGAAATTATGGAGAAGAAACAGTAAATAATAATGAAACGGAGATAGAAGAAAAACCAGAAAAACGATTCAGCTATGCGGAATGGATGACAACATTGTTTAAAAAATTCAGCAAAGAGATGGAGTACATCGAGAAAAATACAACGGACCACAAACAAGCACAGATGAGTCGTGCGAACGCAATGGGAACGCCAAACGGCCAAATGTCATTGAAAGGAATTTATGATGAAATGTGGAAGCTGGAAACCAAATGCAATAAAGAAGAGACTATCGGGACAGCCCACGAAAAAGACGATAATAAGGTGGAAGGAATGACAGAAGAAGATTGGGAGAGATGGTACAGTAATGAAAAGCAAATGAAAAACGAAAGAACGGGAGTATACGCACAAGTGATAGAGGAATATACACCGGAGGAGTACAAACAATGGAGACAGCTAATAAGACAACCAGAAAAACCAATACAAATGGAAAACGCAGAACTAAGAGAATGGATAAGGGTTATGTTTGAGCTATCCAGAGAAGATATGTGTAATTGGAGGAAGGAACATAATCGAATAAAAGAGTTCAACGGAGTACCAAATAATAAAGTCTTGGAACAATCAAATGTTCAATTACAAAAAGAAATAGTCAAGGACATGGAGTGAAGCAACAGAAGAAAACGACATGGTTCACCGAAGAAAGATATAATATCATAATGGGATTCCTGGAAGAAATGTGTCAGAAAATGGATAATCATAACGAGAAGATGGAAGAATGGAGAAAGGAGGACAAACTGGAAATGGAAGAGCATTTCAGAAAGTTAGAGGAAAAAATGGATAGGAGTTCCAAGAAATTGAGTGAACCACTAGACAGGGATTCCAAAAGTGTTAAGGGACCAGTAGACCGGAAGGTAGAAGATAGTAAGAAGGAAACAGAATTAAAAGAAGACAAAGTTATACCATTATCTGCAAATAAAAATAACCAAAACGAAGAGAATATCCAAACCACGGAGATGAAGACTAAGAAGAGGCATCCAAGGAAACTCATAAATACAAGAGATGAATTGGAGATGATGAAGAATGGATTAATAAACATGTTTAGTCTACCAATTACCGACCATGAAGAAATCATAAATGTACAAGATTATAGGAGGAGGTCAACCAAAATTTTAGAAACAACTTACTATGAAACCACAAGTAACCACATAAAAAACTCTATCAGTAAATGGAATATACCACCATTGGAAAGGTACACTAAATTATCAATGAAACAACAATTAATAAATGTACCATTGAAATATCTGTTCTACAAAAGAAATGGTAAAGTGGTTAATGTAATAATGAATACTAATAGACATATAGTATTAGAAGAGTTGATGTACAAGGAAACAGAGACTTATATCACCAGAACAGAATTAATGATGAACACCAAAGTAGTCCGAACGACAAGTGCAGATCAACCTATGGACCATGGGTAAATCAAATGTGAACATTACTGCGAAAAGGGACTGATGTTAGAGATAACCGACACAGCATTGATGAAAGAAGAAAGAAGGAAAGATTAAACTAATGAGTAAGAAAAACAAACGAAGCACCTTACACCATCATGTATGGGAAACCACCACCTCTAGCAATAGAAGAACTTATTAATTTCCCCACCAACCCAGAGTACCAATTTGATAATGCAAGATTCTACAGCAAGATAGCGGAACAAGTAGAAAAGAAGAAGGAAAAATATCACAAAATCCAACCTGAAACAATACAATATCAAGAGGGAGAAAAAGTGTTAATATGGAACAGAGAGTTACCTAGTTCTAGAGAAGCAATCACAAAGAAATTATTATTACTTTACAACGGCCCCTATGTCATTGTTAAAAATAACAATAATAACACATATGTCATAAGTGAAATAACTACAAAAAGAATCAAAGGGACTCATAACCAGTCTTCTTTGAAGAAATATTATGAGGCGGTATCAGAAAGTTAAAAGAATTTTGAGAATAAATAATTATCCAAATTCCAAACAAGTAAGAACAACTTACAATTAAAATATTTGAAACGTTTAATGATGAATGAAAAAAGAATTTTGAGAATAAATAAGTACCAAAATTCAAAAAATACAAGTAAGAACAACTTACAGCCAAGTGTGTGAACCTAAATAAGAGAAACAAGTTAAGTTTGAAAAAAAAAATATATATATATATATACAATGACGTATCATGAAAAACTGAAATAAAATACTAACATTTAACAAAAGTGATGACATTATATAGCATCATTAAATAACCCTATTGTGAAAGGGGATCATAAAGAATTAACATTTAAAAAAAAAACAACCGACGAGACAGTCAAATAAAGAATGACAATGACATACTAAACGGACTATCAATAATGAAAAAGGTATAAGTAAACCAGAAAACAGCTACAATGTTAATATTAATTATAAATGAGAAGATAAATGATAACAAACAAAATAACTATCATATGAAATAAATTAAAGAAACAATGCAAAAATATGTTATGAACATCGCCACAGACATAGAGAAGGAATCCAAATAAATCAATGAGAAGAGAAGATCATGATATGAAGAAAAAACAGAATAAGTAATCCCAAGAGTGTTTTATTATCTTATACTATTAAGCGAGCAATCTTTGTATGTATGTCCTTTTTTTCTCGGAAACGGTTCTAACGATTTTCTCAGAATTTGGTACTTAAGCGTATTTGGACACTAAAAATTGATTGGGCTAGGTCTCATTTTCCACAAAAATCGCCTAAGGCCTAAACCATAGGGTCTTTTAAGTATACATTTTAATTCATGTAGGTTTAAATATTCACACAATTGCTATTGTTATAACTCTGTCACCCAGCAACAAATATTTTAAAAAAATATTTTTTATTTGAAATTAAAACGTTAATTTTAATTCTGTTCATAAAGAATAGATCTTATCGATGTTTATAAATAATATAAAATAGCTGTTGCAATGAATGTAAATAAACAAACTAAGAGTTGAGACATACAATCCCAGTATCGATGTTTATAAATAAATATAAATAGCTGTTGTTATGAATGTAAATAAACAAACTAAGAGTTGAGACATACAATCTAATCTGTGTATGTCCTTGAAACGGCTCTAACGATACCGTAGGGTCTTTATAGGTCTTTAACCTGCAGCCTAAACGGCGCAGTATCGATGTTTATAAATAATATAAACAGATGTTGCTATGACTGTAAATAAACATACTAAGAGTTGAGACATACAATTGTGGGTTTCTGCGCAATGATTTTTGTATAATCTATCTGATATACATAATCTAAACTATTAAGTGTTCTCTATACGCTGTTGTGTTTTTTTGCATTCTCTGAGGTATAATCTAAACTATTAAGTGTTCACCATTTTCATTTCTTTTCATTAACAGAAAATATGCGTGTTGATCCGGAACAAAGAGATTTTGCTGAATATTTATTAAAAATTGGCAATGGAGAGTTACCAGTAAATACTATGGACGAGGTTGAACTACCAGAGGATATTCTGTCTAAAGGGAATCTTATTGATGAAGTATTTGGTGATTGTTTGGCAAACAACAGATACGAAGATATGAAAGACAGAGCTATATTAGCGCCTTTGAATAAAGACGTAAATAAAATTAACGACGAAATTATTAAAAAGCTTCCTGGACAATATTATAAAGTATATAAAAGCTACGATTCTGTTAAAGATCAACCAGAAGGAGCTCTTCAATTCACTTCTGAATTTCTAAATTCTGTTGAGATGGCTGACTTACCACCACACGAATTAAAGCTTAAAAAAATACAATAATAACGCTTTTACGAAACTTGGACGTCTCTGAAGGGCTGTGCAATGGAAGGAGATTGGTCGTGACTGAATTATGTAATAACATTATTAAAGCCAAGATTATCACAGGTGAATATTCAGGCCGAGAAGTTCATATTCCAAGGATTACAATAGATTCCAGCAAAAGTCAGCTTCGGTGCACTATGCAAAGGCATCAATTTCCTGTCAGAGCAAATTTGCTATTACTATTCACAAGGCTCATTTGAAGTGGTGGGAATTCACTTATCAATTCCTGTGTTTATGCACGGCATGTTGTATGTAGCATTTTCCAGAGTCAAAAGGCGAAGTGGCTTAAAAGTTCTTTTACCACCAGAAAATCCTCGCCATACAAGAATCATTGTATGGAAAGAAGCATTAAATAATTGTGATTCCAATAACAGAAACCGTCGATAAATGCAAACAGCGTAGTATCGATATGTTTATATATGAAAATAAATATCAATGGTAAAGAGACCGATCAAGTAAATGAGAATAAAGACAATCAGTTAACATATAATACGGTAAGTAGGGGTGAGAAAAATGATAATATAATTAAAAATGTGGGGTTAGAAAGTAAGGTTGTGAATATTGAGAGTGCTGATGAGGTTATAGTGGGAGTAGAATTTGATAATGAAATGATAAAAAGTGTTGATGAGTTAGAGAGAAAGTGTAGAGAGCGTTTACAGGTAGAGGGGTTGCAGAGGGTAAAATGTTCCCGTGGTTTTGTGGTTGTGGGTGAAGAAAAAGCTTCACAAGTGTATTTGGGAGACGTATGGTCTACAAATAATTGTCCCTTGATTTTTTGTGCATCTGGTAGATGGTGCAGTAATAAAGTTGTAGTACCTTCTGCATGGGTTAGTAGAGAAAGTGTGTAAATTAATAAAAATAAATAAATAATTAATAATAAATAATGTTTTTTTTTTAATCTGTATATTTATAAATAAATGTGAAAACCGAGCAAAGCTCGGTCACACTGATATTATTTACCTTATATGAGTCGAAAATAGACGACTATTATTATGATTAGTATTATTATAAGATGATATTATGTTGAGATACGTCCAACAATCATTTGATTTTATTGAGCAGATAGGCATGACCTCTGAACTCAAAATGTTTATAAATGGATAGCAGAGTAATAGAGCCACACGTGCCCTCTGGCTAGTACCAATTTATATGAATGGAAGAGCAGAAAATTTTAGGGAGATAAAACACACAAGGGATAACACTCATAATAAAAGAGTAAAGGAGAAGAATAATATCATTTCCAGTATCATGAACCATGAATTAATAAAGATAAACTAAAGAAGAAGATAACGATGGATGAATTCCATAATAATAACAACTTGATTTAATAAACTATGTTGATGATTTCAGAAAAACAATCTTTATTTTTTGAAATAATCAATTTTGGCGGCGATGCATTATGTAACATGACATAAGATAGCGCAAAATACCACTAATGATTAATAAAAGAAAAGCTGAAGGTAGGAAGAAATGTTAAAAATTTATAACTTGAAGATTAATGACCCAACTACAAAATAACAATTGACAGGAACTGACTATGACTTGACCCAATAGATTGGACAAAACAAGAAAATAGAAACAAGAAGGAAGGAATGAGAAACCAAGAAGTGAACCAAAGTATGATCACGATCATTGTAACCCCAAGATATAACTGACAAATAATATGTAAAGTAAATGCACTAAAACAGATAGGGCATAAATAAAATGTCAAATATATAAACTATAAAAAATAAACTAGAGATATTATGTATGTAAAATGAAAAGCAAGGAAACATGAATTTATAAATATAAGATAGGAAGTAAGAAATAAATAATACCCTATTAAATAATAAACAAATCAAAAACAAGTAAGTTATAATTGAGCTGAATAAAGGCAATCAGTCAAAACCAAAAGTGACCAATGTGAAATGAAAATGAAACAAATATTAATTACCAATAACCACACAGTGATACAAAATTAAATAAACAAACAATGTGTGAAATATCAAGTGAAAGTGATGATAAAGAAAGAAACCTAATATGTAAGGAAAAGTGCAGTGTAGGTGCATGTAGTGTACAATATAATAAGAAGCAGACTATAGTTATATAGCGAAACAATCTTTAATAGAATATTGTATAAAAAGTGTGAAACTAATTGTAACATTATTAATTTTAGTGATAGTAAGTAAGAATTACAATTATAAGGTAAAAGTTAAAATTATTAGAGTGGAAGATAGGGGAAGCAGACACTATATTATAGTGAAGGAATTTGTAAGTGAGTGATATGGTGCAAAGTACTGTTAAAAATTATTATTATAAGAGTTTCATTATTGTAAAAAACCATAGAGTTAATTAACTTAGAAGATAGGGGAGATAGTAGTAAGATACCAAAATTAGTTAGAAGTTTAATTTCAGGCTTCAACCTGGCAAGAAATATTTTAATAATAAGAGGTGTGTTGTTGAAGGCACCAATGTTTTTTTGTTTATCTGTTTCTATAAAAAAGATGTTCAATGAACCAATAAATAAAGTTTATGAATTATAAGTAATGTTGAATGGGGGTATGGTGAAACCTATGCTTTTGGCCTAGCATGAAGGAGAGAATTTTGTAAGTTCAAAAGAAAACAATAACCAAGGGTCAATTAGAGTATATAAAATGTTTAATTAAGTAAGTAAGTATATTAGATATAAAAATGTATAAATAGTATTCAGTTCAAAAATAATTACAAAAGCAGTATCAATAAGAAAATAAGAGAAATGTTAATAACTAATCAAAAGTAACCATGAGGGATATTAAAATAATCTTTAGTAAAAAAGCAGAACAATGGTGTTAGTATAATTAATAGTAATACTAGCATAAGGAAGTAATCATAATTTAAAGGATTTTTACATATTTGAACATAAATAAAACGTTAGATTATAACAATGTTATAAGATGTTGACCAATGAGAACTAGTATAATTTGAAGGGTTACCATAGCAACTTATGCTTGTTACATAGAGTGACCGTTGAATTTTGATGACTTCATTATTGACCAGCATAGAGGGTGGATGTATGAAGCCCTCGGAGCCAAATTAATTTTAAAAAAGCTTTAAATTGTTCAAAATTTTATTCACGAAGTGTAAGAAGACTATTGTAAACAACCACTGGTGACATGACCCGTTATTAAAACAATTATTTAAAAAATAATCTGGCCAAACTTGGAAGGAAGTAAAATAAACTCATAAACGAACAATTCTGGAGGAAGATCAAAAGTTACCTAACTCGACCTGAAGAAGAAGACCATCTACAAGGACTGAGGAAAGCTAAATATTGGATTTCAACCATTTGAACAGGAATCTCAGTTAATCCAAAGAAGACAGGACTCTTCGACGTGTTCTAGAAGAAGAAGATGATCGCAAGAGAAGCTACGACCAGGAATCGATGAGTATAAGTTAAATACTTCACCACAAAAATAAACTTTCAATTACCCATAGTAAAAGAACTAACTTATTTTCACTTCACAGATCACAAAATTAACTTTTGAACTAAACTTGATTATAAAATCACTTCCGATAAAATATATCAATCACTGAACTTTGAGTGTATATTAAAATAATTTTAAAAACATAACTTGCTAACAAGAATTTAACCAAGCGTGCATTATTTCTCATTGCCAATGGCTTACTTTTCCTGTTTTAAAATATCAACTATTGTGTAATTAGATATAAGGAATATTATAATTTTGTGCATTTATTAGTCTGTAATCCAACTTCTGTAGTCCAAAGAACTTATTCCCTGAGTCAAAAATTATTATTTTATAAACCATTAACCTGTTCGCCATGATGGCATTTTGCATATGAACTGAGCTAACCAGACGCTGCCAACTGAGCAATTGTAAACGCCGGAGCGATATAAAATATACGTTTCATTTTTATTGTAATTGACCCGATAATATACGAAGTGTTGAATAAATCTTCATACCGACCAATCGACGTATGTCTGATTATTTTAGCAAAGGTAACATAAGAATTTGGAAAATAACAAATAAAAATACTGTAGTTAACGAAGTCGACTCGGCCAAACAGCGAGAGCCAATCAGGTGGCGAGGCGGAAAAATTTTGAACTGAGTGGTGAGAGATACGGTCGACTTGTAAGTACTGAGACAAGGTATAAACCGGCTCGCTACACATTAATAAATAATTTAACATCAATACCAATTAAAATACACCCGGCAAAATGACTTTATACAAAGTGACGATCCCAACAGTGGGGCTTTTCGTTTCTGTTACAAAGACGCTTACAACGGGTGACATTAAAAATCTTGTCGCAACAGACTAGTTACAATATATATATATATATATATATATATATTGTAACATAACCAGATGTTACATAACCTAAACATATACTATCAAGTTTAATAAGGACATAACGATAATATAAATAGATAAGGTAATGATAAGAATAACCAAGAAGAGGGGAATCATGGAAGAAGAAAGATGCAGAAGTGCCACAAGAAACAGTAAACCCAAATACTGTTTGACACTACAACCAGACTATAACTGACACAAACTGATGGACAATTTAAATTCATTTTAAGCTGTCAAGCGAGTCAGTGAATAATGTAAACAGAATATGATATGTTACTAAAAAATGATTAAATAAGAATCTGAATAATGTGAGATCAGAATCAGCATTTGGCTGAGAATGAATTAAATATGACTAGTAATTATTAAGGCCAAGAACTAAAATTAGCGATGGCCACAAAATAAAAATGAAGCTATATTTCAATCTCAAATATACTTATGACAAATAAGCACGTTTGTAAGAGGGAATCTTATACCAATAAGCTACCTCAGCAAAATTACCGAATTGTGAACTAATAAAAGCTTTTAAGGCAGAATTTCAGTATAAACGGTATGCCTTAACAAGACCAAACAATCATCAATGAGGTGATTATTAGGAAGTAATATAAATGTAGGTCACCTACACTTAACAATTGTTATGCTCAAACATAGCAATAAGCATTATTAAAATGATATAATTTATAATTCAATTGTTAGTTAGTAGAATAGAGCAAATTAATGTGAAACGGAATATCATAGTAGGTAGGAACAGTTCATTACAATGTATAAAGTTAAGGTTTATTCATAATGTACAGTAATTAAATATCAGTACAGATTTAATAGTGTTCTCACATAAACGTTTGAGTGATAAAACGCGATGTAGAACATATACTATGTTAGTCAGAGTGTATAATCGCCGATTTCGGTAAACAGACGACAGTGCGAAATAGTGTACCTGAACATTGTTTATGTAGCAATGTCAGTAAAAGTGAAATTAACTCGGAATCAAACTATATCAAATTAAAGAGGACAAAATATTCTTTAATTTGATGGCGATACAGCCCCAATCGCAACTATATTAAGTGCGTGAAAGGCGTTAGCATCATTTACAAAATATGCTTAGGAAATTTGGTTATCAACACCAATAACATCGACAACTGTCAATCATCTCAGCGTTTGGCAGTTATAAAACCGTTTTTGACGGTTGAAAAGACAATACGTCACATTCATCACACCTATCTAAGCCAATGACAAAATTGCTTAGTAATTAACAATGTTACCTAGAGCCGATCAGGGGGTCGGGTATAAAAAGAGCTGTAACTGATTTTCAGCAGACACTCCTTAATCTCATTCGGCGAGAAACGTACGCTGGCCATCTCATCATTTTTAATTACTGATAGCGTCATCACCATAGTACATCAAAGGAAACAGTTCGACTACAACATACAACTACTTCAAGATATTCTACGAAGAACCATTGTGATTATGTGCAGTATTATTTCATTTTTTGTGCGGGAGAAATAATGAAC
Organism: Magicicada septendecula; assembly: GCA_034769895.1. Classification (NCBI taxonomy): domain Eukaryota; kingdom Metazoa; phylum Arthropoda; class Insecta; order Hemiptera; family Cicadidae; genus Magicicada; species Magicicada septendecula. The sequence goes on from CM068368.1 coordinate 325,747,510, forward strand.
AGAAATAATTAAATAGTATTATTTATGATCCTTTAAGTCAGAAGTGGATCGAAATTCTCTGTTCTCGTGCGTGTGTAGTGAATAACGATAATCATTATAATCCGATTATCGAGGTATTAATTGAAATTTTAATTGAAAGATTAAAACACCAGGTAACAGTGTAAACATTTATTCATTTTACTACGAGCGCCATAACCTGTACGTTTTGATACACTGATCTGTACTGACGCAAAAACACTGAAACATTTTTCTATATTACACCATGTCTAAATTTATTTAATGAATTTGTCAATATTCGTTAAGCTGAATGTTAGTTATAAGTGTTCTCAAAATATAACCTTTGTAAATCATAAACCAAGCGTGATGAACGCATAACCTATCAAATAGGTTATTTTTATTTTTATTTGTTTACTTTATAATAGTAACATCAAAAACATTACTAGTCTATCTTATATCAGAAAATTATTAGCTAATGTGTAGGCATGAACTTTCTTTTTTGTGTCTCAAAGAACTGACACCTGAGATTTTAATAATATTAATGTTCAAAATAAAGAATATCTGGACTTAGCCAGATTTACTGCTTATGTTCTGAGCAAGCCTTACAGGGTATGTAATAACTTATTTACAATTGTACATCATTGTATGTTTTTAATTATATTTGTTTGAATTCTCTATCAAGGGTATGAATAAAACCCCATTATTAACAGCATAACTCGACTCAGTTTATTTCTAACAAATAGTTAAATATTTTATTCATGAAAACTCAAAACAACCTTCAGTTGTGATTAAATATTTTGAATAGCATTGCCATAAAGGTAATAAACAATTATTTTAATTTTTTTTAAATCATTAATTGATTCTATTCATGGGTTTTCCACGGGATTTTCCCAAAATAAATCCGTGTGGCGCCCACTATTAAACAAGGCAACTTAACCTTGTAGCTAAAGTGAGTTGGTTTTTGTAAACCGTTTTGACAGCTTATTGAACTTCTAGAAAACACGACCAGGTACGTGAAAGTATATTATATTTATTCTATTGTCCAGACATTACTAGACGTAACGTACTTAGACTATTATCGACCTGGAGGAGAAGTTTCACAGCTAGTATCAACAAGGCGATCATCATCATCAAGCGACCAACTATTATACTTTACTTTTAAACTTAAGCAAAGCTAGTATTTAAATAATATTAACACAACTATTTTATTTGTTCTATCTAAGGGAATCCTTTTCAGACAATTATAATTCTACAATTGTAAACACACTTTGAGTAACCTCGAATGTCACATTTTAAATCGCTTTACAAAATTAGTAACCTTCAAGTTGCAACAACTACAAACTTTAATATATTTCAAAATAATATTTTACACATAATTAAATTTTATTTATACACCCCATTTTCGTTAACTTACAAATTGACGAACCCAACAGTGTGGCTTTAAGGAGATTCATTTTCATTTTATTACAATATATATTGCAACGTTACAAGTATTTCAAAAAATTACACAAATACATTACCATGTACTCAACGCAACTATGAAGTGTATTACACCGGCCAGGTCGCAGGATTCTTTTTATTCTCATTGCATCCTAAGTATATGTAGTTGCACAATAATAAAATAATTTTCAAAGAGGAGTGAGATTTTGATGACATGAAATAATTAATTAAACCCCTTTCAAAATAATTATTCTATGATTTATTAATATTATTAGAAAATATGCAAATATTAAAATTTTGAATTATAAAAAAACAAAAAATTATTCTCTTTTATAAGTTTACAAAAATACAATATAACCTTTTATGCTGTTCATGACATATAAAAATAAACAACCATATAATCTTACTGTAAAAAAATTCTTCATAGATACATTAAAAGTAGGAGACGAAATGATAAGGAATATTATTAAGAAGACAACAGATGGAGTTGTCAAAAATGAAATTGGCAAACACAACAACCAACCTACACTAGAATCCACACTTAATATATAATATATTCGAAAACATATTAATTCTATATCACGAATTGAGTCTCATTACCTGCGCAAACAAACAAGTAGAAATATGTTAGTGGTGGAAAAACAATAGCAGATCTACACAGAAATTATGTAAAGGAATGCCAGAAACAAGAAAGAAGATATGGAAATTACTCAGCATACAGCAACATTTTCTTGACAGAATTTAATATTAACATTTTGTCCCTAGAAAAGAACAGTGTTTATTCTGTGAGGTATGTAAAAATTCATACAAAAGAATTTCTACAATTTGAATATATAAAAAAAACCAAAAAGAAGTTAAATTAACCAGAGAAGAAAAAGCCGAACATGCAGCGCTTGCAAAGGAAAAGAAGTGTATCACAGCATGCTATGATTTACAGGCAGTCCTCCCAAATCTTTGTGATAACGTTTCTGTTGTTTATTATAAATGGCGGCTGTAAATTCTGGATTTTACAGTTTACGATATCAGGAGAAGTACAAGACACTGGTATGTTTGACATGAGGGTGCTAGCAAAAGGGGTTCGAATGAAATTGGTTCATATGTTTTTCATTTTTTACTAAATGAATGCAAAGGAGAGATATTTGCCTTTAACTCTGACAACTGTAGATGACAACAAAGAATAAACACATTATTGCTTTATACGTGTATGCAGTTTTTGCTTCCAATATTTCAAGCATTACACATAAATTTTTAGTAACTGGTCAAAACCAGAATGAAAGAGACTGTTTGTGTTAATTAAACAAACAAAGCTTGTACCTGGATAATGGCTAACCAGAATCCAAACAAACTTGATAAGAAAGGCAGTCCCTTTAAAGTGACAGAAATGGATACACCAGACTTGATGGATTTCAAAAATCTTCCAAATTTTTGTTGGAAAACCTTTACAGTAGGCGAAAATAATGAGAAAGTTTCTTGGCTGGTCATAAGAGAAAATCAGAGCAGAGAAAGAAAAGCCTCTTCACTTTTTCTACGAAACATGCTTTGGCAAAGATTATAAGAAAATATACACACGGAAAAATACAAGAAGCAAGCCTTCATTACCAAAATTGAATTGCGCATTTACCTCTCCAACAGGAATAACTGTTGTGTTTATTCAAAAATGAGATTTAATACCTCTCTGTCAAAGCAGAATTATAAAGAGCAATTATAAGTCATTGTGTGAAAATCTAATCCTTACGCCATAAAACGAAAAGAAGATTCAGATTCAGATAATCATGATCTATAAGATTATTCGACATTTTGTAACAATTGAAATAATTTTCATATTCAAAATAGATGTTTTGTATATTGTTAACCATATTATCATCATTAAAAGAATAATAACCTATAATAAAAGAATAATAATAACCATTAATTATTACCTATTAGTAATAAAATGAACACTTTTGATTGTGTTTATTATATTTTGTTCATTACTTTCAGTAGTTACTTAATTGTGCCTCTTGTAATAAATGATGTTTACTATGTTTCATTCAGTGGCGGCTGGTGACATAAAAAAGTGGTGGTTGCAAAACATGGTGATCTATAATAATTAGGCAGAATACACAAATTGTATGTACTAGAGGCAGATCCAAGAGTGATAGGGCGAATTCCAATCATCTATCTTGAAAAATTATCCTGTGATGAAAATATGAAATTACTGTTTATCAGGCTTTCCAAAAAATTACACACAATCCAGATTTCAACTTTTCAATATTATTCCAAACAGACTTCTGTTTGCATTGCCCCTAATACTTAGTACCTAGAATAAAATTAAGTTGAAAGCATAACCTATTTAGAAAGGACAAACAATATACTGGTCTAGAAATAACATATTAGACATTTTTGAATAATATTATAGCTTACCTTACTTAAACAAAATTCCATCCTCCTCTCTTTCTGCTGAGCAATTCTGTCAGTAACCCTTTGGTTGAAGTCAGGAATACTCATCACTAAATCTTTCTCAATCGACAGCATCGCCAAAGCAGTTAATCTTTCTTGATGCAGTTGGTCATCGTGTTGCGGAGAAATGTTTTTATTCTTTCAATGTTGAAAAGCATCTCTCGGCTTCTGTAGTCGTCATTGGAATGGTGATTAAAATTTCCAGCAGCTTGAAACACTCACCGAATGTCTCTTCTATTTTGTTAGATTTAATAAAAGCATATAAACTAACAGCTCCAGCCATATTTCTAAATTCTTCTGCGCTATATATAGTTGACAGTTCGAATTTTAACTTCTTTAAATTTAAAATAGGGTATGCAGAACAAACTTTTTAATTCTTTTTCTGGAAAGTTAGTGCTAAATTTATGGAACATTTCGGCAGAAAATAATGTTCCAGCAGTTAAATGGCCGGTGAAAGCAAATCTTTCCTTTGCCCGCGAGATAATTATGTCATTAACTTCTTTGGCTTCTCTCTTCCATTCTTGCTTCTCCATCTTCCTTTGTTTCGGTGACGATACTTCGTCACTTTGCTTCACTCCAGAATCTAAATTGTTTCTAATTTTTAAAATATTTTCCTCAAAATTTGAAAGAACTTTCTGTTCACAACAATGTCCAAATTTTCATTCTGTATCTGGGCAAACAAAACTTCTACAAAAGGCATAATCTGATTGAACAAGTTTAACCAAAACAGAACACTTGCAGATGAAAGTGTTTTTAAATGTCTAGAGGCTTGTGTCAATGTAGCTACATTCTGAATCTCTTTGCTTTCAAAAATAGCCTTCATACATTTCATAATATCGGTCCGGTGAAGATGGATTGTCATAACACTTCTTGACTGGAAATTCCATCTAGTGGGAGCAGATCGAGGTAATCGCTTCTTTACAATCTTATCTAGGATTGCAGTCCTTTGTGGACTTGTTGAGAAAAACGTACAAAGCCCTTGAATGTTTGCAAAAAATATTTTAACGTTTATATTGATTGATGCTGCTTTCATCATTACGAGTTCAGCTGATGGGCATGGCAATGAACGTAAGGAGCATCAGGGTAGTCGTCTTTTATTAAAGCTTGAACACCTCGCAAAGAACCTGACATTACAGCTGCTCCATCATAGGTCTGAGCAATTAGTTTTGGTGGCTTATTATTGACATATTGCAATTTTAATTCTTCAAGAATGCAAGAAGCCAATGATTGAGAGTCATGGTTAGGCAGGGTTAAAACTTACAAAGCCTTTTGACAGGTTTATTTCCATCCACGTATTCGTAAACAAAGGCCATTTGAAATGAGTTCAATATATCACTCGTTTCATCCGCAATTATTGATAAAAATTTTATTTATTCTTTTATTTCTTCCGATATTTTACAGTGACACACATCAAGCATAATTTTTAGTATTTCATTCTGTGTAGTCTTGGAAGTACCTTTAAATACAGTAGCCGTTTCCAAACGATTTTTTTAAAAGAATGTCAAGTTCGGCATTAAAATCTATTAATCCTCGAAAGATACCCGGGTTACTTGATTCAAGTGCCTCGTCATGCCCTCCGAGGGCTAGTTCAAAAGAACCACAAAATCTAATGCAATTAATAATTATGTTCAAAATATATCTATTTTGTTTAACTTTTTCGTTGTGAATAGCAATATTTTGTCTGTAAGCAGAATCTAATTTTTCTATTACATTAACACTCCCGAACAATGTAAGTTTCAATGTGTTTTTTATATGCACTGCAGATGATTCATGTTTTTTGGCACGATAAGCTAAATGATTTATGTCATAGAAACCTGATTGTCTCCATGTATCCTCACTTCCACCACCAAACAATAAACAAGGAAAACAAAAGAAAGAATTTTTATGGTCACATCCACACAACCAAGTCCATTTTGAGTATACATTTTTATTAAACTTCCTATTAAACGATCTGTTTCCCGATTTTATAGTTTGAGTGTTGTTCAGGTCTGGTGTGGGCCTACCCAGGCGTTTAATGGCTAATTTTTCTTCATTAGAGCGAAGATTAAAAGGATTCAATAATAAATTATTAACTGTATTCATGGCTCGAGTTATAGACACTTTTAAACGAGTCAAGAGTACACGAATAAACTGCCTTTACTTAATCAGTGAACACAAGCACTACAAACTAACACTTATATAAATTGTAAGAAATATTTTTATAATACATAAAACAACAGTTCGTACTCGAATGCAAAGCGAAGACAAACGACAATGACGTGACGCGATGTGTAGTAAGAGAGCGCGTACAATGGTATCTTTGATACGCATGTGCTCTACTGCACAGCAGCGCTTGCGGTGGCGGTTTGCAGTACTCCAATGCACCACCTGCGCCTATTACCAGCCGCCATGTATTTTATCCCTACCACCGTTTTTGTCACTGTGCTGTGTTCAAGTCGTATTACAACGATCGCGTTTACTGGTTTGCAGAGCTCAAACAACTACTCGAGTGCAAACCAACTACCGGCAGCACGCTTAACTTACTCGTCTGTGGTGTGCTGCATTAAACATTATATTTCGACATTTTCCCAGCTGTGGAAAAATAAGATTGTTTTAACATAAAATAATTTTGTTGTATCACTTAGTTTAAATATACATATTGTAATGTAAAATTACAAGTATTGATGTTTGTGATGTAGTTATGTAGTATCTACGTTCCTGGGGTCTTATTATGTCAAGTCCCACGTTGGGTTCGTCAATCTATAATATATAGATTATAGATACGTTGATACAGATATTTATATGTATATTTTGATGTAGTGTATCTTCACTCACTTCTGCCACACTGTTGGATATAAATATATAAATAATTCTTCTTAATGTGGTGTATTCGATATATTTTGGTGTGTTCGTGTGAGTGTAGACACGCACTGGTATCTACTATAATGTTGTTTATTAAAAGATGTAATTGTAATTATTAAGGTTATTAGAGTTATTGTATTGTTTTTTAATGGGTGCGTAATAATAGTCCACTTCTTTTATTTTAAAATGGTTCGCGCACTCTGTTGTATACCTCCCTCACTTACCACATGTGAATACTTCAATCCTGTTCTGTGACGTTTCTTCTAAAATACATGCACTGCAAATACTAGTAAATATTCAGATCGAATATTTAATATATTATCACACACAAAATAAATGAAGTAATATCTGATTATTATTCTGACTTATTGTTAGATCTTTTTAAATTCTTCCGCCACCTGTGGTAGAACTGATTAAAAAAAATAAATGAACTTATTTTTAATAGAAATGATACTCCTTTCACTGGTAATAAAAGTGGAGGTTTATTAACAATTTAATAAATAATAAACTCTTTGACAATTAATTAGCAAAAACTAACAACCTTTCAATTACTGATTACAATAAAAAATTCAAATAAGACTCTGTCCAATTCTCAAGGCTGGTAGACCTGTTATTGGTACAATAATTTAACTTCAATAGGTTATGTTATTTTGGTTCAGTGAATTACCATATTTCGTAAGGTTCTTTTAGGTAACATGATACCAGGCACAAGATGTAATACAAATAACGATATAAAATTGACAATAATGAATAATAAGCGAACAAATATAAAAAAATCAAAAATTGATACCATATGTCTGGTATTTATGGAACTATCGTACGCGGGAATGCGCACGCATCTTATAATACTAGTTTGCAATTGTCAAGCTGTATGACTTGTACAGTAGTTAAAAATGTATTACTTTCGTTTAATAATTCGTTTTAAAAATCATCTATTCACAAGAGAAAAATTTATCAAAAAACTCTTGTTAGTAGTTCTATCTGATTTGGATGTTACTTGAGAACAGATCGGTAATATTGAAATTATCAAGTTACCGTAACGATTCTGAGGTTAGTTATAACCGGTGTTGTTACAATGGATAAGTATTTCTTAACAGTTATTATTTCTTAAACTATACATATAAACATATCATTCGTAATACTTTAATATACTATTATCAGAATTACATTTTTTTATACTGTATGAAAATTAATAAAGTATATTTCAAAACATCGAAAAAATCAAGAAAAATAAGTTTAGTCAAATGAGTGACTAAATATTCTTGTATTCATTAATAATTATTTCAAACATGATATTTTAAATTATTATAAATAATTAAAATATTTTTATAATATATTAATAATTGTGAATTAAATTTTTCTTTAATTCTGATAATTTAATTATTGTTTTCGATACTCTGCATTATCTGACTTGCGTAGTATCGAAAGTTAGTCATTTATGAAATTATTATTTTTGTTCAGTATTGTTTAAATAAAATTGTACTCCCTGTTTCTTATTTATCACATCACTCGCAAGTATGGTCGACATTATACACTGACCTTACTTGTATAATTAAATAACTCCGCACTTTTCACTCGTATATATTGGTGTAGTGTTAAAGGTTATGTTATTTTGGTTACTTAATTAGTATGTCGCGCACAAAATTCAAATATAAACTCCTTCATGTCCGTCGAGTTGCGTGACCTCTCTGTTGAAAAGCTAGACGTGAACTGTAATGTTTCCTGAAAGCGTCTCTCGGTCGTCTGTCGAAAGTCATTCATTCTATTGGCTGGAAACATTGTACTCTCTGACCCAAACGCCTTTGTTTTATTAAAATATTTAATTTTTTGACAAAATCGAGTTTGGTGTTGAGGCTTTTTGACGTCAGCACTGGTACAAAAATTTAACTGAAAAGTTTAAAATTACTATAACTTTCTTAATTTACGTCCTATCGTTAAATGGTTGATGTCAGTGAATTGCGGACATTCTGCTTGTTAATTTAAGCCCAAAAATGCTTATTTTACGTTCATCACTACTATCACAATAACGATTTTATTTATTATTTCTGGTGTATCTTATTTTTATAGGTCCGTTACACCAGATTTTACTTAATTATAATAAAACATTTCTTAAATAAACACTTTGAGTCTATATCTCAATTGTTTGATTTACAATTTGGGAATAATTGTTCCCTACACAAATCTCGTTATGGCGTCATTAAGCGTCCATGTTTGATTTTCCATAAATGTGCTTAAAACTAATTTTCCTTAATTAAAACAGTAATATTACAATCTAATAATACTAGTAAAGTTTATTTACACAATTTTACACTATAATATTTATATATGACTGTGGTTAATTTAATATTTACATAGTTTCAGTCCTCTTCTATCTCTCTTATACAATTTTTCACCTTATTTCTGGTTTTCTCTATATGAATCATATCATGTAATGATTGTAATTAGTGTACACACATAGTACCTAATTTATTATATATAATGGTTATCTTTTAATTAGTTCAGAACCCTTCAATTTTTCAGTAATGGCTCTGTTTATGTTGTGTCATATCATAGTATTCATTTATTTTTTGTTAATACAATAACTAAATTGTTATTCTTCGTATTGTTTAAATTAGCAGCCATCCTTACTATTTCTTTTATGAATTTGCTAACTGCTATAATTTTTTATTGTTCGACTAAGCTTTTCGTCATTACTGACATCTTCAGGTCTTAAACAACGTTGTTTAAGACCTGAAGATGTCAGTAATGACGAAAAGCTTAGTCGAACAATAAAAAAAAAAAATTATAGCAGTTAGCAAATTCATAAATTGTTATTGTTCTACTTGGTTTGGATTTCCAAAGTATCATTAGATATTATTCTAACTTTTGATAATGTTTTCATTTACTTTTACACAAGTTTATATGTTATATTTTTCATAAACAACTTGCTTGTCATTGTTTGTTTACATTTGGTGTTCTTCATAATAGTCATTTGGTTTTTAATTGTTTGTATATAAAATGACTGTTTTTATGGTCATAATCTGTTCTCAAAGTAGCATTGGGATTTCCTCTTACTACTGGTAACAATTGTAACAATCTGTGTTCAATATTTGATACAGTATTTTTCTTAACTAATTAGCTATACAATGGTTCAGCTTACTTCTGGTCATATGTACATAGTTAGTTAGTTTACAATAATTTAGTTACAATATTGTTCTTATCATGTTCAGAATCTGTTCTCAATGTATTATCAGATATTTATCTCACTACTGGTAATACTCTTATAAACATTGATATTGGTTTTGATACTGTACTTTGCCTAACTAAATTGGCATACTTTTTTCATCTCTGCTATTCTCTGTGCCATTATGTTTGACTTGTTCTATTTGCATTGTTTTGCAATATATTACATTGTCTCTTAGGATTTATTATTTATATATAACAAATTCTTGTTTGATATCATAGTTGATGATCATTTATTTATACTAATATGTATGATTTTCTGTTGTAATAGGTATCTTCCCTGTGGGGTTATGTAACAAAATACCATCTGTTTAGTGCAGTATTTTTCTACTACTAAACTGACTTTACTACGGTATCTTAATATAATACTTTAACTATTTTGTTACACATGTTTATACAACTCCTTCTTAAACACTAACACAAATCTTTTTTGTATTATTTACAATATTTTTCTGGTCAATGGTGGAACTTAATTCCTGTCATTGTTTGATACATAACAAATGTCTTTTATTTGTTGTCAGTTCTCTATGAACAATAACATAATTGTTCTATTTTGTTCTGTTCTGGTGGTCTTATGATTATGTGTATTGATCACAACTTTATTAAATTAGTCACACTCATTGTCTGTGTTTATTTGACTATTTTAATTCTTGTTGTTTCATCATGAATTTAACATATTTTCTCACACTGTAAACTTCATCACTGTAATTGTTTGTGTGGTTTATTCAGTTGAAAATTAGTTAATTATTCACAGGTTTCACATTTATATTAAGTACACACTGTAATTGTTTGTGGTTCCTTAAATGTTTAACACTGGTTTTCTTTTCACATTTATAATCATCATTTCTTTTGTCACTTACATTGTTTTTAGTACATGTGGTTTATGTTGAGTCCTTATATCTTCTGTCCATCTTCTCTCTTCTTCTTGGTGCTCTTCCTGGTCCTTCTTCTTTCTTCTTTTTCTTACATTTTCATAGTAGTCGCTATTTTTTATTTATCTCCATTGCTGTTGGAGCTTGTTGGTCCTTGTTTCGCTTGTTCCCCTCACTGTTGGATCCTATTGGGTCTGGTTACTGATATTTTGTTTTGGCTCGTGGCATTTTCTTTCTTTATTTTGTATTTGGCGTTGCTATGTTAATATCATCTCCTTCATCATTGGATTTTTTATTAACATATTTGTAGATACACACTTTCATACACTTAGGTTTATTTATCTAGACATACTTCCATGTTTTTTTCATACTTGACGTTACATTAGTTCATATTATGTAACTACCATATTTGGTACTGTTACATATGCCTTCCTATAAGAATTGATTAATTCTGAATTATTATACTATATTTTTCATTGAAGAATTTATCAATTGTTGTACATTCCATGTTGATTTACATGTTTTTTCCATATATCCCTTCACTTTCTTCTATTTGAATCGTATTTATATCTTCTCTATGTAGTCATCTCCCTTGTTTATTTAGTTCCCTAATTCCCTAACATAAGTTTAGCTGGGGCAGTTTAGAGCGGCTCACTTTGGCTATTCAACTCTACTGGCCATACTAACTTCAATAAATATGGAGGCAAATCATCTCCTTCAATAATAATAAATGATTGCTGGCATTACTCTTCAGTCAATTCATCTCAAATCATCAAAAATAATAATAGTGGTCGTTCTTCCGACAAATAATAAATATCCTTGGGATTAATTCACGCATCTGCGGTTTATACATTGTTATTCTCTCTTTTCTTGATTCAACTTAACTATATTCTTCACATATTATAGGGATAGTTTGTTTTACACTTCCTCACTGGTATACTCTCATGATTATCTTCGCTAGTATATTATTTTTCATTCTTCTTTATCATTGATTAATTTCTTTATCTTGTTGTCACTTTGAATGTCGTCTCGTCATATTCTTCATCTCAAGTTTCATTCTTCTAGATATAATTCATAAGTACATTTGTTTTTCTTCTTCTTCATGGTTTTCATTTGGTATTCATATTCCATGTAGTATTGGCTTTTTCTCTAGTAACATACACTAGAAACAATGTGGTTGTGTGTGGTGGTTTGTCTACATTAATACATTACTTTGGTTTCATTTTTCCAACTTCTCATTTGCTCCTTCTTCTTTCTTCAATAGTATGGGTGAGATGTTAAAATTACTTGTTGACTTGGCTCTTGGAAATCTATTTGTGCCTTAGTTGTTGTGTGTCGGCCTCGTAAATTATTCTTTTCTATAGTACGGGTGAGATGTTCATTTACTGGTTGGCTTGGCTCTTGGAATTATAGTGCCTATGATCTAGGGTGTCGATCTCGTAAATTATTCTTTTCTATAGTACGGGTGAGATGTTCATTTACTGGTTGACTTGGCTCTTGGAATTATAGTGCCTATGATCTAGGATGTCGATCTCGTATATTTATTCTTATTATAGTACGGGTAAGATGTTCTTGTTTACTTGTTGACTAGGCTCTTGGAATTTTTGATGCCGTGGTTCTAGGGTGTCGATCTCGTAAATTCATTTTTATTCTATATAGTACGTTATTATTAATAAATACAATGTTCTGAATCCTTTACATTAATTCTCTTGAAGTATGTTTTCTCACATTATAAAATTACAATATATTCAATGTTCAATACATAATTATACAGTTACTTCTCATTTAATATCCACACATAATAATTTTCATAATAATAACACATCCTTTCTTTTCTTTAGTCAACATCTATTTTTTATAATCATATTTTCATTTTTCACTTTTAAATAACAATAATCTTCATGGCCACATTTCATTTTTCATCTTGATATAGTCAACAGTTATATTCATAATTATACCTTCATTTCTCATAACAAACATTTTCATCCTTTATATAATATCAATAATAAAATAATCCTTATCGCTATCTTTTCACTTTTTGGTCCCATAATTTAATTTTCAATATATTTTTTCATTGAAGTTTGATTATAGGCATTACTGGTTATCATAATAGTCAGTCCCATAATTCAGTGTATATTTTATGTTTTAGCCGTAATCGTCGTTCTCCTCTCTTCTTGTCGATCGGACTTCTTTAGTATCCATACTTTCCGTCCGTTCTTGACAGGTATCGGGCTATCATCTGGTTCTTCCATTTGAAAGCTATTAGGGCTGAGTCTGCCTTCCATTCTTCTGCCTTCCTTCCATCTCTTTCTTCAATACATTTGTTTCCATTGTTCTTCTGGTGGCTGTCAGTACTGATGTTTGATAACTCCCTCAATTTGGTTTGGGTATCGTCATCTATCTTTTGATTGGGTACTTCCGTTAATTGACTCCTCTTCTTCCGCAGTTCTCTTATCTCTCTGGCGTATCCTTCAACAATCCGGTCCCATTTCTCTTGGTAGCCTTCCTTTTTCTTAAAGTATTTTACTCTTCTTTTGGAAATACGTGGTTGGGATATTCTGTTGGTCATCTTCTTCTTTGTTGTTACATAATCTTCTTCCTTGTCCATCTCCATGATGCTCCTCCGATACTCCTTCCTGAAGACCCTTTTTTCATGGTTAACAATTGGTGAATTGACCACATTAATCAGACCATTTCTAGTCATTTCAATCAATTCTTTTGTGACTCTTGCCTTCCTTGGACGTAGGATTCTTCTTTCTTCCGTCTTCACCTCTTCCTTTTCTTTAATTATTTGGATCTTCTTTTCTCCACTCTCGTTAGGCCCTGGACTCGCTTGTTCCATGTTTTTATCTTCAAGTACTTCTTCAACTTCCCTTTGTTCGTCTACGATTAACTTCTTCGTTACCCTCTTCTTATCTTCTTAACACCCTCTTCTGGCTCTTCACAACATCTTTTTATCGCCTTTCCTGATTGCTTGTAATCATCCTTCACTACCGTATTTATTGATTCCACGGTCTCCTTGTCATCTCCCTTTATTCTCTTATTCATGTGGTCTAATTTCCTGTTGATCTTGTCGATTTTTATTCCCAACTCTGCCGATAAATCTTCTTTCATGATGGCCATTTTCTTCTCCAACAATTCTTCGGTTTTCCTTTGACCCTCTTCCATTCTTCTATTCGTCTCGTTTATTTGGTTACTAAATTCTTCTTTTAACAACTCTATATGTTTCTGGTTCTCCCTCTGGCCTTCCTCTATCTTTTGGTTTGTGGATCGACTGGCCTCTTCTATTTTACTATTTAAGTCTGTTTTCAATGACTCCATTGATTCTATGGATTTGTTCATCTTCTGGTCTGTGGACTTCAGGTCTTCTTTCAACGACTCCATCATCTTTCTCATCCACTCTTGAAATGCGGGCTCTCCTAGTGACGTTGTTTGTTCAGGCTGGCTTGGTTTCGGTGGAGCTTCTTGAATCATCACTTCCGGTTCCTCCATAGGCTGCTGAACCCATAGGCTGGTTCAATTGGTTTGTCCTTTGTTTCTAGTAGAACTTCTTCCACGTCTTCTGTCGACATGGCCTCTTTTTCTTCTCTTCTGGTCTCCTTCTCCACTTTTGTTGCCCTCTTCCTTGATGTTGATCTTGATTTTGATCTCGATTTTAATCTGCTGGTGTACATCTTGCTGTACTGGTAATGTACCTGCTGTCTTTTCACGAACTGGGGTGGTTAGGTTACTAGTTATTTTGTAATTTCCCTAAATCGTGCTCAGACGTTGGGCGCCAACTTGTAATGTAAAATTACAAGTATTGATGTTTGTGATGTAGTTATGTAGTATCTACGTTCCTGGGGTCTTATTATGTCAAGTCCCACGTTGGGTTCGTCAATCTATAATATATAGATTATAGATACGTTGATACAGATATTTATATGTATATTTTGATGTAGTGTATCTTCACTCACTTCTGCCACACTGTTGGATATAAATATATAAATAATTCTTCTTAATGTGGTGTATTCGATATATTTTGGTGTGTTCGTGTGAGTGTAGACACGCACTGGTATCTACTATAATGTTGTTTATTAAAAGATGTAATTGTAATTATTAAGGTTATTAGAGTTATTGTATTGTTTTTTAATGGGTGCGTAATAATAGTCCACTTCTTTTATTTTAAAATGGTTCGCGCACTCTGTTGTATACCTCCCTCACTTACCACACGTGAATACTTCAATCCTGTTCTGTGACGTTTCTTCTAAAATACATGCACTGCAAATACTAGTAAATATTCAGATCGAATATTTAATATATTATCACACACAAAATAAATGAAGTAATATCTGATTATTATTCTGACTTATTGTTAGATCTTTTTAAATTCTTCCGCCACCTGTGGTAGAACTGATTAAAAAAATAAATGAACTTATTTTTAATAGAAATGATACTCCTTTCACTGGTAATAAAAGTGGAGGTTTATTAACAATTTAATAAATAATAAACTCTTTGACAATTAATTAGCAAAAACTAACAACCTTTCAATTACTGATTACAATAAAAAATTCAAATAAGACTCTGTCCAATTCTCAAGGCTGGTAGACCTGTTATTGGTACAATAATTTAACTTCAATAGGTTATGTTATTTTGGTTCAGTGAATTACCATATTTCGTAAGGTTCTTTTAGGTAACATGATACCAGGCACAAGATGTAATACAAATAACGATATAAAATTGACAATAATGAATAATAAGCGAACAAATATAAAAAAATCAAAAATTGATACCATATGTCTGGTATTTATGGAACTATCGTACGCGGGAATGCGCACGCATCTTATAATACTAGTTTGCAATTGTCAAGCTGTATGACTTGTACAGTAGTTAAAAATGTATTACTTTCGTTTAATAATTCGTTTTAAAAATCATCTATTCACAAGAGAAAAATTTATCAAAAAACTCTTGTTAGTAGTTCTATCTGATTTGGATGTTACTTGAGAACAGATCGGTAATATTGAAATTATCAAGTTACCGTAACGATTCTGAGGTTAGTTATAACCGGTGTTGTTACAATGGATAAGTATTTCTTAACAGTTATTATTTCTTAAACTATACATATAAACATATCATTCGTAATACTTTAATATACTATTATCAGAATTACATTTTTTTATACTGTATGAAAATTAATAAAGTATATTTCAAAACATCGAAAAAATCAAGAAAAATAAGTTTAGTCAAATGAGTGACTAAATATTCTTGTATTCATTAATAATTATTTCAAACATGATATTTTAAATTATTATAAATAATTAAAATATTTTTATAATATATTAATAATTGTGAATTAAATTTTTCTTTAATTCTGATAATTTTAATTATTGTTTTCGATACTCTGCATTATCTGACTTGCGTAGTATCGAAAGTTAGTCATTTACGAAATTATTATTTGTGTTCAGTATTGTTTAAATAAAATTGTACTCCCTGTTTCTTATTTATCACATCACTCGCAAGTATGGTCGACATTATACACTGACCTTACTTGTATAATTAAATAACTCCGCACTTTTCACTCGTATATATTGGTGTAGTGTTAAAGGTTATGTTATTTTGGTTACTTAATTAGTATGTCGCGCACAAAATTCAAATATAAACTCCTTCATGTCCGTCGAGTTGCGTGACCTCTCTGTTGAAAAGCTAGACGTGAACTGTAATGTTTCCTGAAAGCGTCTCTCGGTCGTCTGTCGAAAGTCATTCATTCTATTGGCTGGAAACATTGTACTCTCTGACCCAAACGCCTTTGTTTTATTAAAATATTTAATTTTTTGACAAAATCGAGTTTGGTGTTGAGGCTTTTTGACGTCAGCACTGGTACAAAAATTTAACTGAAAAGTTTAAAATTACTATAACTTTCTTAATTTACGTCCTATCGTTAAATGGTTGATGTCAGTGAATTGCGGACATTCTGCTTGTTAATTTAAGCCCAAAAATGCTTATTTTACGTTCATCACTACTATCACAATAACGATTTTATTTATTATTTCTGGTGTATCTTATTTTTATAGGTCCGTTACACCAGATTTTACTTAATTATAATAAAACACTTCTTAAATAAACACTTTGAGTCTATATCTCAATTGGTTTGATTTACAATTTGGGAATAATTGTTCCCTACACAAATCTCGTTATGGCGTCATTAAGCGTCCATGTTTGATTTTCCATAAATGTGCTTAAAACTAATTTTCCTTAATTAAAACAGTAATATTACAATCTAATAATACTAGTAAAGTTTATTTACACAATTTTACACTATAATATTTATATATGACTGTGGTTAATTTAATATTTACATAGTTTCAGTCCTCTTCTATCTCTCTTATACAATTTTTCACCTTATTTCTGGTTTTCTCTATATGAATCATATCATGTAATGATTGTAATTAGTGTACACACATAGTACCTAATTTATTATATATAATGGTTATCTTTTAATTAGTTCAGAACCCTTCAATTTTTCAGTAATGGCTCTGTTTATGTTGTGTCATATCATAGTATTCATTTATTTTTTGTTAATACAATAACTAAATTGTTATTGTTCTACTTGGTTTGGATTTCCAAAGTATCATTAGATATTATTCTAACTTTTGATAATGTTTTCATTTACTTTTACACAAGTTTATATGTTATATTTTTCATAAATAACTTGCTTGTCATTGTTTGTTTACATTTGGTGTTCTTCATAATAGTCATTTGGTTTTTAATTGTTTGTATATAAAATGACTGTTTTTATGGTCATAATCTGTTCTCAAAGTAGCATTGGGATTTCCTCTTACTACTGGTAACAATTGTAACAATCTGTGTTCAATATTTGATACAGTATTTTTCTTAACTAATTAGCTATACAATGGTTCAGCTTACTTCTGGTCATATGTACATAGTTAGTTAGTTTACAATAATTTAGTTACAATATTGTTCTTATCATGTTCAGAATCTGTTCTCAATGTATTATCAGATATTTATCTCACTACTGGTAATACTCTTATAAACATTGATATTGGTTTTGATACTGTACTTTGCCTAACTAAATTGGCATACTTTTTTCATCTCTGCTATTCTCTGTGCCATTATGTTTGACTTGTTCTATTTGCATTGTTTTGCAATATATTACATTGTCTCTTAGGATTTATTATTTATATATAACAAATTCTTGTTTGATATCATAGTTGATGATCATTTATTTATACTAATATGTATGATTTTCTGTTGTAATAGGTATCTTCCCTGTGGGGTTATGTAACAAAATACCATCTGTTTAGTGCAGTATTTTTCTACTACTAAACTGACTTTACTACGGTATCTTAATATAATACTTTAACTATTTTGTTACACATGTTTATACAACTCCTTCTTAAACACTAACACAAATCTTTTTTGTATTATTTACAATATTTTTCTGGTCAATGGTGGAACTTAATTCCTGTCATTGTTTGATACATAACAAATGTCTTTTATTTGTTGTCAGTTCTCTATGAACAATAACATAATTGTTCTATTTTGTTCTGTTCTGGTGGTCTTATGATTATGTGTATTGATCACAACTTTATTAAATTAGTCACACTCATTGTCTGTGTTTATTTGACTATTTTAATTCTTGTTGTTTCATCATGAATTTAACATATTTTCTCACACTGTAAACTTCATCACTGTAATTGTTTGTGTGGTTTATTCAGTTGAAAATTAGTTAATTATTCACAGGTTTCACATTTATATTAAGTACACACTGTAATTGTTTGTGGTTCCTTAAATGTTTAACACTGGTTTTCTTTTCACATTTATAATCATCATTTCTTTTGTCACTTACATTGTTTTTAGTACATGTGGTTTATGTTGAGTCCTTATATCTTCTGTCCATCTTCTCTCTTCTTCTTGGTGCTCTTCCTGGTCCTTCTTCTTTCTTCTTTTTCTTACATTTTCATAGTAGTCGCTATTTTTTATTTATCTCCATTGCTGTTGGAGCTTGTTGGTCCTTGTTTCGCTTGTTCCCCTCACTGTTGGATCCTATTGGGTCTGGTTACTGATATTTTGTTTTGGCTCGTGGCATTTTCTTTCTTCATTTTGTATTTGGCGTTGCTATGTTAATATCATCTCCTTCATCGTTGGATTTTTTATTAATATATTTGTAGATACACACTTTCATACACTTAGGTTTATTTATCTAGACATACTTCCATGTTTTTTTCATACTTGACTTTACATTAGTTCATATTATGTAACTACCATATTTGGTACTGGTACAATATGCACTGTTATGTTAGACCTATAAATACTGGTGGTTGTGCAACCTTACAACCTTAACACCAGCCGCCACTGGTTTCATTTATTAAAAGATGTTTAAAAATAACAATAAAAATAAATTTTAATAACTATAATTAAAAAAGTATGAAGAAAACAGATAATGTGTACTATTTTGATAGCACCTATGGCTGTTTTCAATAAATACAAAATTCATTTCTTGAACATTTTTTGTTGTTGTAGACGACTATAAGTGTAAAAAAACAACTATATGTCATAGAAAACCAGAAAATTTTTATAACAGCATTTAGAGAATTAAATTTGGTTAATATGAATGAAAAAATGTTTTATGAATATGAGCTTATCAATTGTTAACAACCATTTGAAACTTAAAACTCGATTTCCCACAAATGTGTCTTTTAGCACTTGTGGCCCTCTACTTTTCAAGGTGCGAATATGGTTGTTTATTCTTATATGTCATGAACAGCATAGAAGGTTATACTGTATTTTTGTAAACTTATAAAAAAGAATATTTTTTTATTTTTATAATTCGAAATTTTAATATTTGCATATTTTCTATTAATATTAATGAATCATAGAATGATTATTTTGAAACGGTTTTAATCAATTATTTCATGTCATCAACATCTCACTCCTCTTTGAAAATTATTTTATTATTGTGCAACTACATATACTTGACGCAATGATAATAAAAAAAATCCTGCGACCTGCCCGGTGTAATACACTTCATAGTTGTATTGAGTACATGGTAATGTATTTGTGTATTTTTTGAAATACTTGTAACATTGCATAATCATTTGGCGTGACCAACGTGTGGCTCGATATATGTTAATTATCGTATATTTTCATAATTAATAAGTGTATTATTATTATTGTCATTAATATTATTGTATTGTAATTGTAATATTGTTGTGTATTTCACAACTGGTGCTCAACAAAAGTGAAAGAGGAGAGAAATTGTTGGTATGAGATAATTTATAATAATAATAAACGTAAATAAATAATATTAAATAAAAACCAATAGAGTCGTGGTTTACCAATAATAATTAATATAAAAAAAAAGAATTTAAATTTAATTCTAATACAACAAAATGGCTACATTGCAGAAAGGAGTTGATATTGAGGCTATGTTTAGAAGTCTCCAGGAACAAATGCAAAAGAATAACGAAGAATTAAAAAAGAATAGGGAGGAAGTTAAGGCTGAATTAGTGAAAAATTATGAACAAATACAAAAGAATAGCGAAGAAACTAAAGCCGAATTTAAAGCTGAATTAGCGAAAAATAAAGACGAAGTTAAAGCCGAATTTAGAACTGAATTCAATAACCTTTAAAAATAGTTGACTACAAAACTCGAAGAAATTAATACCAAAATAGAAGTATTAGAAGCTAGAGTAGAACAGTCACTAAACGAACAAGCTTTAAAGATGGAGAATAGGTTTAAAGAACAGAAAACAGAATGGTCGAAAGAATTAAAAGAAGGTATTAAACAATTAGCTGAACACTGGAATGAAAAGTTTAGAGTTTCAAAGCAGGAACAAGATGTGAGGATAAGAACAGTTAGTGAACAAATCCAGGAAAACATTAATAAAATGCAGGAATTGGAAGCCAGAACGATGACGTTGGAAACTGCTGTAGTAGAGTCTGCAAAATCCACCAAGGACTACTCAGGTTAAATGAACACACTTAAGGAAGATCTACATGGAGAAGTAGAACATCTGAGAACGGAGATCAAGAGATGACTTGCACAGATGTATCCAACACAGATAGAGGAACAGACCAAACTAGTATTCAAAGGTTTGAAAACAGAGAACCCAGTTGAATTTTTATTAAATTGTGAACGGGAAATGGAATTAATAGGTAACACTATAACTGATAAAGAAACAATTGACTTTGTTAGTAAGCATTTTCAAGATTGTGCTGCACGATGGTATACCATTGTCAGAGATAATTTAACTACATATGAACGATTTAAAGAATCGTTTGAAGGCTGCTATTGGAATATTCACACACAAAGACAAATACGAGACCAATTAGAATATGGTAAATATCAACATAATGGTAGACTTACCTTAAAGGAGTATGTCATACAACTCGTGGAAAGAAGTAAACACTTAAGACCCCCACATTTACACAACACGAATTGGTACTTAAATTAGCATCACTTTCACAGAGATATAGGATTAGCCATATACACACAAGGAGTTAAAACTGTTGAAGATTTATTAATTTTACTCACGCAGTCCGAACACATGTTTCACACTGATTACAGAAATAAAACTAATGTCCAAGATGAGAGAAGGTGTGCTGAAAACTTCGGGGGTGGGGGGGGAGAATTTAGAAGAGAAGAGCGCAAGGTCGAGAATAAAACAGAGGGGAGTAATACGAAGGGTGGATACACCTGGCCGAATTCGAATAAGAAATTTACCAAACCATATACCCGGAATGTACAAACAATAGTTCAGAAGTCGACGAAGCTGACTCCAGAAATGCCATCTACTTCAAAGCAGAGTTGACCATCACATAAAGGAGAAATGAACAGCTTATTTCCGCCTGATTTGTATGCCGACATCATAACACTGGATACAACTGCAAGACGTGTGAACAAATGTAACTACTGTCCAACCGTTGCTGTACACATCAACAACTGTAAAGTGCAGGCATTAATCGACACAGGAAGCAAAATATTTGTTATTAAGACATGGCTATACACCAACAAACAATATTTTAAATTGACACCCACTCTCCCTGTTAATGAATTTTACATAACCACTGCTAATCGTACCAGGGAACGAGTTAAGCAACAGATATTTGCGAATATAACATGTGGGAATGTACAATATGAATTACCTATGTTAGTAGCAAATAAACTTGTATGTCACTGTATATTAGGAATAGGTGCTTTAAATAAAATGAAGGCTGTAATAAACATAGCAGATCAAACGATGACGTGCACTGTGAATAATGTCACACAAAATATTAAATTGAATGTAACCGAAGAAGATCAGTCGTCAAATATAAGTGAACCGGTAACTATCTCCAGACCTTCAGTAACCTATGCGAATGATAAACATCGTAGCGAAGAAAACAGTGGTGAACACAAAGGGGTAGAACAAATAGACACCTTAATTAAAGAGTATGCAGACATATTTAGTGAACTGCGTACACAAACAAACGTATATGAACATCGCATCAAGGTCACAGATCTGTCAAAATTCGTGAGGAGGATGTATCCAATTTCAATGAAGTATGAGGAGCAAGTCGAGAAAGAAATCAAAAGAATGCTGGATAATGACGCCATAGAACGATCGAACAGTAACTTCTTAAACCCGTTGGCTGTGGTGAAAAAGAAGAATGATGAAATTCGACTATGTTTGGACATGAGGAATTTGAATAGCATCATAAAAAAAAGATTTTGACTGTGCACCCACGGCAGATGAGTTGTTCACAAAGTGCGAAGGAGCTAAGTATTTAACTAAATTCGATTTAACCTCTAGTTTTTGGCAGATTCCCATTCGAGAGAGCAATAGAAAATATACTGTATTTCTGTATAAAAATAAATGCTACCAGCATAAGGTAGTACCTTTTGGTCTAAGCAGAGGCGGATTAAGCCGATTGGAGGCCCCTGGCAGTAAAAATTTTGAGGCCCTTAGACCCAAGCCCCAAAACAAAAAATAGTGAAAGGAAGTGATGGCTTTTTCGGAAACATTTCAGTATTCAACTTTTAATGACTTGCTTAAACCAGCAATATGTAGCTAATAATAAAACTCAATGTTTCAAGAAAAATCAGAAATTTATTCAAAAAATTTAACAGTAACTTAGTTACCTGAGTGCTTAAAAAAGGTTTTCTATATGAATTTGCATCTTCTTTTGACATATTCATCAATTATTTTTGCAGTATCTATTTCGTCCAAAATTTCTTGTTCTATGTATAATATGGCCATGTTGTTCAATCTGTCTTCTCCCATTGTACTCCTTAAATAGTTTTTAATGCGTTTCAAAACTGAAAAAGATCTTTCACCTAATGCATTTGATATCGGTATTGTTAAAAATATTTTCAAAATAATCTCTCCGTTAAGAAAAGTTGAAGACATTTCTCTTGCAGCTCGATAAATTTCTGATGCGGTTTTGATGGTATCTTTGTTTTCTTGTAGAAATAGTAAGAACTGGTCCAGTTCATCGTCAAAATTAGAAATATCAATGTCATTTTTGTAAATATCCTTCAGTTTTTTATAGTGTTCTTTTTTGTTTCAGTTGTTAATCTTTGATCAAAAAATACCCTAAAATGTTCTATAACAGCTTCATACATCTGAGTTCTTCGAGATAGTTCTGCCTTGGTGCTATCGCACATGACATAAAATGAATTGACAATGAAATTTTCCCTTCTTGCAAATTCATGACCGACTTCTTTGCTTTCATCGAAAAACATTTTTCTCTTCTCTGGCCTACGAGCATGTCCATCTTCTTCATCAAATGGTAGACCTGATAACTCAGTTGCTTCTTTTTCAACTTTTCCAAATTCTTTTCTGAAATGTTCGATAAAATTCTCTAGTGACCTTAGTAGAATAAAGCCTTTTAATAGTTCACACTCCACTGTTTGCTGTGATTTGCTAGTAGCATTTATTCTCTGTTTATCGCTTGACCACGTGTGCGGTTATGCAAGGACAGTGATTGTGTGTTTATAACGCGTCTATTTTTGTTCCTTTTCTGTTTTCTGTTTTTGTTTATTTATTACATGTTTTAGTATTGTTTATGTTGTCAACATTTGGTCAAAAACGTGGCAGTGAAAGGGTTACTTATCCAATGTTGGATGAGTAAACAATGAACAGTACTAAGAGTAGTCAAATGTTGCAAGAGTTTGGATAGAGATTGAAATCTGAAACTTTTCAATCTATAGGAAAGAAACAAAGGGCAGTAGAACATGCCAGAGACTGTCATTAAATAAGTTCACATCCGCACTATATATTTATGTGAATTATACTCTAAAAATAATTACTTTTTAAAAACAACAATAAATCCTTTTATTTCTTGAAAAAAAGAGCAAAATATTCGTCTTGTCTGCCCCCCCCCCATCAGCTGATCTCGCGGCCATGCTGTGAAATTCAGCCACTCCGTAAAGAAAACCTAACTGAAACGGGACCATTTCATTATTATATACTACGTAAACGTACTACTATTTACTTACCACTAATGGTACAAAAAACTCAGAGACAGACTCAAACTCTTAAAACACAATGGATTACGTGGACTCAAACTCGAACTCGAACACAATGGATTACGTGAGCGCTGCAAGAGTTACAAGAGTGCAGTGATGCCAACGGTGGCTACCGATCGCAACGCGCAGTTGCAATTTCAGGCGGGATTTCACGTATTTATTTAAAATGATTCAAGTGCAACTTTTCATACTGCTAAGAGATTTGTAAAAATCAATCACTTCTTATTACTAAGATGTATATTTGACATTATAGTATACTTGATGTAGATAATAAATTAACAGTTTTAGTTAGGAGTCTTTCGCTTTTGGCTTTTGGTTTACATGTAGAATACGTGAATAATATTAAATATTGCATCTTTCGCTTTTCCGTTGTGGCAGTTTTTAACTAGGAATCTATCGATGTCGGGGCCCTTGGAGATTCGGGGCCCCTGGCGGCCGCCAGGTCCGCCAGCCGCTTAATCCGCCCCTCGGTCTAAGCACAAGCCTAGCAGCCATTGTCAAATGTTTAGAAATTGCATTAGGTCCGGAAGTAGAACCTTACACCATGATTTTTGTTGATGACATATTGGTCATGTCGAAAACATTAGAAGAACATATAATCAATTTACGCACTATTTTTGAGATGTTTTGACAAGCTCGCATCTCATTAAATTTAGATAAATGTGAATTTATGCGATCGTCTGTAGAATATTTGGGTCATATTGTATCTGAGGAAGGTATACGACCAGATCCATGCAAAATAAACAGTATCACCGAGTTCTCAATACCGAGAAATGTGAAAGGGTTAAGAGCATTCCTAAGTCTAACAGGATACTATAGACAATTTTCACCATTATATTCAGAAGAAATCAAACCACTATTGGAGCTTACAAAGAAGAAAGTGAAGTGGAAGTGGGAACAACATCACACCAATGCATTCAGCAAGGTCAAGGCACTGTTTGCGGAAAATATTTTGCTACAGCATCCACAACGTGAAGGAAAGTACATCATCTACTCAGACGCCAGCGACTATGCAATAGGGATCGTACTCTACCAAGAAGACTCAAAAGGAGAACTTCGAGTGATCGCCTATGCAAGCAGATTGTTCAAAGGTGCCGAGAAACATTACTGTACTTTGGAGAAGAAAATATTGGCCATCGTATATGCATTGAAACAATTCCGATATTACATCTATGGAACGCACTTTGAAATCCGCACTGATCACCAAACTCTATCATTCCTACTGAGATGCAGAATCACAAATGCCAGACTGATGAGATGGATTCTGGCCATAGAAGAATATTCTTTTACCATTAAATACTGCATAGGAATCAACAACAAGATACACTAAGTCGATATGTCACGGAGAAGAAGGAAGAGACTCATTTCTCCAATGATAAAGATTTGAAATTACTGCATATCCAGTATAAAGCAAATGATGAATTAAAACAGCTACTCCAGAACTTAGCAAGAGAGCAAGATAAAGATCCAAAGCTTCAGCAATTAAAACAACAACCATCTCACGATAAGTATGCAGTTAAAAATAACATACAGTACTATTTAAATTAATGGACCAAGACTGGAAAGTAATGTTATCACCAGAAATGTTACAACAGTTAATTACATCATGTCACGAAAGTCTAGCCATGCGTCAGCATTAAAATGTTACTGGACTTTGAGAGAAGATTTCACCATCAATAATAAGTTTAGGAGGATTAAAGCCGTCTTAAAAAGGTGCCATGATTGCCAGACCACTAGACATCCAAATTTATATACCTCTGTATCTATGCAAAGCATCGGAGCAAAGGAGAAAGGGGAGTTGTTAGTTCTGGACTTCTTGGGTCCGCTGCCATGATTAAGTCGGGGTGTTAGGCACATTCTTGTATGTGTAGATGTGTTTACCAAGGCTGTCCATTTATACGCAATTATGTGACCCACCACAAAGACTGTTCTGAAGATAATACTGCAAAGGTATGTACCCACATATGGAAGATAATTACGGATCAAGCCAAACAATTTAGGAATAAGCTATGGTCTGAAACATTAACGCAGCAAGGAATAAAACCCATGCTGACATCAATTAGGCATCCTCAGGGTAACCTTGCCGAACGTGTTAATAAAGAATTGGGCAAGCATATGCGTATATATTGTCATGATCAGCATAACAAATGGGCTGAATACTTGCTGTTCTTTGAAAAATCTAT
This sequence comes from Magicicada septendecula, assembly GCA_034769895.1. NCBI lineage: Eukaryota > Metazoa > Arthropoda > Insecta > Hemiptera > Cicadidae > Magicicada > Magicicada septendecula. Next base: position 325,774,014 of record CM068368.1, read on the forward strand.
TAATGAAAATTATAGTGAAGTTACTGGATAACTTACCCACCAATTGAATTGGGAGAAGGGCAGAAATCAACTAGATTTTGGAACAACTTCATTAGTAAACCTGAAAATCAGAATCTACATATACCTATGAGTCAAGAAGTAGATAACGCAAGAAATAGGATAAAAGATAAGGGTATGAAGAGGGTAGAGAGATTCAATCGAACACAGAAGTTAGTGGAATTTAAAGTTGGAGATATGGTATTGATACGAAGTAATCCAGTAGGGAAGAGAATAGACAACACTGCAAAAAAGTTCATTAGATTATACGAAGGTCCCTATGTTCTGCAAACAAGATGGGGAGCACAAACCTTTATGGTTTATGACACTGAAAGACAAAAAGAAATTGGCAAATATCATGCTTCATCGATGAGGAAATATTTCCAGTAGAAATAACTTCATACCAAGATAAAGAGAGAGACCGAGGAGAAACCACGACACACGACACACGAAAGAAATGTAAAACGCATCCACAGTAAACTAGAGTACAATGATCATTGTTATGCACAGGAACAAGTATACTACTTGTATACAAAAAAAAAAACATACTTTGTATACAACAAAATAAAAATATAACAATTACTTCCAACCTATTATTTATTTCTACTGACACACCCAATTTTTTACATACAACAAAAGATTAGTATTTTTAAATTTTCTTGTTAAATTAAATTATTTTCTTTAACTACCATTTAAATTTATGTAGAGTGATTATAATTAAAACTTTAAGTCTTTACTGTTCATATATAAGTTTCTTTTTAATAGTTCTTTTCACAAACAAAAATATAATTGTTTATTCATCACCTGCGTACTGCCACGTTACCCGTTGCGTGTGTGTGTCCTGAATCCTGAGAATTTGATGATGATGACGATTATGCAGATGCTGTGTTCTCTGTCTCTACGGTTTGTTGTTTGTGATGGTCCAGAGTTCCTCCATAAGTCTTGGTGTGTGTGGTAAAGATGTCAGATCGGCAGACCACCAGCGTGACGTGTGAAGATATCTTGAGTCTGAGACCGCCCCAAAATTGCCGGTGGTATTTATACTGGACGGCGATCTGACAAGTCCAGGAGTGTTTTCGACCTGTTAGATATTGTCACTTCATGCAAAGCGTCCTTTTAATTACAAATCACTTTTTGGTTCGTTTTCACGATTTCATAAACATACTCGTAGCACGAGCGATATCATCGTTTGCGTAATTTTTTTCTGGTCACTCACATATAACACACTTATTAATTACTATTTAATTACACTAGTAATTAACATTAAATTACTCAGCGTCTTTATTATTGCAAATTTCTGCAATACTTTTATATCACTATATTCGTTAAAAATTCCTTAATGTAATGGTGTTTTTATAATTGGGGTAAGTCTTTGTTCACAGGTTTAAAATGTATTAATAAGTTTATTTTTATCCGGTTAAAACCTGATTACAGACAAACCAACAATTCGTACGCATCACCCCATCGTAGACTTTGCCTGTCGTAGCTTGCGTTCACACACACAAACACACAAGCGCTGTATTCACTCGCGGGGCAGGTGTACACTTTCTGACAATTCTTAGCCTGCATAATATTGTTAAAAACTTTTCATCATATATTTTCTATGCTAAATATTTACAAACATACCGCCCTGGGCAAATATGCAAATATATATATATATATATTACAATGCTACCTTTCGTCTAACACAATTATCTAATATTCGTGATGTTAGATAAAAAGTTACTTACCCGTGATATTACTTTACCTGGGCGCCAGAACAAATCCCAGATACAAATGACACGGTTTCAGCTTAGCTCAGCGCATGGAGACACTCTTTCTCAGGATTCGTTCAGTGATTGTGGTTTTCAAGGGGAATCGTTACAAACAACACTTTAAGATTTGCTTGATTATTTAATTAACTTTTATTTAATTATTTTTAAACTTTAAATTGTTAATGGCAGGACTTAATTCTACCCTAACACTTATAATTATTGAGTGAGTGTGAAAAGTAATGATTAAGACATTCAAACGACCTCTAGCTCTTATCTGGTTTGATTAAGAGATTGCTATCTCCCAAACCAGTGCTAAAGAACAGGTCTGCAATAATTTGCACGTCCAATACTACACACCACTTTCCATTCAACACTCCTATACTATATTAGAGCTAATCTTATAGTTAAAATACAAAGTGTGCTTTTCTTAGTGTCCTTTTAAAATTGTTTATTGTTTTATTATTTGTTTAGTGCTTATTTCATTGATCAATGAATCTATTTCTTACTGTTTGATGCGTTGACCGAAGATAGGAATCCGTAGAGGACCTCCTTTTGATGGTGTTGCACAGAAGAATGGATGTTGATCAATGATGTTGAAGATGCCCTGGCAATTACAGATGCTGTAGCCTTCTGTAGCACAGGTCCTTCACGGCTGATGCTTAATTAATTAATTATTTAATTAATTAACGGTTGTTTTACGCAGCAAGTGTTATTGAACGATATGTATTCATCTACACTGCGGACTACTTCTCAAATTAGAACTTAATTTAAACTTTTGCGTGATTTAAAAATTTCTGTATGTGAATTATACACGTCTAGTGTGTTTAAGTACCGAACGAAGAGTGATGCTACCGCTTATCAAAGCGAGGGCTTTGAGCTGGCGTCAGTTTTAAATACGGGCTGCTGATTGGTTGTACAAATAAATCATGCGTTTTTCCAGTTTTGACAATCTCGAACAGGTCGGTCAAACACTCCGTGACAGGTTCCAAACGGCAGAGAATTTCTTGTCAAAATCGTACTTCCTGTATTTGCAAATCGATTGATTACAGGTATTTGCAAATGTGTTTCCAAAGATCTGACCACAGAATATTGTTGCTTAGGTCTTTATCTGTGTGTGTGTGTGTGTGAAAACACCTTATTCCTACGTAGAATAATTCTCTCGTTATTCCTGTTGGCGTGCGTCATCCGTATAACTTCTTCAATTGCTAATTATATTAACTGAGATTGCAGCTACTTATAAAGCTTTTCTTGCTGAATACAATGCTGTTTTCAGAATTGCCGTATATTTATAACTTTTGAAGTTATCGCAGGTTGAACTGATAATTTGCTTTGAGTAAAATAACATGTTTGAACTGGATTCTGATGTAGCGGTGACGTGGTTAGAGTGAGATGGCTGCGATTATACGCTCTCTCTCTTTCTTACGGCGTTACACTCGTACCGTCTATAGCTTTCATATAACGCTCAGATAGGACGCTATTATGAATCGTTATAATATATATATATATTTTGTAATATTACGGTGTGTTACTGTTCTATGGTGTTCTAAAATTCTGATGTAATCAAGCCCCACAAGTTGGGTTCGCCAATTTTGTAATATAAATGTAAATTACAAAATATACAAATATAAAAATATGTGTAGTTGTATGAGAATTGTACTCTCACTATTGTGTGTAGTAATATAGATGATGTCTTCTAGTCTTCATTCGGCTCTCTCTGCTGGTCTTCACTTTGGTAATATATAATTGTAATTGTAATGGTGTTCTGGTATAATATTACCCAGATTGACTTTTATGGTGCGTAGGTGTAGTAATGACGTTCCGCTCCGGGAGACGTCGATTTGGTAATGTTCCTAAATAATGCTGTTATCAAATGTTCTTGGTGTATGTTGTTGTTGTAGCAATTTGAAATGTGATATAATTTTATAATTCTGAAATAATTGTTTTCGAGGTGTTTATATTCTTAAAATTTAGTAATAAATTGAGATTATTGATTGTAATTATAAATAGTATGGTATGGTGTGTCTTCTAGTAATGATCTTCCCTTCGTTAAATTTATTAAAAAGACAATCCACTTTGAATTAGGCGCGAACAGCTCTCTTCTTCTTCCTCTTGAAAGGTTGTAATTCGCATATATTGCCTTTAAAGGTTGTCGAGTTTTCTTTATTAATTAATGGTTATATTCCTTTATTAAAGAAATCAAATTCAATTCACTAGATAACAAGCGTTTATTCAACAAAATAATGAATTTGCTTAATTGAAAACCATGTTATAATGCCGTATCGACTCACTCAGGTCCGGTCGATCTATGACCTTTATATTGGTATTATACACATATAGGTTCTTTTAACGGTTATTTATAAAAAAAGCCAGAGAAGGTCAGGGTCAGAAAGTATAACATTTACAATTCTAAAAATGTATTAAAATTAAACAATATAATGATAGTTATTAATAATAAAAGTTTATATATAATTTTTATTCACCCCAGTTCAGCAAATAGTTGTCGAGTTGAGATGACGAGATTGAGTCAAAATGGCCACCTGGCGCATGCGCGGAGTTCACCTTCTAACACTGACAAGAGTATTTATGGAATAAATATGTCCCTTCTGCGGTTAAATCTTCTTCGTACTCGTTTAATCTCTTCTTGTGTATAGTTTAATGTCACTGGAGTAAGATGGAAAAGTCACTGGGTGTAAAAATGTTGTTAAATAAGTAGATCAATTGGTGTTTATGTGTGTCCGTTTAACCTCGAATATTCACTTGGTATTTGGTGTGATTCCAGTGTTATTTCGTTTAAATAGTGATATGTGATGCTGTTTATAGGTGTTATGTAGTTCATAGGGCAACTTCACCACTTCACAATGATTAGAATAGTTTAAAATTTAATTTTTACACAAAAACTGATTCCGAACTTTAGTTATACGTAATCGCCATTAAGGTTGGGTTTATAAAATATTCACGTGTAGTGTGCTCTTCAATGTATAATAATGAACTGCGTGGATTTCCTTCGTCATCCGAAACGTCTTAGCCAATTTAATATTAAAAAGACATTGTTTAAAATTGCCATAACTTCCGACACACTTTAATTTCGTGCACTATGCTTATAAAGTAAATTCGTTATTACTTAACTGTTTGAAATATAAAATACATATTCGTTTTCACTATTCTATTCTACTTATTTTGATAGTAATTAAGTTAGTATTACAAAGTTTTATCTGAAAATTATTTCTTATAATTTTTTGGGAGGTAGGCCTAAAATTATACTTCCCTGTCTTCTATGTAAATAATAGCCATTTTAACTAATATAATTATTATTCTATGAAATCTGAAATTTGTATAATTATCAATTCTCACTTATTTTATTGCAATTTAGTATATTAATGATGGTTTTTTCATATAATTCAGTTGTATATGATTCCCCTTCTGATAAAGTTAGTGAACCTATTTCAGTTTCAAATGGTATTTCATTATACAAATAAATAATTTTACTCATAGAATGACCATATCTTTAGAAAGCCTTATTTACATAGTATTTAATATGTTGGGTGTATCTTGCCTAAATATTGTCAGTTTGACTGGTTTATAAGATTAGGTTTATTAATTATTCTGCATTTTAACTTTATTATATTGCCTAGATTTGAATTGTGGCTATTTGCAGAATGTTTTACTAATGTAATTATTTTATTTCCTTCTCTGACTTCTGATTCTGATATATTTGATTAAAAATTAGTTCTCTGATCTGGCATAACAGTAATTATAGATTATACAATTAAAATATAACACCCAGATATATAAAACTGGTGTTCTTAATAACATTGTTTTGGTATATCACCTAATAACATAATAAAAAGTATTTCTACAACATTGGAATGTTATCTAATTTTAGATAATGCATTCCTAAATTAATATGAACAATAAAATAACAATTATAATACTAATATTTCTTATGACTAACCCTTACTTATCTAAATGCTATATTTAATTAGAACCCCACATTTGGATCCATATATAATTGTTAATACCTTCTACTACTCCATCATAAACAGTTAGTTCTGTAATTCCCCATTTTATAAGATTTATGCCCCCTCTTAAAGTATAACCCTGGCTATCTAAGTTATATTCCATTCTATGGAATGTTCATACAGTTTTAGTAGCTTTTTATTAGTAAAATTACTACTTCATTATCAAAGTAGGCACTGTTCACAAAACTTAAAGTTTGTTACTTTGTACTGCTACTCATGCACCTTTCTTAAAGTTTATTAGTTATAATTTGATCACTTACACCTTTCCATGGTAAATTATTACTATATTTACTAGTCTTTTTCTAGTTTTTAATATGAAATATTCAACCATGGGGGAACTGTGAAGATTTGTTTATGCACATTACACAATAACTTTTTGAATGCACTAATATTTACTACAGCTAACACTTTTAGTTTTTTGTCAGTTTTACAGTGATATGGTTTTTTAATGTGTTATACTTTCTTTTTTGGGCATTCATTGATTTTGGGGTTCTTTCCCTATGGAGTTTTTGTTTTATATGGGTCGTCTTAATTATTCTTCTTTCTTCTTGAGTTTGGTTATTCTTCCTTCTTCTGTAGTTTTGGATTATCCTTCCTTCTTCCTTCTTCTGTAGTTCTTATTTTTATTATTCTTCCTTCTTCTTTGAGTTTGGTTCTTCTTTATTCTTCCTTCTTCCTTCTTCAGTAGTAGTAGTTTTAATTAGTCTTCTTTCTTCTTTCTTCAGTAGATTTAGTTTGTTCTTCTTTCTTCAGTAATAGTAGTTTTAATTATTCTTCTTTCTTCTGTCTTCTGTATCTTTGATTATTCTTCTTTCTTCAGTAATAGTAGTTTTAATTATTCTTCTTTCTTCTGTCTTCTGTATCTTTGATTGTTCTTCTTTCTTCAGTAATAGTAGTTTTAATTATTCTTCTTTCTTCTGTCTTCTGTATCTTTGATTGTTCTTCTTTCTTCAGTAATAGTAGTTTTAATTATTCTTCTTTCTTCTGTCTTCTGTATCTTTGATTGTTCTTCTTTCTTCAGTAATAGTAGTTTTAATTATTCTTCTTTCTTCTGTCTTCTGTATCTTTGATTGTTCTTCTTTCTTCAGTAATAGTAGTTTTAATTATTCTTCTTTCTTCTGTCTTCTGTATCTTTGATTGTTCTTCTTTCTTCAGTAATAGTAGTTTTAATTATTCTTCTTTCTTCTGTCTTCTGTATCTTTGATTGTTCTTCTTTCTTCAGTAATAGTAGTTTTAATTATTCTTCTTTCTTCTGTCTTCTGTATCTTTGATTGTTCTTCTTTCTTCAGTAATAGTAGTTTTAATTATTCTTCTTTCTTCTGTCTTCTGTATCTTTGATTGTTCTTCTTTCTTCAGTAATAGTAGTTTTAATTATTCTTCTTTCTTCTGTCTTCTGTATCTTTGATTGTTCTTCTTTCTTCAGTAATAGTAGTTTTAATTATTCTTCTTTCTTCTGTCTTCTGTATCTTTGATTGTTCTTCTTTCTTCAGTAATAGTAGTTTTAATTATTCTTCTTTCTTCAGTAGCTTTGTTTTTTCTGGTCTGGTTTCTTTGACGGGGTATATTAATTGCCTGCTTCTATCTTACCTGGGTAATTTTGTTATTATCATTTTTAGTCTTCTGGGTTTTTAAATTTGTATTATATTATATTGTTTGCAGAAATTTTCTTTATTCAACCTTTCTTGTGAATATATTATTAAACAGTGCATTTTAATTAATTCTCATCTGGATATTCCATATATTAGAGCTTTATTAATGATCATTGAGTAATGCATTTGTGTGGATTATCTGTCACGCTACAATATATATATATATATATATATATATATATATATATATATTTCATTTTTCATTCTATTTAAGTTCATGATACAATGAAAGAAACTTTGAAGAGTAAAAGTAATTTACACATTTGAAATTGGTTTCATTTTTCAAATTAATTTTGAACTCATTCTACCATCTTCTATTCTACAATGAGCCTATACACAAGTTCAAGTAGCAGAAACTTTGTTTTATATCCTTAATTTAATTAAGTAATTAATTGAATTAACAGACTTTTTAATTAGTATTTTTTCATAATATTTGCCAAATATGTAAATTCAATCAGATTTTTAAAAATGAAAATTTGTGAATCGAAATTGGTGAAAAATTTTTATTAAACACGTTAGGTTGGGTGAAATTGATTCCAGGTCAGGCCTGTATTCTAGCTATGGGCCTGATTCAGTTTGCAGTACAAATTTGAATCCCATAGTTGACCAGAATTTAACATTGGTTGACAATTTTTTTGTTTATTTTGTACATTATGGTGGAGTTTATTTTTCAAAAACAAATATAAAGAAAATTTTATCTTAATTTCTTATTGGTGTGCAAGATAAATAATACCAAAAAAATCTTATGTGATGCACTTTTAAGGTTTGGAGTATCCATGGCTGAATTCCTGAAAATCACAAAATTATAAAAACGCTGAAGTAAGTTTTATAAACAAGAATAATTATTTTACGTACAAACATGAAATATTTTTTTTATAGTAGACAACTGTATTTTATGTCCATTACTAAGAAAATGAATTGATGACATTAATATAATGCTTGAGTGCTTGGAAAGGCATATAATTTTAGGTTGCATACCGTTTTTGATTGCTATGTATTTTATTGTATTTAAACAAGATTACACCGACGAACTCAACACAATAAAATACATAGCAATCAAAAACGGTTACAACCCTAATTTAATAAACACACTACACAAACGCATCAAGAACAAAAACAACAAAACACAAAATACCATCAACACACAGCACAATAAATACATCACACTCACATACCACAACTCCTACACACACAAAATCGCCAACACATTCAGAAAACACAAATACAAAATAGTATACAGAACAACCAATACCATCAAAAAACACATCAATAATACAAACACAGACACAGACAAATATAACAAAACAGGTGTTTACAAATGAAATTGTAATGACTGCAATACTTTCTACATAGGCCAGACGGGAAGATCTTTTTCATCCCGTTATTCTGAACACTTAAAAGCTTTAACCAACAACAATATACACTCCGCATTTGCCACACGCATACACACAGAAAACCACAGTTACACCAACATAGACACTAATCTTGAAATTTTGCATTACTTACCCAAAGGTCAAAAACTCAACACAACTGAACAATACGAAATATATAAACACCACACAACACAACCAAACAACATACTTAACGATCAATTACAATATACATCACATACACTTTTTGACACAATTATACAAAAAACAAACATTAAGTTGAATCCCCGCGCCAATCCCCTTCCTCCACGCACCACCCCCACTACACCTTCCACACAACAACCGTTACTAAATGATGACAGTCTGTCTCTAAGCTGAAGAAGGCGAATACGTACGCCGAAACGCGTTCGACGAGAAGAGAATAAACAGTAAGTTCACAAGAAAAAGTTTCATTTTTAGATAAGCAGATATTATTGTATTCATTTCTCTTAGTGTTACAGACATCAAAGTTTAAGGTTGTCTTCAGAAATATGTCATACAACTAGTAAAGTCCAATAGACTGTTGTATTCTGAACTTCCTTGCTACAAGATTATAATATGTATCAAAACAATGATGAATTTTAATCTGAAAATATAATAATGCACAAATGATCATCCAAGATATAAGAATTATGAAAACAATTTATTTCCCCTCCCACAAATAAACGTCAATGAATGTAATAAAACTTCAACCCTTCTATATTAAATACACATGGAGTAGAATGGCATCACATAATGCACATAACCCAGAAGATTATCGTGTATCAGGCTATAATCCAGACAGTATTCTGAATCTGGATCTTAAAAAACCTTAGTGATATAGTGAGAGCACTCATCTCCTGTTATAGTAATCTGTCATTACTTTCCATGAGTACCACACAATTCTTTCCCCTTCGTATAAAACATGTACACAAAGACCAACATTTCTAAAGTAATTCCATTTTACTTGTGTGTTTTTTATGGTTATTGTTATTGTATGATGGTCTTGTATGCATTTTATAACTTTCATTATCATTTTGTTTGCATACAATTATAGTTATTATAGCTCTATTTTGTAAAGTCAGCCTTAGATTTTGTAAGCTCAATGTCAAGTAAACTTGAAAGAACAAAGTTTGATATCAGTTATAGAAAAGTTAATAGTATTTTTTAAGCCTCATTATATCACAAAAATGTTGTCTATATCCTGTCCTATCCTACTGTGCTCAGCAAATTGTATAGGATTTTGATCATATAAAAGTCAGTATGTAATACACAACTGGAAATCAATTTACGCTATGAATTCTAATTCAGTAGTGGAAGTAAAATTTATTCTTGGATTTTGTTGTCCATGACGTGTCTGTTGATTAACTAAATATAAGTATATCACTACCGACTCGGAACACAATGTTTTATTCCGAGTCGGTAGTGATATACTGAAATTTATTCTCTAACAGCTCTAGACAAATTAGTTCATGGCTTGTGGGATGTTGTGTATGCTTCAGATCAATTTCATTGGTTTACTTACAAAAATGAAAAACAAAAATTGGTGTTATTTATCTGCACGTCTCTGCCTGGACTCGTAAGATATTCAATAGTTTATTGTTATTAAGTGTTTAGTTAGGAGTAATATGGTACTAATAGTCAACACCAGTGGCAGCTGGTGTTATGGTTGCAGCATTGCATAACCATCAAAATAGATAACTGTATCCGCTTCTGTGGAGCTTTTGAATTAGCTTTGCGAGGTCATGATGACACTGAATTGTCATCAGATCCTGGTGTATTTCGAGGCTTAATTGGTTTCAGTTCTGAGCTTGACGCAGCAATGAAAAATCATTTAGAGGAAGCATCTGTGCTTAAGGGCACCTCAAAAACCATTCAAAGTAAACTTTTAAATATAATGTTAGAATTATGCCATGAAAAAATAACAAGTAAGATACAAGAAGCGGATTATTTGGCTGTAATTGCTGATGAGACCACTGATGTTGCTAACGTTTTTCAAATGGCATAGTGTATTGTTATATAATATAAGGTAAACAGGTTGAAGATTCTGGCGTTTCATTGCTCCTCCTAAACATGATGCTCAGTCGCTTGCATCATGTTGTTAGATGAACTGTCTTGACACAACTTACTTGGAATTGCCCATAAATTAACTGCTCAAACAATTGGAAAACAGTAACTTTATATTTTTTTCTATACGACAGCACTTTGTATAATACACATATGTAGTTAGTAGATCTACCTCCTGTTTAATGTGTCCTTTTAACCTCCCCCCCCCTAGGGTTGCCAGACGTACGGTTTTAGCCGGAACAATACGGAATTTTCCCGTTTTGTTCCGCGTACGGTGCGAATCTTTAACCGTACGCCAAATGTTCCGATTTTGAACATGAAGCATAATGACTTGTATTTTTGAATCTAGTGGCAAATTATACGTTGATGCAGTTTTTGTTGTTCACGCTAGGGCGAGCATCGGAGCATGTGATGATTATGATGGCAGTTAAGTGAGATGGATGTGACATCAGATCAGAACTGCGTTGCATGCCGCTGAGCGAGGCACGTGGCTTCACTCGTTCGTTGGAGGCTTGGAGCGCGTGCGTGACCAACTCATTCATTACTCAACTCTTTCACTTTATCGCAAACCATCGTTCAGCCTGACGGTTCAGGGTGTATTTTACGTTTTGAAAGTGATTCTTTTTGTATTAGTAGTGTGTTCAAAATGGATGGGAGTGAGACAAACCCCACGAAAATAAAACTAGGTATTGAAACCAGCACAAACCAGAAGAGAAGACTGCAAGTGTATCGCCCGGTTTGGGAAAAAGATTTTCCAGAACTGCGGCCAGTTTCAGGAAATGCATATAAAGCAAAGTGTACTTTATGCGTTGGAAAAGCTGGAGAGGGATTTTCCATTTCACACGGTGGCGTAACCGATGTTAGGCATCATTTTAACAGTGCAAGCCATAAACAAAGACGCTTAACCTTAACATCAGTACAAACTACGCTGATGAAAAGTTTCTACAAGGTGGACTCTGTTGAATCAGACAAGGTATGTAAGTGCATGACAATTTTAACATTTAGAATTTTTAAGATAATAATAGGTTTATTTAGGATTTTTTTAAGAAAAGGCGTTATTAAGGTGCTTTTATTCGTTTCAGATAACTGCTTCTGAGCTTACATTTGTGTATCACACGGTTAAACATCACCTTAGCTACGCCAGCACTGACTGCAATGTGAAAATATCATCTCAGTTATTCGCAGATTCGACAATTGCAAATAAAATTACATGTGGTAAAACAAAATGTGAGGCATTAGTTACGGGTGTTTTAGGGCCAAATAGCGTGAATAATTTAACTCAAACGTTAAAGGATAACAAGTTTTTTGGTGTGGGGTTTGATGCTTCCAACAAAGGAAATCAAAAGTGTTATCCTATTTGTGTAAGGTACTTTGATGTGCAAGCAGGTGTGTGCCACAGAATTCTCGATTTTTATGAGGACTCGTGAATCTGCATCTGCAATGTCTGAGCAAATCTTGGACAGGATCCCAAAACACGAATTGAATTTGTCCCAGGTTTCAAGCTTTACTGCGGACAATACGAATGCAAACTTTGGGAAGAAAAACTCTGTTTATGTTCCCTTAAAAAAGGAAAATCCTGGTATAATAAAATCAAACTGCTGTGCACATATAGTCCATAATTGCTGTAAATCTGGTATGAATTCTATGTCCATAGATATTGAAATGTTAGTAATTAAGACTTTCAATTATTTCTCAAATTCAGCTAAAAGAGTATCTCAATTGAAAGATTTCTTTCTATTTGTTGATATGGAATACAGTAGTTTGTTAAGACATGTACCTACAAGGTGGTTAAGCCTAAAGCCTGCCATAGAAAGATTGCTGAAAAATCTTCCTGCAATTATATCGTACTTTGCTAGTATAGATGATTGCCCCAACTTCATTAAAAAGAACTTGATGGGTGACTCTGGTTCAGAAAAACAAATTATAATAGTGGAATTATATCTCCAGTTTTCTCTGCATTTAACTGAAATTTTTTCCACGGGTGTACTCAACTTAGAAAAAAACGAACTGACAATTTGTGAAGTATTTTGTGTGATGGAGAAAATAAAAACAGAGTTAGAGCATAGGATAAATGATCTGTTTTTTGGTTATAAGGTGCAACAGTTGTTAGATAAATTGGAGGACCTTTTCCCAGGTGAAAAAGAAAGAGAATTGGGAGAATGTAGATATATATATGAAGTGTGTCTGAAATATTTAAATAAGTGGTTTGATTTTGGTGACAAAAATTATTTTGAAAACATTCGTAAATACAATTCATCATTTGCTATGGTTAGCTCAGAAGCTAAAATTTCGGATACAGTTACGCGTGGAGTGTATCATTTTAAAATACATGATGTTTTTTATCATAGATCAGGTCCAATGACTGCTGGATATGGTCGCTCACCATGTTATGCGCAATTATATTTTTATGATGTTGACACTGCTGTCAATTATAGATTACGTGAACACTATAATCAAACATGCAATAACAATATAATGCGTGAAATCTCTCTTGAATTGGAACGCATTAATCCTTTCGTTCGGTCATTCATTGCAATGAAAGATCATTGTCAGAGAGTTGAAAATCAAAATAAAGAAATTTGTATGCTCATTAAAGTAAATCGTGATTTAGATCTACGCCGTTATAATGATGCAGTTCAAACTGATGTAGCAGTAATATTTAGTACAGTTGATGGTGAGCCACCCTTTGAACGAAATATGGTTTCGTTTTCAAAAGTTAATGGTACCATTAAAAATATCTCTGTTTTGGATTCATCATTGGACCCTTTAGCGTATCCATTACTTTTTCCAAATGGTGATACTGGGTGGCATATCAATATTTCTCATAAACATTTTGTCCTTAATGGACTGCATATCACTTGAAAAAAAACCCAAGTTTCAAAATATTTTAAAATTAGCAGAGTCACTTTGTATTGTTAATCACTTTAGTGTAGATAGTATGTATTCAGAGATCACTAGGGTTTCTGATTTGTTTTGTGGGGAAGGAAATGAACAGTTGAAAGCAAAATTAACTACTATGACAATACCACAGAGATGGTTGTACATTATTGAACTGATTGGTGCATCAAATCTGTGCAATGTTTTAGTTTTAGTTAAATTTGTTTTGAGTATATTTCCATCAAACGCATTTACAGAGAGAGTTTTCTCCATTATGAACATTAAATGGAGGGATGAGCGAAACAGATGTTCAGTTGATCTAATAAAAAATGAGTTGTATACTTACTTCAATTATGATGAAAGTTGCAGTGATTTCTATAAGAATGTACTTTCTAATGAAAAAGTGTTGAGAATTGCACGCTCAAGTGAAAAGTACTCATGTTAATTGTGTTGAGTATAGTATATTTCCATAAAATGTGCTGTAAATAAAATCAATAAATTCAATGTCGATTGTCGATACATGTGTTCCTATTTGTTCCTATTTCTCATCTCTGAAATCTGGCAGTGTTCCTATTTCTCATCTCTGAAATCTGGCAACCCCCCCCCCCATTCAACCGACTACTGCAACCACCAAAATTTGGAACCACCAGCTGCCACTGGTCAACACAAAATAAAATACATAGATGTGGTAAATATGGCTGTAGTACATATATGGTAGAAATGACAAAACTTGAGTGTTATCTGAATATAAACTTAAATGTGTAAAACTTTTTCAGTTATTAATTTCAACACCTGAAGAACTACTGTTGTCCTCAACAACACAATCCTTACATTAAGTAAACAATAACAATCAAGCAATCATTTCCAGTTGACCAGTGGTTTGTTGTACTTGACTTTTTTCAACAAAAAGTGTCATTCCAAAATCACACAAGAAAGGAAAACAAAATTAAATTTAAATTTCTTAAATTATAGTGTACTTTTGACTATAAACAATGTCAGCAGAATTCAATTCAGTTCAGAACGACTATATGTCTGCTCAATACACAGTTTCAATTCGAATTTATAAAGAATTTGTACAAGACTTACGTCAATATATTATATATTAACACACACACACACACACACACAGGTTAGTTTCACTATAAGAGGTTATGCGCGCACGCGCGCGTGTGTGTGTGTGTGTGCGTGCGTGCGCACACAATATACCAACCTACCAATACCAATATACCTATATACCAATATACCTACCTACCTACCAATATACTCATATACATTAAACAGACATAATCTAAAAGATTATTAGACTGTATGTAGTGTTATTCTTCAAAAACTGAAGCTCACATTTTGTCATTTTTAAAATTATAATTTAAGTTATTATAAAGAAACATTACTTTTTATGAACTCATTAAGCTACTTAAAATACAATTAATGTCTTCTAGCTAGCATTATGCTTAGACAAGAACTGACTTTGATTATGTTGATCTATACTTTGACTCAGAAGGAAAACACTTCATATAAAGGTGGGTCTGCATTAAAAATACAGGAGTCCAGAAGCAGCATGTACAATAGGGTGGAATGAAAAAATAGTTTTATTAATTTCGATACGTAATGGTGATAAAAAGTTCTCTATTGCCTGTATTAAAACAGTGTTAAAGTATGCTCACAAATATAATGTATTTAGAGGTGCCGCAAAAGAGAAAATATGTATTTTTAAGTAGATTTTACGAATTTTGACAAATTTGGTATAGTAAAAAAAATTATTTTAAATACCAAATGCCTGTTTTAAAGGTTGAAATTATACACATAAACTACTCTGTAGTAGATAATTACAATTACAAGAAAAGATAAAACAATTGTGCAAGAAAAAAAGGGAACAAATTTTACAAAAAGACTGTCATCGAAGAACATATTTCATTAGTAGAAGAGCCTGGTTCATCCTTTCTAGGGCACGTAACTGCTGCTTTTGGAACAGGCGAAGCTATAAAAGATAGCATAACAGCGTATTTTAATGGTAACAATCATTTGAACATATCCAATATAACTGCTATTGGATGTGATGGAACAGCCACAAACACTGGAGTTAATAATGGTGTACTTGCTTTAATGGAAAAAGATCTAAATAGGCCACTGCAGTGGCTGATTTTTTTGTTCCATGGTATATTATAATGAGTTGCCTTTGTGCCACCTGTTTTGTGCATTAGACGGAAAAACAAAATGAATTTGGAGGGGTTTTAGGCAAACAACTTGAAAACTGCAACAAACTTCCAGTAATTAAGTTCTCTCCTATACAACACAACCTTCCTAATCTTGAAACAAAAGAAGATTTAAGCACAGACCAAAAATATTTACTTGAAATTGTAACGAAACAAAATGTTACAAAAGAATAGTAAATAATAGTGGAATCCGATCCAGAGAAGAAACAAGAAATAATAATTGAAAGCAAATTAAAGGAAACCTAGTTGGTTTGACTTATATAATATTATCAAGAAACCCAGAAATAACCCAGTAGAATAGGGCAGTAAACAGAAAAAAGTTAAATAATAAAACCTAGTAGGCCTAAATAATTTACCCTGAATAACACAACCAAACCCAATAAAGAGTACCTAATCATAAATTAAAATTGTATTAACAAAATTGTATCGACATATTTTAAGGATAGAAAAAGGGACACAAACCTTACAGTTATATGAGTGACATAATATAAATAGTGACACAGACTACTGTTAAACAGTGTTAATTATTTTTGTATGAAAAGTGTTTTACTAAATATCACTATAATATTGACGACTCGGAACACAAAGTTTTTTATAAGTAAAAACGTAAAGTTTTACCTTACAGCCTAAACCGGCTTTCACCTATAGAAGGCTTCATCAGAGGCTTCTGATGAAGCCTTCTATAGGTGAAAGCCGGTTTAGGCTGTAAGGTAAAACTTTACGTTTTTACTTATAAAAAACTTTGTGTTCCGAGTCGTCAATATTATAGTGATATTTAGTTAAGTAACGGACACGTCATGGACAACGAAATCCAAAAAGTGTTTTATTGTTATTACAGTATTAGACAGAATTTTAGTTTATCATACAGACAATAGTTTAGCAGTATAAATAAACTAAAACTGTCAAAAACAATTATTATTATTATTAAGAGTTTTGTTGTATGTTATAAGATTTTATGTCACCAGTTAATTTATGTAAATATATTTATCTCAGGTAGTCAAAGTAGAAATTACAATCAACCATAACAAATTGTTCCACGACATATCATAGAAATTCAAATTAATAAGGTTTTACAGTTATAAACTGAGGCATGTTTAGTATCAAATTGTTTATAATTATCTAATTAATAATTGTATAAACATTGCATATATAATTAGAGTATAATAATAAAATTATCTATTAAAGGTAATTTATAAAATATAAAGTAGGTAATGGGTGTTGATCCTATAACATTTAACCTGTACATAAATGACCAATCAAAATTTAAGAAATTTGTATGAGTTCTGTGACTAAAAAAGAAGAAATAACACTTAATTGATAATTGTGATGGAAAACAGTTGAATAGTGCGTGTCTAGATGTAATTGAAAAATATAAAAATAGATAACCCGTTTGTGAAAGAAGATCTGAAAGACCATCATCGAAGATAGTATTCCTTCCACTGCAATTTTCATGAACAAGTAATACACCCAATCAAGAAAAATATTCAGAATAAACCAGAAAACCTTCAGAATATCGTCTAGATGTGTAAAGTATAATTTGACAATATTTTTATCCAACAAGGAACAACCACTAGACAATATAACAATTTACACTAACACTAATCACTAGTAAACATTTTAAAGTGCAACCAAATTCAATATCTAAGCGAACAGTGATTACAAGGAAAACATTTATTGTACACATTCATAAACTTCATTATTTTCTGAGACGGGCAAATAGCCATGAGGTTGACGTTACTCTAACCTACATGCTTTTACTATTATAGAGCTCTACTTTTACGAAGCGTATTGAATATCGTCAAAACTTGTATGTAACTTAATATATAATTTTTGTAATTTTTTTTAGATTATAAGTAATATATTGTTTGTAAAGGTACTCTCTATTATTAATTAACATGTAAAGGAACTTTTCGTAGCAGCCACAAGAATTCCCACGAAATATATAAAAATTATTTAGTTATTAAATCCTGAGATAAATATCGATTGTGACAACCGTATGTATCGAATGGAATTTTCCAATAATTTGAATTTATATTACAGAGATTAAACCATTATGTTATTAAATCATATCCATGCGTTATTATTAAAGGAACGTAATATATTAAACCATTAAGATACTACGGGGATAAGAGTGTAGTATTATAAAATGTGCACATCAATCTCAAGTGGTGTATGCTCTCCAGATCTGTCCTTAAAAAAACCATGAAAGTTGGCTCATTCACGATGGCTTACGTTAGCAAGTCGCATCCTTCAGTTGTATGTTGGAACAGAGAATCCTTCAGATAACCTTAAAACCTTAACAGAGTGTGTTGTGAAGGTATATGCTCCCATCTGGTTTCATATTAAACTTAAACCATCAAAAAAATGGTTCCAAACATTTTTGGAGACTGATAAAGTTTTCACGTTACCTTTGTGAGCAACATCTAAAAATAATTGACCCAGTTATTCAAAGAAATGGTTACTACACTCACCCAGAAAATGTGCTTCTCTGTATGTTATGTGATGAGAGAAAACACATAAGAGAGCTAGGTCTTCGCCGACTTCTGAAGGCAAGATTTGAACACAAAAATGGCGTAAGGAAGTTTGTGGTCCCCAAGCTCAACTTTCATGCTGAAGATTTCATTGATATGATTAAGTGGACGGATATAATAATCACAGAGCCCCCAATGACAAAACACATAACTGATGAGGAATTAAAAAAATTATATAAATGAAGCAAGAGAACCTAGTTGCCAGATGCAATCTATAGATTTCCCTCGTTTTCCCTGTCACACACAAGTGGTAGAAAGAGTTATAAAGCTTGTGACAGAGTCATCACTAAGTGTCTGTGGTCCTGAAGCAAGAGATGGCTTTGTTAAAGCAAAAATTGCTTCGCAAAAGATGATGCCAAAATTTGAGACTAAAAAACATTTTATCTAAGTCTCAAGAAAAGTTGAAAATCAAAGAAATGTGAAACTAATGAACTAATGGAATATTATTATTATTTTTTAATGTTTACTTTGTTTCAATGACACTGGTTATTAATAATTATTATGTCAGTACCTTTGTTCTTTTTTCTTCAATTACAATGAGTTGGTAACTGTTCATGTTGAATGTTTAAGTTTAATCCCTTTCTAAAACCTCTTTATAAAGCAAAACACCCAAAACAATCGGTAAGTTTATTATTATTATTATTATTATTATTATTATTATTATTATTATTAATCAGTTATTTTAAGTAGTTTTAGATACTATTATTTTAAGAACTGTGTTTAAACAACAATTTGAAAGTAAAAAAGTAATTATAATAGATCAATTCAAATTGGATTTTACATTTTGATTTTTAGGTAAAAAGCCCATTTATTTAACTTTTGCGGAAAATCAAGGTATAAATTTAGAGCAACCAAACTTCATTTCATTTTTGTTATAGTAAAGAAGCATCTATTGATTGCTATTAAAAACAATATTTGATAAAAAAAATGTAAAACTAAAGTAGAGAAAAAATTTATAATTTTATGTTAAATTTGTATTTTTTGTAAAAAAAAAAAACTTATTTTTAAGGCTCTTGCGGCACCTCAAGATATAAATATAGAACAACAAAACTTCGTAGTGTTATTGTTGACATAAAAAAGCAACTTTTAAATGCTATTAGAAAGTTATTTGCTGAAAAAAAATGTTGCCCTATACTTTCATTCCACTCTAATGTACCGTATTCCATACTACACAAACTACTTTTGGTAACTCTCACCCTTAAAGTTTCAGTTCCACACTCATAATTCTGATGTTAATATTTTCTATTTATGGAACTATATTTTAAAACAAATTAAAAAAAGAAGTTTTGGATCCACTTTTCCATTCACTCAAGTTTTAATTTTACTTCTGTACGGAACTGAAAATAAAATTAATAGTATTTAGCAAAACTCAAAAAAACTATTTTGCCCCTGCAACTGTTCTTCAAAACATACAATAGCTTATGTTTTAGATCCCAATACAATAACAGATTTCTTCTGCCCATTCCAGGGACGCACAAACAGTATAAGAGTTGGAAGTCTAGTACATATAAAAAGGATGGAAGGCTTTTTCAGATCCACTATGGAAGTGGAAGTGCAGCTGGTTATGTATCAACAGACATGGTAACAGTAAGTATTGCAACTAACATTGTCCTAAGGCTTTCACGGCTGGTGTCAGTTGTATAAGTAAAGTTTTCCGGGCTGTTTGGCCGTGGTCTGCGGTTTAATGACAAACCAAATGTTTCAACAGCACCATTGGCTTCCATCATCGGTGGAATTAAAAGAAATCCAAGGCCTCCTGAACGTAGGTTGTTCTCGTCAGGCCCACAGTACTGTGGTAAAGGCTTTACCACAAATCCAAAGCCTTTACCACAGTACTATGGGCCTGACGAGAACAACCTACGTTCAGGAGGCCTTGGATTTCTTTTAATTCCACCGATGATGGCAGCCAATGGTGCTGTTGAAACGTTTGGTTTGTCATTAAACCGCAGACCACGGCCAAACAGCCCGGAAAACTTTACTTATTGCAACTAACAAGTTTCATTTGAACTAGTTTTTAATTGAGTCAGTTTCAATTTCTTTACTTTCAGTGTTGGTGGGAGCAAAGTATTTTAATAAAATGTAATTGGAATACCCAGACAATTTCACTGGTAAAAGTTGTACATATCATAACTTGGATTTTCATCAGATTTCTCACTGTTCACACAATAATGAATAGTGCATGTATGGGCTATGTGTAGGTCATACTTATAACTGTGTCTACATAAACGCATTACACAGTAGAGTCTTGATTATGCAAGTTAATCTGGATCACAACTACCTTAAATGATTAAAAACTTGGATAATTGAGAAAATGAAAAAAAGTAAAGAACAGTGTGTATTGGTCAATAAAATGCTGTACATTTGAAATGCCATAAACTAGTGGGCCTTCTGTTTAAAATAAATGCAGAAGAACAAAAAGGCCACTAAGATAAATATTTTAATTTTATACATATATATATATATATATATATTTACCCAGGGCAGTATTTTTTTTAAATAATTAGTTTAAAAAGAATACGATGAATAGTTTTAAATATTTTGTGCGTGTGTACCTTATTTGTGCGGAACACGCAATATGGTATTGGTTGATTCCGAGCGAATTCAAACAATTAAGGGGGGTCTCTATATATATATATATATATATATATATATATATATATATATATATATGTATATTGTAACAATTTAAATAATTGGTTTTATTCTGTTTTAATTTGTTTGTTTGTAAAAAAAAAAGTTGTTTATTTGTATTTTTTTTTTGATCTTTAATGAATTTTATTAACAAATATTGATATGATCGATTTTCTATCAATTTATTAATCGATTCTCTCAGGGTATATTTCGATAGTTCGTACAATTATTTAGTATTGGGTTCTTTTAACAGTTATTTCATAGATAGTCAGAGAAACAGGGCAAAGTATGGAAAGTATAACATTACAAAAATATATCAACTTAAAAATTAAAATCATATATGACATTCAGTGTATAAGTGAGTATAGAAATGTTCGAACTGTTCAGTTGAATAGGCAGTGTTGCATTGGATTGTGGGAAGAAAAAGATGGTCGCTTTGAGTTCAGATGTCAGACGAAAGCATCTCGCTAATTCTGGTTCCAATAAAGGCTGCTTTTCCTGTGATTTCTCGTTCCTGCTGTTGCGATTCTTCCTTCTTGTGTTGGTGGAGTGTTCCTGGTTAAGTTTTAGTGTTCCACTTCGATAAAATGTGTTGTAAAAGTTATGTTCAGCTTTAGTCTGTTAGGTCGAGAATTGCGCTTTCCGTTTCGTTGCGTGTAATTATTAATCGTTTAAATTGTGTGTTCACTGGGTCTGTTCTTGTTTGAAGTTAGTTTAATGTTTGTAGGTGTTCGTTTAACTGAATTTACGTTTAGAATGTATTTTTACAAAACTCGCGTTTTTCACATCAGGCTAGGCTTATTGGATATGCGCCATTTATGTTTCAGCTATTAGGTTAAAAATTTGCTTAAGAGCTCGTGTCAGGTGTACTTCACAATATCTAATAATGAACTAATGAACTTCCTTCGTCTTGTCTAAAAGTCTTAGCCAAATTAATATTAACAATCCATTGTTTCAAAATTATTTTACATCCTGTGCATGTGAGAATTTTATATTATATAACTGAATATATTTTTGCTATTATTCAAATTTATTAACTACTAAATACATAATCTTCTTCTTCAGTTCATTCTGTTTGATTTGATACCAAATAAGATAGTTTTATTAAGTTTTTGATCTAAAAAGCTATATTTACTTCATTTTGAAAATTGTAAGTTTTAAAATTCACTTCCTGTCCTTTTCAAAAATGTTGCCATTTTACATGTTATATTAATGATTGTATTAAATCTCAGATTGATATAAAAGGTTTATCTTTCCTTAATTTCTTGCAATTTGATTAATTGGTTATCTTTTAAAATATTATACATTAATATGTGACTCCCCTCTCTGAATTTTCAGTTTTTACATTTGCATTTTTAACAGTAATTCTTACTATCTTTTTACAGAATCTTTCTTACTTATATTTCCAGTTACATGACTCTATGACTGATTTACCTTATACAAATTCCATCAGTTTAATTGTTTTCTGTAGTTATTTCATCAATTTTGATGCTGTTTAGTTTTAACATTTGGCCTAGATTTCTAACAGTTTTTTCATACAAAGTTTTTAAATAATACATTTTGTTTATACCCTCTCTGACTTTCTATTCTAATATGACATTAATTAACATTTTCTTATTTTAACAAAAGAACAATTAGTATATAATTTATACTCTTAATTCATAATACATAATTGAAATTAACAATAGTCTTTCAAACTCAGACATTTTATACTTAATTATTATTAGTAATACACAATAAATATTTTATAAACAAAGAATGTTATTTAATTCTGACATTTCAGTCTGGTTTATCACTAGTAACTTATTCTAAATAAACAAAACATATCTGTCCTTCCATCGTTTACTCTATTTCTTATACTAGGTTCTATTTTCAGTTTTAATCTGTTTTTTGTTTGATTTTGGGGTAATAATTCTTTGTCACTTCACTTTTATTATTCAGAAACACCTGTATTATCTGTCATGATAATACTTTATTTAATATTATTCATGGACACAATATAAACACTTCAAAGTTGTACTATTTTACAATTTACTCAGTTTATGAACTGCAATATTGACACATAAGGTTTATTTATTATAACACAAAAACTTGCACTGATCCCCTTTTTATTCTTGGATTTTATTTCTAAATAGTTATATAGTTTTATTAAAAACAAGAAATCTATTTATAGAAGATAATGAAGATTTGTTTTTTTGTATTATATAATTATTTCACATTGGTTCACTTTCAATTCTACTTTATACACTTTTGGCTTATATTTATTTTACATGGTTTCTAAATTTGAGATTCTTGTTATACTTTCATTTGTTATTATTTTTATCACTTTCTTTTGGGGTTTGGGTTTTTTATAAGAGCACTCCTTCTTCTTGTGGATGCTGTCTTGTTTGGGTTTCTTCATCGATTTCTCCTATTCTTCTTGTTCCTTATAAAAGTATTTCCTTTCCTTATTGTGGATGTTGTCTTGTTTTGGGTTTCTTCCCTACTTACTCCTATCTTCTTGTTCCTTATAAAAGTATTTCCTTTTCTTATTGTGGATGTTGTCATGTTTTGGGTTTCTTCCCTACTTACTCCTAACTTCTTGTTCCTTATAAAAGTATTTCCTTTTCTTGTTGTGGATGTTGTCTTTGTTTGGGTTTCTTCATTAATTTCTCCTATTCTCCTTGTTCCTTATAAAATATTGCCTTTTCTGTTGTGGATGTTGTCTTGTTTGGGTTTCTTCCCTACTTACACCTATCCTACCTGGGTATTACCTTTTTCTATATTTTTAGTTTTGCAGTTTATTTTGATGATTCATCACTCATTGTAACATTGGTTTTAAATGAAACTTTTACTTTAATCTATGATTGTACTTTACGGTGGTTCTTAATTAATTTTTTATTTTGCTTTCTCGGATTTAAGATGTTTTTATTTTATTTTTATGATCGTTCTACCATTCAGAATTATTGGCATTATCTGTCACGCTACAATATATATATTATATGGGTTTGTAGAGGTAAAACATTGTTGGTTAAGACCTGAAGATGGTGGAGACACCGAAAGGCCTCGTCAAGGACGAAGTATTTAGCAGTGTGGCAATAAGTAGTGACAAAGTTGGTGTTAAGATGACTGCTAACAAAACTAACAAAATTGGGAACAAATTCATAAAACTAACATACATCAATAACCGCACTGAAAAAATAGCTCACAAATTCAAAAAAGCAGGATACAGAATTGCATACAAAACTAAAAACAAAACAGAACACACACTATCAAAACACACACACAAAGCACAAAACAAATTTGATCTATCTGGTGTTTAAAAACTAAATCGCTCAGATTGCAACAAATTCTATATAGGCCAGATAGGACGTTTGCTTCAAACAAAGATACAGTGAACACACAAAGGCACTACACTCCACTACCGAATCCACCTTTGCAAACAAGCTCATTGAAGCAAACCACAAATACACAAACATCGACAACAACATGGATATTCTATACATATAATTATATAATTTTCTATATAAGTAACTCGATGTTTCTTGCAGTAATTATATATAATGTGATGTTTTCAATTTGTTTCTTCTGCAAGTAGATAATATTGTATATTCTTTTTTTTTTCTTTTTAAAAAGAATATACAATATTATCTACTTGCAGAAGAAACAAATTAAAAACATCACAAATTATATAATTATATTTATCTAATAATATTTACTCTATTTCTACCCTTCTTCCCTTACCTGGATGGTGAACTTCCCTTACAGAAGCCAAATTGGTTTATATGCAGTTTTCCTGTAGTTCCTATTCTATTCCACTATTTCTCTATCTAGTCTTGTCTTATTTATCATTTTGATCACTTTGTTCAAGATTTCTAAATAGGCAGGGTGGTCTGTCTGATTTCATTTTATCTGGTGGCTTTCTCCCTTTCAAAATCAATGCCAGACTGGCTGTCTTCCATTCTATCAAAAATTTTGTGACCATAGTAGTGAACTCATCATGTCCAATAGCCAATGAGGCATGGACTTGACCATTTGCATTATAGCCTGTGATTGGTATACTGTTTATCCCAGGTGTCTGGACCTTTTTGTACTTGCTACTGCCATATATAGCTCACCTGGAGTGAAACATTACACATTAACAACTACTTGGTTCTACCCCAGCTATCACTCTTCTTGGGAAAAAACAGCTGTACAATCTACCTTTTGCATTCCAGAAGCAACTCACATGTTATTAATTCCCCTCAAACTAATACCATTCTCTTTGTCCCATCATTTACCACTTTCCTGTAAATGGGAAACAGTTCAATTTTCTCTATGAACAAAAGTTCCACTAGTTATACAGTCTGAGGTATTCCCACACACTTTGGCATCTTTAGCATCTCCACATTTCAGAGATGTTCAGGTTTTGTCCTCCCCAGTACACTTGGGCCTATGACAACCTTCTAGAACATCACTATATTGCAGCAAATTGTGAACATCTTAACTTCTGATATCAAGACGATGGCGCGGAACAGAGTCCGGTGGCGGAAGTTCATTGATGCCCTATGCTCCACTTAGGAGATGCAGGAATAATGATGATGATGAACTTCTGATATCATTTACTCTCTTTCTACCCCTACAAAACATCCATTACCGTAATTTTAATGTTCCCCTTTCAGGCAAGATAGCAGCAATATCCTTCCTTTCATGACTGTGAGCCTGATTTCCCATTAATCATTAGTCTAAGGTATACCTGGTTTTACTGTAAGTTATCATAATTGTTCTGTACTTCCATTTTTAACTCCCCTTCCTCGATCCCAGCATCTATACCAGCAATATGTGTACAGTTTTGTTGTTATTTCAACCTATAATATGCACATTATCTCTCCATTAAAGGTTTCAGCTTTCTCTTCCTTTCATGTTTTTAATTAATTTAAATTATTTATTTTATATCTGTTAATTAACTATATATAACACTACCAACTTGGATCACAAATTATTACTCATAAAAATGATACATTTTTACCTGATGGCCTAAACTAGTTTTCACTCCATTAGAGCTTTGTCAGAGACTGCTGCTAGGAGCACTGACCACCCTGCTTTTGGTGATGGTGCTGTCATTCTAAAGATCGTTGTTGTGTGTATGTGGTGTAATATGTTCAAATAGTATGTGTGATTTAAATTGCGTCTGTTCGTTTAGGATGTTGCTTTTATGTGTTTTTGTGTGTTTGTATATTTCTAGTTGTTCAAGAGTGTCTACTTTTCTGCCTTTTGTGTGTACTTGTAGGACTTCAATGTTGCTGTTTATATTTGTGTATGTGTGATCTGCCTTAATGAAGTGGTTTGCAAAGGTGAATCCAGTATTTACAACCCCCCCCTGCCTTGCATTGTAGTGCCACAGCGGGCCTTGACACTTGTAGAATAGTTTATTAATGTTGAAGGGGGAGGTGTATCGAATTATCTAGAACATTACACGCAGAATGATCTCCAAATGCCTGAACAACTTTGTGTGTTGCTGCACAAATAAACGTACAAGGCGTCACGTAGTCAAGCAGCAGTGCTGTACTATCTATTTCTTCAGCATAGAAATATCTTGTGAAATATATTTTACAAATAGAAACAATTGTAAACAATATACTGTAGTTGAAAATGCAATAATGGCAATAACTATGAAAATATGATTTGATAGATAAAACAATATAAGTGACTCAAAAAATAAGAACTTGAACAAAAAATAAGCTAGTTTGAACAAGTATTTTGTAATCAAATAAATAGTTTTTTTTAATAAGGAAAGATATTACATGAACCTACTGCTGACAAAAATAACAGTACCGGTACTTAGAAGGAAGGCCATGTTGTCAATACATATATACAATATAAATACAATACAAAAATTAATACAACTCAAACAGCCAAGTCCACACTTGATGCAATATTTATGTCTTCAATGTTAAATTTTACAGGTTGCTGGCCTCAAAATAAAAAATCAGACTTTTGCTGAAGCAGTACTTGAGCCTGACTTAATGTTCTTCACTTCACAGTATGATGGCATACTTGGTCTTGGTTATCCGGATTTGGCCAGCTATGACATTCTACCTCCCTTTAATAACATGATCTCACAGGGCCTGCTGGATAAAAAAGTATTTTGTTTTTATTTGAATAGGTGAGTTCATCATATTTATCATCCCACATGTTACTAAAAATAATATTATCAATAACAGAAGTTTTCAGAAACATTCCATATTGATTGCAAGAATAACAGAATTTGAAGTCTAAATAACTAAATACTTCTTGGATTTTGTTGTCCATGATGTGTCCGTTGATTAACTAAATATAATTATGTCACTACCAACACATAACACACAGTTTTTTATTGGTAAAAACATAAAAGTTTTACCTTATAGCCTGAACCAGTTTTTGCTAATTATAAGCTTCATCAGACGAACTTTGTGTTCCGAGTCGGTAGTGACATAATTATATTTAACTATATAATAATAATAATAATAGTAGAGTGTGTATATACATAGATGAAATAGATTAATATTATACAAAAAAAGATATCACCTACATGCCCAGTTTGTCTAAACATTATAGAACTGGACAGATAGGTTTAGATTATCATGAAACAATTCTTGAAATAAGATATACCTATATTTGTTGAGAGTTATAAATCTACAAATCATTTTAAGAGTGTTAAGGTTAATACTGATGTAAGTTTGATAAAGTGGCTGCTACACATGGACTGGTTATGATTAGTTTACATGTCATTTCAACCTCAGATGACTTTAAGTTAATCATCTGAACTTAGTTTTTACATAGCAGTGTATTAATTTAACACAAACAACTACTTCCTCCGATTACAAAAAAGTATCTCAATATGGTCTTAGCCTTACAGTTTCTGCAACAGAGTGTATAATCATAATATACATACAAAAAATTTGGCACTCACTTGCAAAGAAGTGTCACAACAATAGGCCATCAATACGTTTGTAGGCATAATAAAGATATTAATTAATAAAGTATGTAGTTTCTACAGTTCATGAAGCAGTGCATGGAGCTTATTATATTTATGGGAACTCTAAGTATGGATCATTTTTTATTTCTTCTTCTTCTTATTATTATTACTACTACTAGTAGTAGTAGTGGTAGTAGTAGTAGTAATAGTTTGATGTTGTTATTGTTGTTGTTGTTGTTGTTGTATTCTTTCATTTCTTTCTTTTATTCACAGCCAATTATGGGCAATAATTACACACCTTCCACCACTCTTAGAGGTCTTTTCTCCTTCACAAGTATTTCTTCATTCTCTAGCTCACTTTTGCTTGTTCATCTTCTGTAACATAGTTTTAGTTCTCCTTGGTTTCTCTTCAGGCAGATCTTTCACCTCTCCAGTTTTGCTTCAAACACTTCTCTGTTTTCTATACAGGTATATTCTTTCCTTATTCCACATTTTTCTAGCTCCTGATAGACTTCTTTGACCCATAGTACTTGTGTCTTTCTATCAGCAGTGGCTCATAGTTACTGGGGAGTTAAGCCTCCCCAGTATAATTTAGAAAAATAATAAAAAATAAACAACTATTAATAGGCTCTATTTTTTATTGTAACTGAAACTGTAATCACAATTTGGCATTTTAAATTACCTGATTACTTACCAAAAAAATTTAATTCTACATTATCAATAATAATGCAGAATAGCAGCAGACAGAGGCAGGGATCTGAGTAGCCACTGTAGTACTAGAACAGCTACATGAAAACTATATCTGGCAGGTGGTAGATAGGATACTAGTGTATCTGTAACCATACCTGGGAGGCAACAAGTTACTTAACCTCTCAGCACAGTTTAATGTAGTTTGGGTACGTTCTTGTCCTTCTTGTGCGTGTCTATTATTATTATTATTTATGTCTTCTTGGCATGTGTTTCTGAATTCCACCATGAGGATAAAATGTATTTAACAGAAGAAAGTGTAAGTGATATTGCAGTATTGAACAAAGGCATTTTTACAACGCTACTGGAAAAACCTTTTTCCCAGTTGAGTGATTTGACAGACGTGACATACTGAAACGTGGTCAACCTACCCCAAAATTTGTATTTCTTAAAAGGTACAAAAACCAATCTAGAACTTTCCAGTCATCACTGCACAACCAACATAAAGGCTATGTGATAGTCGAGTACAAGTAATGTAAAAGTTATTCTGCTGGCCTTGCTTACTGTTAAGCACAAAATAAGACTAATCTGCTGAAGGCTTTGACGATTTAAAAAATTTGTTGTGAGCATTGATTAGGCATACACCCTTTAAAGACTATTTAAATTAATTTTATCATTAAACAGCCTGTTGACACAGTTTGTTAAAAGTAGCCTATCTGAACTTTAAAATGAGCGTGGTAGATTACAAAAAATGAAATATAACAAGGAAGTTAAATACAATAGGGATATTTAATGGACGTTACTAGTTTATTACATAACAAGATCTTGCTTTCAGAAATTAAGATGAATCCGAGGAGTTGATTAACCATAAAACTTTAAAGTTATTTTTCAGCTCATCTTGAGCAGGAATCCACATTTAAAACAATACCAACTGGGAAAATGAGTTATTTTAGAGAACTATCCAAAACCATACAAAACGAGCTCTTGTATGATGAGGTAAAAATTTTTTTAAAATTAGTATCAACCAAGCACCTTTCTTTACTTACATGGTTGACGAAACCACTGACATATCTGAGAAAACAGTGTTACCTAGTCGTAAGATTAGTAGTAACAGTAAGAGTAGAAATTCAAGAGTACTTTTTAGGATGTAATGATATTAACAAAGACAGAACAGCTGATGACTTATATAGTGTTT
>CM068368.1:327071831-327306831 GCA_034769895.1 Magicicada septendecula
TACCCTTGATAAAAAAAAAACCGTTGCAGGTAAACTACCCCTTTCCCACAACCGATCATCACCAAAAACAATAGGAGGTCGTGAGTACTCTACACATCAGGCCTGTATGGAAAAAATTATTCGATTCTGTTTGAATTTGCGGCTGTTATCGTTTGCAATAGAAAAAAATCTACAGACACACAGATAGACACACAGACACTTTTCGAAAAACGACTTTTTTTCATGTTTTGAGTGTAGTACAATCAGAATCTGCAATAATCTAGGACACGGTTTTTTTTGCCATCACCATACTTTCATTTCCTTAAGGAACATTGAAGTAAAAATTACCCTTGTTAAAACATAAACGTTGCAGGTAAACTACCCCTTTCCCTTAACCGAACTTCAACAAAATCAACAGACCTTGAGTTCTGTATAATTCAAAAACGTATGCAGAAGAGTAGTTGATTCTGTTTTAATGTACGGCAGTTATCGTTCGTCATATAAAAAATTACCTTTGTTAAAACATAAAATGTTGCTGGTAAACTACCCTATTCCCTTAACCGATCTTTAACAAAACCAACAGGTCTTGAGAACTCTACAATTCAGGGCTGTATGCAAAATATTATATGATTCTGTTTGAATTTGCAACTATCGTTTGCCATAGAAAATACCCTTGATAAAACAAAAAACGTGGCTGGTAAACTACCCCTTTCCCTTAACCGATCTTCACCAAAAATAATAGGTCTTTAGTACTCAACAAATCAGGGCGGTATGCAAAAACTTATTTGACTCTGTTTGAATTTGCGGCTCTTATCGTTTGCCATAGAAAATACCCTTGTTAAAACATAAAGCGTTGCTGGTAAACTACCCCTTTCCCTTAACCGATCTTTACCAAAATCAACAGATCTTGAGAACTCTGCAATTCAGGGCTGTATGTGGAACATTATTTCATTCTGTT
The DNA here is from genome assembly GCA_034769895.1 of Magicicada septendecula. NCBI lineage: Eukaryota > Metazoa > Arthropoda > Insecta > Hemiptera > Cicadidae > Magicicada > Magicicada septendecula. The sequence continues at coordinate 327,072,769 of CM068368.1, forward strand.
TGAATGTGCATCTGTTATCGTTTGCCAAACAAACAAAATTACCCTTGATAAAAAAAAACTTTTGCCGGTAAACTACACCTTTCCCTCAACCGATCTTCACCAAAAACAACAGGTCGTGAGTATTCTACAAATCAGAGCTGTATGCAAAAAATGATTTGATTCTGTTTGAATTTGAGGCTGTTATCGTTTGCCATAGAAAAAAAATTTACAGACACACACACACACTTTTCGAAAAACGACTTTTTTCCATGTTTTGAGTGCAGTACAATCAGATTCTTCAATAATCTCGAACACGATTTTTTTTCCATTTCATTAAGGAACATGGAAGTAAAATATCGGTATGGAGAACCATACATGACTTCCATGTTCTAAGATTTATATTTAAAATCATATTCGCAATGAAATGTATCCATAGAAACTACTTCTTTCTACTTATTGCTTCAGCCTTAACCACAGTACTGTTGTCACTAACGTATACCACCTCACGTTTTCGCAGTCGATTTTCACTGATGATGGCAGTCGATGGCACTGCCGAAACGTCTGGTTTTGCAGAAAACATTGGACTACGGCTAAACAGCCCGGGAAGGAATTTTAACAAAAAACTACATCTTTGTTGCCGATAACGTAGTACACATATAACAAATTCTACCCTCCATCTTCAACTATAATTTTCATTAATAGAAAATTACCCCCACCCCGTTCACCTAACCTCTTAATTTATAGATATTTCATCTACGTTTCTACAGTGGATTACTATGAGCTTCTTATCAGGATACTTTATTTATCAAAATTAAGTACTTCACTCTTGTTAAAACATAAAATGTTGCCGGTAAACTACCCCTTTCTCTTAACCGATCTTCACCAAAATCAATACGCCTTCAGTCCTCTACAATTCAGGGATTAATGCAAAAAAATATTTGATTCTGTTTGAATGTGCGTAGTTATCGTTCGTCATGGAAACATTTCTCTTGTTACAACATAGTTCTGTATAATTCAAAAAGGTATGCAGAAGAGTGGTTGATTCTGTTTTAATGTACGGCAGTTATCGTTCGTCAATAAAGAATTACCCTTGATAAAACATAAAATGTTGCTGGTAAACAACCCTACTCCCTTAATCGATTTCACCAAAACCAACAGGTCTTGAGAACTTTACATTTCAGGGCTGTATGCAAAATATTATATGATTCTGTTTGCGGCTGCTATCGTTTGCCATATAAAATACCCATGATAAAACAAAAAACGCGTCAGGTAAATTACCCCTTTCCCTTTACCTATCTTCACCAAAACAATAGGTCACGAGTACTCTACAAATCAGGGCTGTATGCAAAAAAGTATTTGATTCTGTTTGAATTTGCGGCTGTTATCGTTTGCCATAGAAAAAAATCTACAGACAGACAGACACACAGACACACACACACCCACACTTTTCGAAAAATGACTTTTTTTCATGTTTTGAGTGTAGTACTGCATTGAGTTAAATTCTGCAATAATCTCGAACACGATTTTTTTTGCAATCATCATACTTCCATTTCCTTAAGGAACATGGAAGTAAAAACGTGGCCGGTAAACTACCCCTATCCCTTAAACGATCTTCACCAAAAACAATAGGTCTTTAGTACTCAAGAAATTAGGGCTGTATGCAAAAACGTATTTGATTCTGTTTGAATTTGCGGCTCTTATCGTTTGCCATAGAAAATACCCTTTTAAAACATAAAACGTTGCTGGTAAACTACCCCTTTCCATTAAACGATCTTCACCAAAAACAATAGGCTTTTAGTACTCAAGAAATAGGGCTGTATGCAAAAACGTAATTGATTCTGTTTGAATTTGCGGCTCTTATCGTTTGCCATAGAAAATACCCTTGTTAAAACATAAAGCGTTGCTGGTAAACTACCCCTTTCCCTTAACCGATCTTTACCAAAATCAACAGATCTTGAGAACTCTACAATTCACGGCTGTATGCGAAACATTAATTCATTCTGTTTGAATTTGCATCTGTTATCGTTTGCCAAACAAACAAAATTACCCTTGATAAAAAAAACCGTTGCTGGTAAACTATCCCTTTCCCTCTACCGACCTTCACGAAAAACAACAGGTCGTGAGTACTCTACAAATCAGGGCAGTATGCAAAATATTATGTGATTCTGTTTGAATTTGCAGCTGTTATCTTTTGTCATATAAAATACCCTTGATAAAACAAAAAACGTTGCTGGTAAACTACCCCGTTCCCTTAACCGATCTTTACCAAAAACAATAGGTCTTTAGTGCTGAACAAAACAAGGCTGTATGCAAAAACTTATTTGATTCTATTTGAATTTGCGGCTCTTATCGTTTGCCATAGAAAAACCCTTTTAAAACATAAAACGTTGCTGGTAAACTACCCCTTTCCCTTAACCGATATTCACCAACACCAATAGGAACTGAGACCTCTACAATACAGGGCTGTATGCAAAACATCATTTGATCCTGTTTGAATTTGCGGCTGTTATCGTTTACCATAGAAAAAAAATACCCTTGATAAAAAACCGTTGCCAGTAAACTACCCCTTTCACTTACCCGATCTTCACCAAAAACGATAGGTCTTGAGAACTCTACAATTCAGGGCTGTATGCAAAATATTATATGGTTCTGTTTGAATTTGCGGATGTTATCGTTTGCCATACAAAATACCCTTGATAAAACAAAAAACGTGGCTGGTAAACTACCCCTTTCCCTTAAACGATCTTCACCAAAAATAATAGGTCTTTAGTACTCAACAAATCAGGGCGGTATGCAAAAACTTATTTGACTCTGTTTGAATTTGCGGCTCTTATCGTTTGCCATAGAAAATACCCTTGTTAAAACATAAAGCGTTGCTGGAAAACTACCCCTTTCCCTTAACCGATCTTTACCAAAATCAACAGATCTTGAGAGCTCTGCAATTCAGGGCTGTACGCAAAAAATGATTTGATTCTGTTTGAATTTGCGGCTGTTATCGTTTGCCATAAAAAAAAATTTACAGACACACACACACACACACACACTTTTCGAAAAACAACTTTTTTCCATGTTTTGAGTGCAGTACTATCAGATTCTGCAATAATCTCGAACACGATTTTTTTTCCATTTCATTAAGGAACATGGAAGTAAAATATCGGTATGGAGAACCATACATGACTTCCATGTTCTAAGATTTATATTTAAAATCATATTCGCAATGAAATGTTTCCATAGAAACTACTTCTTTCTACTTATTGCTTCAGCCTTAACCACAGTACTGTGGTCACTAACGTATACCACCTCACGTTTCGCAGTCGATTTTCACTGATGATGGCAGTCGATGGCACTGCCGAAACGTCTGGTTTTGCAGAAAACATTGGACTACGGCTAAACAGCCCGGGAAGGAATTTTAACAAAAAACTACATCTTTGTTGCCGATAACGTAGTACACATATAACAAATTCTACCCTCCATCTTCAACTATAATTTTCATTAATAGAAAATTACCCCCACCCCGTTCACCTAACCTCTTAATTTATAGATATTTCATCTACGTTTCTACAGTGAATTACTATGAGCTTCTTATCAGGATACTTTATTTATCAAAATTAAGTACTTCACTCTTGTTAAAACATATAATGTTGCCGGTAAACTACCCCTTTCTCTTAACCGATCTTCACCAAAATCAATACGCCTTCAGTCCTCTACAATTCAGGGATTAATGCAAAAAAATATTTGATTCTGTTTGAATGTGCGCAGTTATCGTTCGTCATGGAAACATTTCTCTTGTTACAACATAAAATGTTGGAGGTAAACTACCCCTTTCCCTTAACCGATCTTCAATAAAATCAACAGACCTTGAAATCTCTTTAGTTCAAAAAGGTATGCAAAAACTTAGTTGATTCTGTTTGAATTTACGGCAGTTATCGTTCGTCATATAAAAAATTACCCTTGTTAAAACATAAAATGTTGCTGGTAAACTACCCCTTTCCCTTAACCGAACTTCACCAACACCAATAGGTATTGAGAACTCTACAATACAGGGCTGTATGCAAAACATCATTTGATTCTGTTTGAATTTGCGGCTGTTATCGTTTACTATAGAAAAAAATTACCCTTGATAAAAACGTTGCTGGTAAACTACCCCTTTCCCTTAACCGATGTTCAACAAAATCAACAGACCTTAAGTTCTGTATAATTCAAAATGATATGCAGAAGAGTAGTTGATTCTGTTTTAATGTACGGCAGTTATCGTTCGTCAATAAAGAATTACCCTTGATGAAACATAAAATGTTGCTGGTAAACAACCCTACTCCCTTTATCGATCTTCACCAAAACCAACAGGTCTTGAGAACTTTACATTTCAGGGCTGTATGCAAAATATTATATGATTCTGTTTGCGGCTGCTATCGTTTGCCATATAAAATACCCATGATAAAACAAAAAACGCGTCAGGTATACTACCCCTTTCCCTTTGCCTATCTTCACCAAAACAATAGGTCACGAGTACTCTACAAATCAGGGCTGTATGCAAAAAATTATTTGATTCTGTTTGAATTTGCGGCTGTTATCGTTTGCCATAGAAAAAAATCTACAGACAGACAGACACACACACACACACACACACTTTTCGAAAAATGACTTTTTTTCATGTTTTGAGTGTAGTACATTCATATTCTGCAACAATCTCCAACACGATTTTTTTTGCCATCACCATACTTCCATTTCCTTAAGGAACATGGAAGTAAAAACGTGGCCGCTAAACTACCCCTATCCCTTAAACGATCTTCACCAAAGCAAAAGGTCTTTAGTACTCAAGAAATTAGGGCTCTATGCAAAAACGTATTTGATTCTGTTTGAATTTGCGGCTCTTATCGTTTGCCATAGAAAATACCCTTTTAAAACATAAAACGTTGCTGGTAAACTACCCCTTTCCCTTAACCGATCTTCACCAAAAACAAAAGGTCTTGAGAACTCTACAATTCACGGCTGTATGCGAAACATTATTTCATTCTGTTTGAATTTGCATCTGTTATCGTTTGCCAAACAAACAAAATATCGGTATGGAGAACCATACATGACTTCCATATTCTAAGATTTATATTTAAAATCATTTTCAGCCAAACAGCCAGGCTGTGTCTTACCTGCCTTTTTATTGCTGTATTAAATGAAAAATATTATATTACATTAAAATGAAAAAATTATAATTTTATTGCCTGGCAACAAAATTATTTTATTTTTAACAATTACCATTGTTTCAAAAAGTTTAAATAAATTTTCAAGTACTTTACTCTTGTTAAAACGTAAAAGGTTGCAGGTAAACTACCCCTTCCCCTTAACCGATCTTCACCAAAATCGAAAGTCATTGAGACCTCTACAATTCAGGGACATATACAAAAAATTATTTGATTCTGTTTGAATTTGCGGCTGTTTTCGTTTGCCATAGAAAATACGCTTGATAAAAAAACGTTGCAGGTAAACTACCCCTTCCCCTTAACCGATCTTCACCAAAAACAATAGGTCTTGAGTACTCTACAAGCCAGAGCTGTATGCAAAATATTATTTGATTCTGTTTGAATTTGCGGCTGTTATCGTTTGCCATAGAAAATACCCTTGTTAAAAAAACGTTGCAGGTAAACTACCCCTTTCCCTCAACCGATCTTCACCAAAAACAATAGATCTTGAGAACTCTACAATTTAGGGATGTATGCAAATAACCTTTTGATTCTGTTTGAATTTGCGGCTGTTATCGTTTGCCATAGGAAATACCCTTGTTAAAACATAAAACGTTACAGGTAAACTACCCCTTTCCCTTAACCATATCTTCACCAAAATCAACAGATCTTGAGAACTCTACAATTCAGGGCTGTATGCGAAACATTATTTGATTCTGTTTGAATTTGCGGCTGTTATCGTTTGCCATAGGAAATACCCTTGTTAAAACATAAAACGTTACTGGTAAACTACCCCTTTCCCTTAACCGATCTTCACCAAAATCAACAGATCTTGAGAACTCTACAATTCAGGGCTGTATGCGAAACATTATTTGATTCTGTTTGAATTTGCGGCTGTTATCGTTTGCCAAACAAACAAAATTACCCTTGCTAAAAAAAACCGTTGCAGGTAAACTACCCCTTTCCATTAACCGATCTTCACCAAAAACATTAGGTCGCGAGTACTCTGCAAATCAGGGCTGTATGCAAAAAATTATTTGATTCTGTTTGAATCGGCGGCAGTTATCGTTTGCCATAGAGAAAAAATCTACAGACACAGATAGACAGACAGATAGACAGACAGACACACACACAGACACTTTTCGGAAAACGACTTTTTTTCATGTTTTGAGTGTAGTAGAATCAGAATCTGCAATGATCTCGAACACGATTTTTTTTGCCATCACCATACTTCCATTCCTTAAGGAATATGGAAGTAATACGCTTGATAAAAAAACAATTTAGGGATGTATGCAAATAATCTTTTGATTCTGTTTGAATTTGCGGCTGTTATCGTTTGCCATACGAAATACCCTTGTTAAAACATAAAACGTTACAGGTAAACTACCCCTTTCCCTTAACCGATCTTCACCAAAATCAACAGATCTTGAGAACTCTACAATTCAGGGCAGTATGCGAAACATTATTTGATTCTGTTTGAATTTACGGCTGTTATCGTTTGCCATAGGAAATCCCTTGTTAAAACATAAAACGTTACAGGTAAACTACCCCTTTCCCTTAACCGATCTTTACCAAAATCAACAGATCTTGAGAACTCTACAATTCAGGGCTGTATGCGAAACGTTATTTGATTCTGTTTGAATTTGCGGCTGTTATCGTTTGCCAAACAAACAAAATTACCCTTGCTAAAAAAAAACCGTTGCAGGTAAACTACCCCTATCCCTAAACCGATCTTCATAAAAAACAATAGGTCTCGAGTACTCTGCAAATCAGGGCTGTATGCAAAAAATTATTTGATTCTGTTTGAATTTGCGGCAGTTATCGTTTGCCATAGAAAAAAAATCTACAGACAGACAGACACACAGACACTTTTCGGAAAACGACTTTTTTTCATGTTTTGAGTGTAGTAGAATCAGAATCTGCAATAATCTCGAACACGATTTTTTTTGCCATCACCATACTTCCATTCTTTAAGGAATATGGAAGTAATACCCTTGATAAAAAAAAACCGTTGCTGGTAAACTAGCCAAATATCGGTATGGAGAACCATATATGACTTCCATATTCTAAGACTTATAATCTGAAATATGCTTGCCTGCCAAGCACGATATATTTTCTAATATATACATAATTTACATTAAAATGAAAAAATTATAATTTTATTGCCTGGTATACTACCCCTTTCCCTTTACCTATCTTCACCAAAACAATAGGTCTTTAGTACTCAAGAAATCAGGGCTGTATGCAAAATCTTATTTGATTCTGTTTGAATTTGCGGCTCTTATCGTTTGCCATAAAAAATACCCTTTTGAAAACATAATATGTTGCCGGTAAACTACCCCTTTCCCGTAACCGATCTTCACCAAAATCAACAGATCTTGAGAACTCTGCAATTCAGGGCTGTATGCGGAACATTATTTCATTCTGTTTGAATTTGCATCTGTTATCGTTTGCCAAACAAACAAAATTACCATTGATAAAAAATACTGTTGCTGGTAAACTACCCCTTTCCATCAACCATCTTCACCAAAAGCAACAGGTCGTGAGTACTCTACAAATCAGAGCTGTATGCAAAAAATGATTTGATTCTGTTTGAATTTGCGGCTGTTATAGTTTGCCATAGAAACAAAAAAATTACAGACACACACACACACACACTTTTACAAAAATGACTTTTTTTTCATGTTTTGAGTGTAGTACAATCAGATTCTGCAATAATCTCGAACACGTTTTTTGTCCATAGATGATATTTTTCCCCTTAACCGATCTTCACCAAAAACAATAGGTCTTGAGTACTCTACAAATCAGGGCTGTATGCAAAACATTATTTGATTCTGTTTGAATTTGCGTCTGTTATCGTTTGCCATAGAAAATACCCTTGTTAAAAAAACGTTGCAGGTAAACTACCCCTTTCCCTCAACCGATCTTCACCAAAAACAATAGGTCTTGAGAACTCTACAATTTAGGGGTGTATGCAAATAATCTTTTGATTCTATTTGAATTTGCGGCTGTTATCGTTTGCCATAGGAAATACCCTTGTTAAAACATAAAACGTTACAGGTAAACTACCCCTTTCCCTTAACTGATCTTCACCAAAATCAACAGATCTTGAGAACTCTACAATTCAGGGCTGTATGCGATACATTATTTGATTCTGTTTGAATTTGCGGCTGTTATCGTTTGCCAAACAAACAAAATTACCCTTGCTAAAAAAAAAACCGTTGCCGGTAAACTACCCCTTTCCCTCAACCGATCTTCACCAAAAACAATAGGTCGCGAGTACTCTGCAAATCAGGGCTGTATGCAAAACATTATTTGATTCTGTTTGAATTTGCGGCAGTTATCGTTTGCCATAGAAAAAAAATCTACAGACAGACAGACAGATAGACAGACAGACAGACAGACAGACACAGACACTTTTCGGAAAACGACTTTTTTTCATGTTTTGAGTGTAGTAGAATCAGAATCTGCAATAATCTCGAACACGATTTTTTTACTTCCATATTCCTTAAGGAATGGAAGTATGGTGATGGCAAAAAAAATCGTGTTCGAGATTATTGCAGATTCTGATTCTACTACACTCAAAACATGAAAAAAAGTCGTTTTCCGAAAAGTGTGTGTGTGTGTGTGTGTGTGTGTCTGTCTGTCTATCTGTCTGTAGATTTTTTTCTATGGCAAACGATAACAGCCGCAAATTCAAACAGAATCAAATAATTTTTTGCATACAGCCCTGATTTGCAGAGTACTCGCTACCTATTGTTTTTGGTGAAGATCGGTTAAGGGAAAGGGGTAGTTTACCAGCAACGGTTTTTTTTTATCAAGGGTAATTTTGTTTGTTTGGCAAACTATAACAGCCGCAAATTCAAACAGAATCAAATAATGTTTCGTATACAGCCCTGAATTGTAGAGTTCTCAAGATCTGTTGATTTTGGTACAGATCGGTTAAAGGAAAGGGGTAGTTTACCCGCAACGTTTTATGTTTTAACAAGGGTATTTCCTATGGCAAATGATAACAGCCGCAAATTCAAACATAATCAAATAATGTTTTGCATACTGCCCTGAATTATTGAGTTCTCAAGACCTTTTGGTTTTAGTGAAGATCGGTTAAGGAAAAGGGGTAGTTTACCGGCAACGTTTTATGTTTTAAAAGGGTATTTTCTATGGCAAACGATACGAGCCGCAAATTCAAACAGAATCAAATAAGTGTTTGCATACAGCCCTGCTTTGTAGAGTACTCAAGACCTATTGTTTTTGGTGAAGATCGTTTGAGGTAAAGGGGTAGTTTACCTGCCACGTTTTATTTTGTTTTATCAAGGGTATTTTGTATGGCAAACGATAACAGCCGCAAATTCAAACAAAATCATATAATATTTTACATACAACCCTGAATTGTAGATTTCTCAAGACCTATCGTTTTTGGTGAAGATCGGTTAAGGGAAAGGGGTAGTTTACCTGCAACGGTTTTTTATCAAGGGTAATTTTATTCCATATTCCTTATGGAATGGAAGTATGGTGATGGCAAAAAAAATCGTGTTCGAGATTATTGCAGATTCTGATTCTACTACACTCAAAACATGAAAAAAAGTCGTTTTCCGAAAAGTGTCTGTGTGTCTGTCTGTCTGTCTGTGTGTCTATAGATTTTTTTTCTATGGCAAACGATAACTGCCGCAAATTCAAACAGAATCAAATAATATTTTGCATACAGTCCTGATTTGTAGAGTACTCACGACCTATTGTTTTTGGTGCAGATCGGATGAGGGAAAGGGGTAGTTTACCTGCAACGGTTTTTTTATCAAGGGTAATTTTGTTTGTTTGACAAACGATAACGGCCGCAAATTCAAACAGAATCAAATAATGTTTCGCATACAACCCTGAAGTGTAGAGTTTTCAAGACCTATTGTTTTTGGTAAAGATCGGTTTAGGGAAAGGGGTAGTTTACCTGCAACGTTTTTTTAACAAGGGTATTTTCTATGGCAAACGATAACAGCCGCAAATTCAAACAGAATCAAATAATGTTTTGCAAACAGCCCTGATTTGTAAAGTACTCAAGACCTATTGTTTTTGGTGAAGATCGGTAAGGGGAAGGGGTAGTTTACCAGCAACATTTTTTTAACAAGGGTATTTTCTATGGCAAACGATAACAGCCGCAAATTCAAACAGAATCAAATAATGTTTTGCATACAGCCCTGATTTGTGGAGTACTCAAGACCTATTGTTTTTGGTGAAGATCGGTTAAGGGGAAGGGGTAGTTTACCTGCAACATTTTTTTATCAAGCGTATTTTCTATGGCAAACGATAACTGCCGCAAATTCAAACAGAATCAAATAATATTTTGCATACATCCCTGAATTGTAGAGGTCTCAAGGACTTTCGATTTTGGTGAAGATCGGTTAAGGGGAAGGGGTAGTTTACCTGCAACCTTTTACGTTTTAAGAAGAGTAAAGTACTTGAAAATTTATTTAAACTTTTTCAAACAATGGTAATTGTTAAAAATAAAATAATTTTGTTGCCAGGCAATAAAATTAAAATTTTTTCTTTTTAATGTAAATCATGTATAAGAGAAAATATATCGCGCTTGGCAGGCGATATTAAGATTTAAATATAAATCTTAGAATATGGAAGTCATGTATGGTTCTCCATACCGATATTTTGCCATCACCATACTTCCATTCCTTAAGGAATATGGAAGTAAAATACCCTTGATAAAAAACCGTTGCAAGTAAACTACCCCTTTCCCTTAACCGATCTTCACCAAAAACGACAGGTCTTGAGAACTCTACAATTCAGAGCTGTATGCAAAATATTATATGATTCTGTTTGAATTTGCGGCTGTTATCATTTGCCATACAAAATACCCTTGTTAAAACATAAAACGTTGCCGGTAAACTACCCCTTTCCCTTAACCGATCTTCACCAAAAACAATAGGTCTTGAGAACTCTACAATTCAGGAGTGTATGCAAAAAGTAGTTGATTCTGTTTGAATTTGCGGCTGTTATCGTTTGCCATATTTAACAATTACCCTTGATTAAAAAAAAAACCGTTGCCGGTAAACTACCCCTTTCCCTCAACCGATCTTCACCAAAATCTATAGGTCTTGAGTACTCTGCAAATCAGGACTACATGCAAAAAATTATTTGATTCTGTTTGAATTTGCAACTCTTATCGTTTGCCATAATAAATACCCTTTTAAAACATAAAACGTTGCTGGTAAACTACCCCTTTCCCTTAACCGATCTTCACCTAAAACAATAGGTCTTGAGTACTCTACAGATCAGGGCTGTATGCAAAACATTATTTGATTCTGTTTGAATTTGCGGCTCCTATCGTTTGCAATAGGAAATACCCTTTTAAAACATAAAACGTAGTCAGTAAACTATCCCATTCCCTTAACCGATCTTCACCAAAATCAATAGGTCTTGAGAACTCTACAATTTAGGGCTGTATGCAAATAATCGTTTTATTGTGTTTGAATTTGCGGCTTTTATCGTTTGCCATATAAAATACCCTTGTTAAAACATAAAATGTTGCTGGTAAACTACCCCTTCCCCTTAACCGATCGTCACCAAAAATAATAGGTCTTGAGAACTCTACAATTACAATATGTCGTGAGTACTCTACAAATCAGTCCTGTATGCAAACAATTATTTGATTCAGTTTGAATTTGCGGCTGTTATCGTTTGCCATAAAAAAAAATCTATAGACATATAGACACACAGACAGACACTTTTCGAAAAATGACTTTTTTTCATGTTTTGAGTGTAGTACAATCAGAATCTGCAATAATCTCGAACACAATTCTTAAGGAACATGGAAGCAAAATTGAATAAAACTGAACCAACTCAGAAGATGCTGAGAACTGACAGTTAACGAAACAGTTTGATGAAATACGAGATGCAATGACAAAAAGATGTAGGGCCTAATGCTAAAAAATTAATTGGAAAATATTAGAGCAGTATTATAAGAAAAAACCATAAGAATGCATACACACTCTGTATTATTACGAGCTAGAAGGTTGTAATGGATGGGAGTAATAAGTTGCGGTAGAGAAGGGATTAAATGGTATACAACTAAACTACAGAAAATTCAATTTACTATTCAATTACTATTCTGTCTATTTTACAACAGGCTTCAATCTCATTAAAATTATATCTAATGCTATATTATAAGTAAGTGATACTCTGTCACAGTCTGGTAACCATAGTATAACCATCACAACTATGGCCGAGAGTGACACAATTACACTTGTATGAAAATTAAATGGTCACACCTGAAAAAAAAAAACAGAATACTATGAAACGAATAGATAATGCAAAAAGGAAACAAAACAATAGTAAAATACTAGTCTATCAGTAATATCTACTCTGTCCAACTAAAAGTATAACACATAAAAAAACCACACACATACACACAAAAAACCACAGCTACACCAACATAGATACTAATCTTGAGATATTACACTACTTACCCAAAGGTCGAAAACTTAACACAGCAGAACAATATGAAATATACAAACACCACACAACACAACCAAACAACATACTTAACGACCAATTACAGTATAAATCACACACACTTTTTGACACAATTATACATAAAACTAACAATAATTTGGATCCCCGCGCCAATCCCCTTCCTCCACACACCACCCCCACTATACCTTTCAAAATAAAAACCGTTACAAGTTAATGGCAGTCTGTCTCAAAGCTGATGAAGGCGCACATCACGCCGAAACGCGTACGGGAAGAAAAGACAAGTAAGTTTCACAAGTTGAAAGTTTCAATATTCTATATTAGTACATAAAAAAAAAGAGTAAAATAAAAGCTTACCAGGTGCGGTGTTTGTAAAATGGCAGTGAACTCAGTAACAAACACCACAAAAATGAGTTTGCCAATGACAACCTTTATCCCTTTCCATGCAAGCCCAATCCCCTCATGCTTCACACCACACTTTTACTTATATGAAAGGTATGTCTTGCTTGTCTAAATCCACATGACGGAAAGTTCTTACTAGCCTGGTTCACTTGCTAAGATAAAATAAGTCTCCTTGTATTTGCATCCCTACAACTATAAATTGATTTATTATTACATATTTCTACATTCGGATCTTTTCGGTTAAGTGGCAGCATGCAGTGAGCAATTACTCTACATAGCAATCGCCAGTAACAATGCATTGCCCCCTCCAACGCATTTTGCAACTATTCCATGGTGACAGCGTGCCCTGTGACTCTGTATGCCACAATCGCAAGTGTAGTAGTATCGTTGTGTATCATGAATTTCCTTTAGTTAGCAGCACAGATTCCCGACAAAGATTCAGCGATACAGTTTCTAAGAGACAAAAATATTTTACATAACCCAAGAATTTGTACGAATGGTGATCAAATGAAACTGTATACGACAGGTAAAGACCGTTGGGTATGTTCTACAAAGGACTGTCAGGAATCCAAACAAGTGCAACAGGATACATTACTAAATAATTCTCGATTAGATTTCCGCACAATCGTATACTTCATTTACTGTTGGAGTAAGGAGTACACAACCGGGCAATACTGTCAAGATGAGTTGGAAATGAATCACTTCACGTGAATGGATTGGAATTCATACATGTGAGAAGTATGTGAGCACCATTTTATATAAATATAAAAATACAATATAAAAAATATATAAAAACATAAATATAAAAAAATATGTCAAAATGAAAATAAAAATACAAACTGTCGCTGGTTATCGCTACGTGTGGAGGGGGAAATGCGTTGTTACTGGCGATTGCTATGTAGAGTAATTGCTCACTACATGCTGCCACTTAACTGAAAAGATCCCTATATTCTCCCAAAGAATCCTATTCTGGTTTTCCATATATGCTTGGCTATCTCTGAGTTTATCATATTTCCTTTGTTGATATTACTCCTGTGTTCTTCCATGCAGATCTTCAAGGTCTAGATATTTTTTATATATAAATCTCCCTACATTAACGGGGTATACCATACATGGTATTTTTTAATTTATTGGAAGGTTTGATATAGCACAAGAAGACTTGTAAGTGTTATTAATTTCCTTATCTAGTCTAATTTTAGAAGAACAAGTATTCTTGGCATGAGAGCATTAAAGTTGAAATAACTCTTCTCTGTACATGTTCAAGGTAACTAGAATCTTTGTTAATGTACTGTGCTGTATGTCTGGGTCTTCAATAAACTTTAGAGTTAATTCCATCTCTCAATTTTTACATACTTTGATAGTCCATCACTGCTTATTTTTAAGGAATGAGGAAGACTATAGTAAAACATGAATGCTTTACCTGCTGTGCATCAATGATCTTCCTTAGTTCAGCCTACAAAATTTTGATGACTAAACAATGATAACATTAGACAACAACACTGAAGAAACTTGAGGAGAATCTAAAAATGACTTAAAAATTGTTGTACTAAACTTACTGAATTAATATCTATCCACATTAATTTCATTAATGTAGGTGTGTTTGCATATTGTCCTACTTGGTTGATGGTTTATAGTTACTAGATGTGTGTGTGTGTGTGTGTCCTGGACCAAACAGTAGCATACGCAAGCACAGCTTAACTGGCATGCAGACTTGGCACAGCATTTGACAGGAAACTTAAAAAGAAGCTACATGTCAAAAATAAAAGAAGACACTTGGGAATTGAATATACTTATGTTTAGTGTAATAAACTTCTGTTATAAACATAAACAGATTTTTTTAAACCTACATAGTCATGTTATGTGCAACTTTAGGTTTCATTCAGTAGGAATCCAATGCCACAGGGCTCATGATTAACAAGATCCAAAGGTTTGCAAGAAAGTGAACTGGTCACTACACTTTTTTGAATATTTGTGATGCAAATTATTAAATGAAGAAGACATGACACAGTCCTGTCCTCAAAAGTACTGTGTAAAATTAAAATAAAGTCGTTTTTCATAAGTGGTTTTATTAAATTACTGTAATTTTAATATATCTAGAATAATATAGTGTGTGTATAATTTATACACATAAGATATATAATAAGATATCTATTTATGTTCATGTAATATAAAAAAACAAGAAGAAACACCTTCTGAATAGCAGTTACACAAACTCCACAAAAATAATTTTCCACACAAAATAAAATACAAGACTATGATAAAATTAATTTTCAGTGTTTGAAGAAGTCTTTTTCATTTGGTCACACTTCACAACACATTTACACTTACTTTGTGTACATGTTTATTATGTTTCTTTATTATCTAACAGCTCAGCAACTGTAGTAAACATACAAATTATTCTGGCATCACATAAAACACCCATATAAAAACATACATTGTTAAACAGCTTTCCCATACTCTTCTAATCATTATCATTTTCTGGTAATATTATATTTACTTGATCTTCAATCTCATGTGCATGTTCTTGTGCTTCTAATACTTGTTCTGTCATTTTTATTTCATCCTCTCCCTCTTCTCCTCTTATGCTTCTGTACTCATTCTCCACTTCTTCCATTCTTTTAAGGTTTTCTTCTACACTCTCATCAGAGAATATATCTTCCCAGTCTTTTTCTGTTTCATACTCACCTTCAATCTCATCTTCATACTCGTTGTCGATAAGGTCTGCTTCATCACCTTCATCCACATCATTATCATAATCATTTTGTGGTGCTACTACTGGGTGAACAGAAATTTGACTGATTCGAGCTCTAGTTACTTGATCAGACTGAGTGACAGGCTGATGAGAGATATAATCAAGTTCATTCATTAAATTGTCATCATTGGTGCCCATATAAACTATGTCTGTTGTTAAAGCTGTTAATCTATCAATTGTTAGTGGAGAAGGTACTGGTTTGACTTCGCTTAAACTTGTTACTTCCTTTGGCGATTCTAGTCCTCTGGCTGGGAAACTGGAACTTACTTTAGAGCTGACATTGCTCAGTATTGATTCACTGGGTAAGCGTATAGTACTTGCTTCAGTTCCTTCCAATACTCTGTCTATAGACTGTTCTTTGGTGAAAATATCCAAGATTGCACTTTCTTCTATTAAACTTAATTCCTTTTTACCAATAAAACGTTCATCATCAAATCTCTCTTCTTTCTCTTTTTCATAATCACCCTCTTCAGAATGAGATATATCAATTACACTTGTTGCACCACTAGATACTTCCGTAACGTAACGGAATTTTCTGTCAGAAAATCTCCGGCAAGGTTGAACAACATCCCAGTATACATTATAATCATCACCATACATGTCTCTAAGCCACCCAATGTTTTCTTCCCGTCTTTTTACTTTTTTGCACTTATATCTTTCTTTGTGCCCTCTTCTGACATGAATTTTGTACCCTCCTTGTAATAATTCTTCCCTCAGTTTTTTTCTTAACCATCTGTAACAAACAAATATAAACTGAACTGTTAAGTACTTTTAATTCAACTCATAAAATGTGTTGTTTTATGTTTATTTTAATATTGAATATAATAGATGTTTTATAACATGATTTTTAAATTCATATGTACTTTACAGTACTGTAGATGATGGTTCTTGAACCATTTCCTTTCCTGTTTCAGTACAATTTTCTGAACAGTTATGTATTATTATATTATAATTTATTATAATGATAAATAGTTTTAATATTTGACAAGTAGTTTTAAGAATACCAGTCACAGTATCAATTAATATATTAGGCAATGTTTATAATATTACTTCAAATCTGGGTTTGAGGTTCTCTAGTAAACAACAATTTATTAACTTGTTTTTTACTTTTGACAAAAAAATTTTCTACACTGTAAGCTCCATATATTTTTAGGTTAAAAATTGAAAATTTATTCAATTTATTTAACCATTTATGCTATTATAAATTGTGTCCATGCATGTGGAAATTTGTAAACAAAATAGTTTTCTCAAACAAATCTCATTCTTCTAACCATCTCACTGAAGCAGATGACACTTGCACAAACATCAACAACATGGAAATTCTACAAGTAAATACTAAAAGGCTAAAAACTAAATACACTTGAATAACTGGAAATATACAAGCACATAAAAATGCGTGCAAACAACATCCTACATGAACAGACAAAATTTAAATCACATGTACTATTTGAACACATCACAAACAACAAACTTTTAAACAAAAGCACTGTCTCCAAAAATAGAATGACAGTGCTTCTAGCAGCAGCCTCTGATGAAGCTCACAATGAGTGAAAACCAGCTAAGACAATAAGTAATTTATTTTTATTTTTATCTGAAATACTAGTTTCCACATTGAAGTAATGTTTATAAATTCTTAATGGTACCAGACATGTAATGGGCAACAAAACCCAAGAAATAATATCTATTAAATAAATAACTTTTTACTTCCATATTCCTTAAGGAATGGAAGTATGGTGATGGCAAAAAAAATCGTGTTCGAGATTATTGCAGATTCTGATTCTACTACACTCAAAACATGAAAAAAAGTCGTTTTCCGAAAAGTGTGTGTGTGTGTGTGTGTGTGTGTCTGTCTGTCTATCTGTCTGTAGATTTTTTTCTATGGCAAACGATAACAGCCGCAAATTCAAACAGAATCAAATAATTTTTTGCATACAGCCCTGATTTGCAGAGTACTCGCTACCTATTGTTTTTGGTGAAGATCGGTTAAGGGAAAGGGGTAGTTTACCAGCAACGGTTTTTTTTTATCAAGGGTAATTTTGTTTGTTTGGCAAACTATAACAGCCGCAAATTCAAACAGAATCAAATAATGTTTCGTATACAGCCCTGAATTGTAGAGTTCTCAAGATCTGTTGATTTTGGTACAGATCGGTTAAAGGAAAGGGGTAGTTTACCCGCAACGTTTTATGTTTTAACAAGGGTATTTCCTATGGCAAATGATAACAGCCGCAAATTCAAACATAATCAAATAATGTTTTGCATACTGCCCTGAATTATTGAGTTCTCAAGACCTTTTGGTTTTAGTGAAGATCGGTTAAGGAAAAGGGGTAGTTTACCGGCAACGTTTTATGTTTTAAAAGGGTATTTTCTATGGCAAACGATACGAGCCGCAAATTCAAACAGAATCAAATAAGTGTTTGCATACAGCCCTGCTTTGTAGAGTACTCAAGACCTATTGTTTTTGGTGAAGATCGTTTGAGGTAAAGGGGTAGTTTACCTGCCACGTTTTATTTTGTTTTATCAAGGGTATTTTGTATGGCAAACGATAACAGCCGCAAATTCAAACAAAATCATATAATATTTTACATACAACCCTGAATTGTAGATTTCTCAAGACCTATCGTTTTTGGTGAAGATCGGTTAAGGGAAAGGGGTAGTTTACCTGCAACGGTTTTTTATCAAGGGTAATTTTATTCCATATTCCTTATGGAATGGAAGTATGGTGATGGCAAAAAAAATTGTGTTCGAGATTATTGCAGATTCTGATTCTACTACACTCAAAACATGAAAAAAAGTAGTTTTCCAAAAAGTGTCTGTGTGTGTGTCTGTAGATTTTTTTTCTATGGCAAACGATAACTGCCGCAAATTCAAACAGAATCAAATAATTTTTTGCATGCAGCCCTGATTTGTAGAGTACTCGCGACCTATTGTTTTTGGTGAAGATCGGTTGAGGGAAAGGGGTAGTTTACCTGCAACGGTTTTTTTTTAGCAAGGGTAATTTTGTTTGTTTGGCAAACGATAACAGCCGCAAATTGAAACAGAATCAAATAATGTTTCGCATACAGCCCTGAATTGTAGAGTTCTCAAGATTTGTTGATTTTGGTGAAGATCGGTTAAGGGAAAGGGGTAGTTTACCTGTAACGTTTTATGTTTTAACAAGGGTATTTCCTATGGCAAACGATAACAGCCGCAAATTCAAACAGAATCAAAAGATTATTTGCATACAGCCCTAAATTGTAGAGTTCTCAAGACCTATTGTTTTTGGTGAAGTTCGGTTGAGGGAAAGGGGTAGTTTACCTGCAACGTTTTTTTAACAAGGGTATTTTCTATGGCAAACGATAACAGCCGCAAATTCAAACAGAATCAAATAATGTTTTGCATACAGCCCTGCTTTGTAGAGTACTCAAGACCTATTGTTTTTGGTGAAGATCGGTCAAGGGAAAGGGGTAGTTTACCGGTAACGTTTTATGTTTTAACAAGGGTATTTCCTATGGCAAACGATAACAGCCGCAAATTCAAACAGAATCAAAAGATTATTTGCATACAGCCCTAGATTGTAGAGTTCTCAAGACCTATTGTTTTTGGTGAAGATCGGTTGAGGGAAAGGGGTAGTTTACCTGCAACGTTTTTTTAACAAGGGTATTTTCTATGGCAAACGATAACAGCCGCAAATTCAAACAGAATCAAATAATGTTTTGCATACAGGCCTGATTTGTAGAGTACTCAAGACCTATTGTTTTTGGTGAAGATCGGTTAAGGGGAAGGGGTAGTTTACCTGCAACGTTTTTTTATCAAGCGTATTTTCTATGGCAAACGATAACAGCCGCAAATTCAAACAGAATCAAATAATTTTTTGCATACGTCCCTGAATTGTAGAGGTCTCAATGACTTTCGATTTTGGTGAAGATCGGTTAAGGGGAAGGGGTAGTTTACCTGCAACCTTTTACGTTTTAACAAGAGTAAAGTACTTGAAAATTTATTTAAACTTTTTGAAACAATGGTAATTGTTAAAAATAAAATAATTTTGTTGCCAGGCAATAAAATTATAATTTTTTCATTTTAATGTAATATAATATTTTCATTTAATACAGCAATAAAAAGGCAGGTAAGACACAGCCTGGCTGTTTGGCTGAAAATGATTTTAAATATAAATCTTAGAATATGGAAGTCATGTATGGTTCTCCATACCAATATTTTTTTTTTGGCAAACGATAACAGCCGCAAATTCAAACAGAATTAAATAATGTTTCGTATACAGCCCTGAATTGTAGAGTTCTCAAGACCTATTGTTTTTGGTGAAGATCGGTTAAGGGAAAGGGGTAGTTTACCTGTAACGTTTTATGTCTTAACAAGGGTATTTCCTATGGCAAACGATAACAGCCGCAAATTCAAACAGAATCAAACGATTATTTGCATACAGCACTAAATTGTAGAGTTCTCAAGACCTATTGTTTTTGGTGAAGATCGGTTGAGGGAAAGGGGTAGTTTACCTGCAACGTTTTTTTATCAAGCGTATTTTCTATGGCAAACGATAACTGCCGCAAATTCAAACAGAATCAAATAATTTTTTGCATACCTCCCTGAATTGTAGAGGTCTCAAGGACTTTCGATTTTGGTGAAGATCGGTTAAGGGGAAGGGGTAGTTTACCTGCAACCTTTTACGTTTTAAGAAGAGTAAAGTACTTGAAAATTTATTTAAACTTTTTCAAACAATGGTAATTGTTAAAAATAAAATAATTTTGTTGCCAGGCAATAAAATTAAAATTTTTTCATTTTAATGTAAATCATGTATAAGAGAAAATATATCGCGCTTGGCAGGCGATATTAAGATTTAAATATAAATCTTAGAATATGGAAGTCATGTATGGTTCTCCATACCGATATTTTATATTTTCATGTAATTAATTTAAGATTATGTTTAATTTCTGTGTACTTGTCTATTGTTTCGATGACATATAAGATACTGTTTGGTTGGTGCATCAGCTATCATTTGAATGGATATACCATCCAAAGTTAGAATTTTAAAAAATATAGATGTAGTTTTAATCTCTCTCTGTGTGTGTGTGTGTGTGTGTGTGTGTGTGTGTGTGTGTGTGTGTGTGTGTGTGTGTGTGTGTGTGTGTGTGTGTGTGTGTGTGTGTGTGTGTGTGTGTGTGTGAATACAAATCCACACTGGTACACCGATTGCCACCAAATTTTGCACGGGTAACCTTTGAAACAAGGCGAAAAACAATGTCTAACTTGGAATTTGTCCCCATTCACACGATTTAGGCCCTTTTAATTATACCCTTTTGTTGACACATATAAACATGTCAACAACACCATGGAGACCAGAATTAATTACCATGGTAACAAGGAAATAAACACTTGCCATTTAGAGGCATCAGAACTGTACCTTTATCCATTCCTGCAGTACATTTTTGATGTTTTAATATGCAATTGTATCAATGTATTACTAAATATCACTATAATATTGACGACTCGGAACACTAAGTTTTTTATAAGTAAAAACGTAAAGTTTTACCTTACAGCCTAAACCGGCTTTCACCTATAGAAGGCTTCATCAGAGGCTGTCGTTAGTAGCGCTGTTCGTCTTGTTGTTGGTGACGAGATAGTGTTTCGAAAGATCGAAGCTGTGTGTGTGTGGTGAGATGTGTTCGAATAATGCGTGCGATTTGAATTGTGTCTGTTCATTTAGGATGTCGTTTTTATTTGTTTTTGTGTGTTTGTATATTTCTAATTGTTCTAGAGTGTCTAGTTTTCGGCCTTTTGTGTGTACGTGTAGTATGTTCATGTTATTGTCGATGTTTTTATATGTGTGGTTTGCTTCAATGAGGTGGTTTGCGAAGGTAGATTCTGTAGTGGTGTGGAGTGCTTTTGTGTGTTCAATGTATCTCTGTTTGAAGCTACGTCCTGTCTGGCCTATGTAGAATTTATTGCAATTTGAACAATTTAGCTTATATACACCGTGAAAACTACTAACAAAACAGAACACACACTATCAAAACGCATGCCCAAAGCACAAAACAAATTCGATCTACCCGGTGTATATAAGCTAAATTGTTCAAATTGCAATAAATTCTACATAGGCCAGACAGGACGTAGCTTCAAACAGAGATACATTGAACACACAAAAGCACTCCACACCACTACAGAATCTACCTTCGCAAACCACCTCATTGAAGCAAACCACACATATAAAAACATCGACAATAACATGAACATACTACACGTACACACAAAAGGCCGAAAACTAGACACTCTAGAACAATTAGAAATATACAAACACACAAAAACAAATAAAAACGACATCCTAAACGAACAGACACAATTCAAATCGCACGCATTATTCGAACACATCTCACCACACACACACAGCTTCGATCTTTCGAAACACTATCTCGTCACCAACAACAAGACGAACAGCGCTACTAACGACAGCCTCTGATGAAGCCTTCTATAGGTGAAAGCCGGTTTAGGCTGTAAGGTAAAACTTTACGTTTTTACTTATAAAAAACTTAGTGTTCCGAGCATCAATATTATAGTGATATTTAGTTAAGTAATGGACATGTCATGGACAACGAAATCCAAGAATTCAATGTATTACGATGTGGAAAAGAAGAAGTGTACTAATTGTAAATTGTCCCATTTCTTAATGCAAAGCAAAAATATGTGTTGTTTTCATTGTGAGGTTAGGTGACAATGGTTTTTGGTTTTAGTTTACTGCTGACATAAATAAAAGCCATGGTTGAGGAAAACACAGTGTTTAATGTGTATACACAATGCTTAGAACACAGTAACACTTAAAATAAAGAACCTAAAACGTTTTTGCGTTAACACTTGTTTTTTCAATAAATTTCATATATGGTACCTTCAGGGATGCTGAAGTGTTGAGAAAGAGGAACTTGCTGTATTATGGGGAAGGAGGATGTATGCTACATTATACCACTGTAGATGACAACAGTAAGGAATATTAAAGACGGATAATTGTATTTGCAGAATAGTAAACCAGGTTGCCTACCTGGTTACAATAGACAATTCAATGGACAGTGAAACAGTTTAGGCTACTGTTAACTGGTATTAATCAATAGGATAACTACTGGGCCCACAATCCAGGGGGCCTATGGTATACAGAGACCCACAAAAACATTTCCCTTAATTTTTTTATGAATGGGTATAAACTACATTGAACTCAAGTAAAACCAAATTCCCCTGGATGTATGTAACATCCAAAACAAATACATTTATTTTTTTACTGCTATTTTACCAGTACCTAATGATGTACTTTGAAAGTACGTATAAATTATTTGGTTAAGTGTACAATAGAGTGGTGATTCCAGTTAAAAATGCACCTAGGCCACCAGAATTTGATACAAGCTAAAATTGATTGAACACTGTCTGCATAGCACGATGTCTCAAAGAAGGTTGAGTGGACTTGGTGTACTAAGTGTGGTAAATGAAACTGCTATATCAGTTGATATTAATGAAACGATAAATACTTTTGCATCTTATATTACAGTAAGATCACAAAAGTTTCAAATTAAAGAAAACTAAATTAAAATTATTTTAATTTCAAACTATTTTTTAAATGTAGTAATGACACTAAGATGTTATTTTGCCTTGTATATACTAAATCTTCAAATTATGTTTTTATATTACTCTGTACTAAGCAATGGTTGGAAACACAAAAACACTAGTTTTGTTAAATTAAATACCTTTGCATCAGAGTATTTTTCTTTAATTCCATTGCTAATATTAGGCCTACAATAAAATTATTGCAAAATATAAGGCTACAAGCAGATGACAGTAAGTTTAAAAGGTGAAACAGATGGTTTGTTTAAAAATATGACATTTGTTGGTACGATATAAATTTCAATATAAACATTTGCTGTCTTCATGAATTTAAATTTAATAAAATTATTATTTGTTACTATGTCTGATTGTATTATCAGTATCTTATTACATTGATCACAGACATAAAAGAGACTGAATAATAAATCAAACTATGAATTGAAAGAAACTTGATATATTATTAATTAAGTATACATCATACAAGAAAGAATAAGTATTCTGTTTATATTATATAATTTTAGTAGTTGCCACAGCTACAATTATTTAAGAGGGACTAAAAGCACGTATTAAGTAAGGGTAGTAGGGGTGGGCCCACAAAGGATTCCTGCAGAGGGGCCCAGGTAAAAGAGTTACAGCACTGGTATTAATAATCACTAATAATTACTGTTAGAAGTAACATAATAATTTAGCAAACGAGTTTTTAAAAACAGACAAATACCTCAGGGCTTTATTTCTCTTCCTTCGGCGGTCATTAAATAAAACTCTAAAGTCATCATATTTATCCAGAATTTCAGAGGAGTCAAAATGCCATGGACTGCGCTGTATGAAGTCCAGCTGTTCTTCAGCAAGACTGTCAAAGCTTTCGCCAAAATAATATTCAATTGTTTCATTTACACCTTCCGTGGTGTCGTCTTTAGTTTTACCAGAGTCATCTTCCTGAAAATAGTTTGGTTAAACCATCAGAGAATGTTTGACTTTGTACAATCTGTACACTTTAAAATAAGTGAATAGAGAATGTTTATTAAGCTGTGTTGTGTTATACACCTACACTAAAAAAATCACTACACCTACTATTAATGGGCATGATAAGATAATAATTTTCACTAAACAGTCATGTATAGTGTAAAACAGTGGAAGTCATCAGATCTCATCTATATAACTTTCAAAAGTGATATAAACTTATAAGTGTACATGAAATGTATTTGCCCATGCACATTATGTAACTCTGTCATATTTTTTTTTCAAAATCAATTGATTATTTATCTTTCTGATCCTTATTACTCATAAAAACTATCACTAGAATATTAAAATTGAAATATATTTCAATTTGAAAGAAACTGAGTGTATGTTAATAGCTCAGAATGGCTTCAAAATTGTATGAACGTTTCAATCAAATCTTGTACATGAGCACAAAAATTGAATAAAAAGATGCAATATATAATATTTTTGTCTTCGTGTCTTTAATTTTTTTTTTAGATAGACTTAGTTATACCATGAGCCTCAAGGTGGTCTACTGGCTAGTACATGTGCTTCATGCTACATGGTCCCATGTTCAATTCCTGGTGGAGGCTCCATACAGCATGCACTCAACGTTGTGAGGAAAAGTAAGTAACTGACTGAGACAACTCCTGGCTGTGAGACTACTGCAACTAGCAGCTGGTGGCGTGTTGTACTATCCATGTAACCGCCCCACTAAACATAAAAGCCACACGGTATGGCTTGCTACTTTACAGACTGTTGAGCAGAGGTTTTTACTTCTTAATTTTAGTTATATCATTGTTTGATAGGACCACATTGACTTTATGTTTTAAAATCAAACTATTTGAGTAGCTGTGAAGATGTATTAAATACACATAAGTTTTTTATTGTTCTGCAAATGTGGATAATTTTTCCAAAAGAGTATATAAGAGAATGTAGAAATGTATGAAACAGGAAATGTCACTGTACCTTAGGGTAAAATGTTAACTATGTATTGAGCCTACATGTTTGAATTTGCAAAATAAAACTAACCAATACATTCTTTATCTGAGTAGTGTGGATTTTTATGAAGGATGCGTCTAAAGTTAAATACGAGGGAAGTTAAAGTTATATGATCAGTTTTCTGAATTTGAAACTAATCTGAACACCTCTGAACTATACAGTATTTGTAAATGTATAAATCAGACCAATTATTTGATATTCCCTTCATTCAAGTTATATGAAGGGGAAAATTACATAGTTTTTGCACATTAGGAGTTATTCGAGTGAACTGTTGTTAACATATTGAATGTTTATGAATAACTTAAGTAGGAGGGATGTTCAATAAACAATAAGTATTCATTTTCCCTTAAATACTGAAATAATATTACCAGGGCTTGATTTCAGGGGTAATGTGCTGGAACAGTGTTCTGGAACCTCTTGGATCCAAAAATAAATTACCAAAAAATATATATATGTAAAGAAAAACCCAATTATTACAAAAATTGACTACTTCTTTTTAAACTGTGCCCCTCATCAGTCACACTACAAAATATTTATCAATATCAATCACCAGCACTAATCTTTATCTTAACTACTATCGTTCATTTTTTCAATATGTTCTACCTCAAGTTCTCTTGTAAGTAGAACATATTTTAAAATTTTGAACAAGGCTTGCTCAAAGATGACATTCGCAGTTAGCGGTGTCGACACAAAGCGACGACCAACATTTATCTTACCTTACCAGAATTTGTATGTGCGCATGTGCGACTGAAGTGGGGAAGTTGAATACTCCTTACTTGTGTTTTATTGTTTACATTTACATTTTAGTTTGTATAGACTATTTGTTTAGTAATGTAGCAGACTAGCCTCTGATTTATAGTGTACCTTCTTCATTTTATTGTTAAACTTCCAGTTGAAACATAACTGTCATTTTCAGTAGGTGCTCCATAAGTTGCTAAATTGTTTGTTATAATTGATTTTTCTCGGTTAAATAGCGAGTAGTGTGACTGCCGTTTAGCTATAATAAAAAAGTTAACTAGTATTTTTCTCATAGAGGGGGTTTTCACAAATGAATCTAATTATTACACCTTTAAGAGCATCTCTAAAGACAAAGACTGTATCCAGACTCTTATTTGTGAAAATAAATGTTACTCCTCTGCGTTTATTTAATCCATCAAAGTACGTGGATTCATGGCTGATTTCTGGCCATCATACAGCATTGGACACAAAGAGTAAGGAAAGGTCAAGAAACAAACAATATGACAACACAATCATGAATCTATGGAAACCTTTTTAAAATGTTCGAACCACCGAAACCATCACTTAGAGTTTGATTGAGGCTCAGGATGTCTCATGAGTGACATGTTTTCGATTTTTGTGCGGCTAACCTGACAATGAAGCTCTTTAGAAATATCAGTAAACCTTATTATCTTTTTAGATACAAGTTTATACCTGTGTTATATATTTTATAAGGCTTTACAAATGCAGACCTCCTTTGTAATAACCTGATGTAAACTTATACGCTAATATAAAATTAAGTATACTTGTGTCTGTAAAACTTTTAAATTGATTCATTCCAGCACCTGTAATTTTAGAAATCAACCACTGAATATTACATATTGCAAAATATTATAGACTTATAGTTTGTATGTAATTGTTAATAACAGAAATGTTAATATCTTAATGTTAATGAAAGATTACATATAAAAAACTATGTGGGACACCTGAAAAATAAGTTCCAATATTTAAATAAAACACACTTTTATATATAAGTTTATTTTATTTTTGGAATTACTTTAACCTTGATTATTTTTCTGAAAAATGCTTATTTGAATAGTTTTTGCTTTACAAATGTGATATGTTGTCGCTACATCAACTACTGTTTTGTTTATGGTGTGTGTGTGTGTGTGTGTGTGTGTGTGTGTGTGTGTGTGTGTGTGTGTGTGTGTGTGTGTGTGTGTGTGTGTGTGTGTGTGTGTGTGTGTGTGTGTGTGTGTGTGTGTGTTGAAATGTTACATTCTGGTGCTGCATGTTTGTGTGTTGAACGTATCTCTAATAAACTAGGCCATGAATTTCAGCTTATTTGAGTTACATCAAACCAAAACGTTATGTCATTATAAAGATTAATTTTGTACTGAAGAGAATAGTATCATGTAATGAAATAATTAAGATGAAATTAAATAAGTTAAAATTGTGTTTTCTTTATGTAGCAGTAATAGGGCACCATTATTATTATTTAGTGTAGGAATTTTCATATAATTGTGTATGTGTGCATGTACATATAAATAACCATCATGTAAACAATTTATATTTATAATTTCAAACCTTATATTAATAATATAATAAATAAAATTACTTTACATTGGGTGACTGACACACACTAAGAAATCATTAACAATTAACAATTTTACTATTTAACTGACAATTTAATAATTTAAAATTCAGATAATAATTATTTTACAAATAAAATCATCCTAATGCCAATAATTTACACCTAAAGAATTATTAGAGCTTAGTGTGCTCTATTAATCATCATATAATATTTCTTACTCTGTATTCTTTAAATAAATTGTTTCACTTAAACTATTTACAATTCACAGATTTATAGGTTTTTGTAGATTCTTTATTCTACCATTACTGTAATCTGTTTTGTACTGCCACTTTATTTTAAAATAATCAGTTTGTCACCTGATGCTCTCGATACTCTAGCCTGATCTGTGTGTGTGTGTGTGTGTGTGTGTGTGTGTGTGTGTGTGTGTGTGTGTGTGTGTGTGTGTGTGTGCGCACATGCACGTGTCCATGGTGGTTCTCCTGAAGGTTGCATGTGGATGCTTGTGCATGTAGTCCAACATCAACAGACATCTTGATGACACATGCCACCAACCTACCAAACACATGTTGTTTACCAGTAACGATCTGATTGTAGAGAGAATGGTTTACTAGACTGTGGTATGTGTATTCCATTCCTGTCCAAGATTGATTAATTGATCCCAGTCCTGTCTGGGATTGCCATAACAGTCTTGGCGTCACTTTGAACAATATTTGCTATCTTTGTGATTTTCATTGTCTGTAGATCACTCTTGCAAATACAATAATTGTTCTTGATTCACAAGATTTTGAACTTCACTTTAGTGTTTTGTTATTCCATAATTATTTATAAAACAAAGTAATAAGGAAGTAATTACTCTGTCACTTCAAATGCAGATGAATCCGCACCACCACGAGTCCATCAATATGAGGTGACGCACCTGTCTGAGGTTGTTAGTTTTAAAATCAAACAGAGTGTTCAATAAGTTTCTTTTCTATTTTATGGTTGTTATAATTTTAATGTGCATCACTATATATTATTAAAGCAATTTGCACTGTTGTAATACATAGTTATAGTTATATACATATACTCAGGCCCATATTTTGGATGTATAACAAATTTTATTGGATTTATTTGGATGCAGTCATTAATTTTACGCCCCCTATTCCCTGAGCTAAACTTCAGTGTCGCTATTCGTTTACAGACTATGGACAATAAATTGTTTAATTACTTTCTTCAATTTTAAACTGTATTATAGACAGTATTTAAACTTTACTGAATACACAATATATGAAACAAAGGTGCAAGTTAAACATTTATACATTATTCTGAAGACGATATATGGTAAACACATTGAAAATAATCACTACAGTTTAATAACCTCAGTTAAAAATATCACTGAAACATCCAATTTGGTCAGTCAAACGTATATGGTAGAAACACTGCAATTTGATACTAACCATTTTGTGAAACTTACCGAACTTAGAGAAATGACTTTCTTCTGACTTTTGCATTTGCAAATGCATTTATCACTTCCTCAAAATCCAGACTGACAGTGATGTCTGATTCTATGGCGAGCACTCCAAGACTGACCAGTCGTTCTTGATTCTGTGCTGTCCGTAGATAGTTCTTGATTCGTTTTAAAACTGAAAATGACCTTTCAGCAGAACAGTTTGTTGCTGGAGTACAGTTGTAGATCTTGAGTGCACTGTACACATTTGGGTAGACATCACTAATTTTCTTCGAAGCCAACATTCTGCAGAGAAATGGAAGAGACGATAATTTGTTACCATCTTCTGTTTTCATAGATAACAGATAGCTTTTCAAATGGATGCATTCTTCACCAAAGCTGCTTTCTATGTCGGAATCATAAATGGCTCGAAGTTTCTCTGCAGCATCATAAATTTGAGGAGCTTCTAGTTTGGTGATATTTGAGAGAAATGAAAATATTAAATTATATTCTTTGTAGACATTAACTCTCTTCTGTAACTCAGTCTGGAGAGTTTGTATGATCTTGGAATATGAAATTTCAATTCGTCTCCAGATCTTGTCATGTTCCAAGTCATCTGATCCTAGTTCTTCTTCAGGACTTTCTGGTTCCGCTTCTGATTCAGATGATTCATCAAAAAATCGCCTACGTTTAATTTGACGTTTTGGTCTTGAAATCTCAACAGCTGAAGAAGAAGGAACTGATTCCAGACTCCTGATCTGATTAAGTTTCTTTTCAGCTGAATCTCTGTGATTGGGGAAACAGGTCTGAAGCTCAGTTAAATACACTGTAAGAGAGTCGTACATTTCAATAACAGTGGAAATGTCCATTTCCTGAGCTTGCAATTTTTTCATGACTTTGCCAAATTGTTGAAGAATAGAACCCCACACCGATGTCATGAATGCTACCTCAATGCTATTTAATTTCCTAAGAAGACCCTCAGCTTCACATCTACCTTTACCCGTTTCATTTTCTGAAATAGTTCTTAATGCAGGAACCACTGCTTTCCAATCTGCATCCAAGCTCTTGCAAGCATCCTCACGTGCACACCATCGAGTTGTTGACAGTGATTTCAATGTCATGGTTACAGAATCAAAAAATGTTTCCAAGATATTCCATCTCCCTGTAGAATCTGCGAAGTAATTATATAAACTTTGCAATAACTCAAAAAACCGTACTGCAGCAATACAGCATTTCACTGCTTGTGAACCAACTAGATTCAGTGAGTGAGCTGCACATGGAATGAAGAAAACAAGAGGATTTCTTTCCTTGAGTCTTGCTTGCAAGCCAGAATACATTCCAGACATGTTGGCCGCATTGTCATATGATTGACCTCTACAGTTATCAACTTTCAGACCATGTTGTTCTAAAGAATTCATTAGTGCTTCAAAAAGCTTTTCTCCAGTATGGCCTGTATTTTTCATAAAACACAGAAATCTTTCAACTGAGAGGCCACAATCAGTTACATATCTAACAACTACACTTAACTGGTCATTATGAGATAAATCTGGCATAGAATCTACTATGACTGAAAAATATTTAGAAGAAATAACTTCACTGCCTATTTTTTCACTCACTGATTTTCCCATAAGATGTATTAATTCTTCATAAGTTGCTGGTGACAAGTATGATGTAGATCCTTCTCCAGGATTACCGAACCATGCAATATGGTCAGCCAGAAAAGAATCGTACTCTGCAATTAATTCCAAACACATCATGAAATTTCCATTTTTCACAGAGCCAAACTTCTCTTCGTCTCCACGAAATGCTAAACCCCTAGAAGCTAGTTTTTTAACTACAGAAACAACTCTTTTTAGTACATTTCTCCAATATGTAACTTCATGTTCATGCTGGCTGAGCAATCTTTTGTCAATTCTGTTCATCTCATTTCCTCTACTTTTCAATTTTAACAAGCAGTCTCTGTGAGAAGCAGAAATTTCATGTTCGGCTATTCTTATGCCAGCATGGCTCCAATCATTGAAACCAGATGTTGCAAACTGAGATGTACCACCAAATAATTTGCATGGGGCACAGAACAGTGATCCTTGGCTGGGAGAATAAACAAGATATTCACGTTTCATAATTTCCCCATTTACTAAAATCCTATGGAATAGTTTCTTGCTGCAAAACCATTGTGTTCCATCAGCATATCGCCGCGAGGACTGTGAAAAGTCAGCGTCTTTGTTTTGATTAATACCACTTTTTATCAAATAATCCCGAGTGTGGTCAGTGTTTTCCCAATAGAATGGATCATTACTAGGAATAGACACTGCAAAATCCACTTCTGTAGAGAGCGTAGCTTGTTCCTGTACTTCGAGATTTTTGACTTCCACATTGTCTTTACTGTTTTCCACTATAATTTCACCCGAATTTTCAGGCCTACACTGTTCACTTTTGTTTTCACCACTGAAATATGAGTCCAGTCGAGATATTTTCTGCAAAATTTTACTCTCCTTCTGTCTTTTTTCCTCAGCTTTCTTGCGATATGCAGCACCACTTAACCTAGATTGCCCATCCATACCGTCCCTAAGCTATTATATCTTAACAGAAAAACCTATAGAAATACTGTTTTGTAGAACATTGAAAACTGAATAATTCACTGTCAACAGTTAAAATACTTGGCGTATCGTATAAAATGCCTTGATTTTGAAAGTTAATAAGTTGGAACCACGTGGAACGATGAAACGCCAACTTAACTCTGAACTAATAACAACATACACACCAAAGAATATGCACACTACTGCATCCGTGTAGGTGTACGAGCCACGAGCGTCTAGCCAGAGTAATTTCAATATAGGTGCTGCCATCTCGAAGAGAAGTGGTGCACTAATAGTACCATACTACTTTAATGCCAGAGCCAGATCGCTAATCTACTTCGGGCTTTATAATGATATGAAGCGATGTTTTTTTTTAACCAGCTATATTTTGCCGCCCTCAAAATTTTGCCGCCCTGTGCACCTGCACATGTTGCACATGCCTAAATATGGCCCTGCGGATATACTGCACTGCTCTTTTATTATTTGAATGTATCTATATTAAAGCATGAATAATGACTCTTGTATCTCAGGGCTGCAGTATGTAACAAATTATGAACTTTATACAACAAATTTATTTTATTACTTTTCCTTTATTTGTATACAAATTTTTTTACACAAATCATTATTTTATCATCTACCTTTGCAGACGGTACAACAAATTCAAATTTTTCCCACTAGATGGCAGTAACGGTTATTTGTTAACTTGAGCAGAAATATGGTTGCACCAAGGTTACTCTACTATAAGGTTGGGCCAGAACCGAAACGAATTGCTATTGGCTGTTGAAATGATGTCACCGCCAGAGCACGAGCTGTGCGGTAAATATCTCTCAATACAAATATGTTCATAGTTACCGTTGGTCTCCAGATCACTGTATATGATTAAATAAATAATTACCTTATTTTATCCACTAAGTGATCTTCTTTTTCTTTTTAATTACTACATGTTTCAGGGCTTATATCCCCATCTTCAGGTAAAAGCAAATCTACCCTATTATTAGGGTTTCGTTAAAAATTCACAATGACACAAACACATAACACACTTAAATAAATTAACATTGAACATTAAATCTGTATCGGAATACGCTACAAACGAACCAGTGCACTGGCCGAAGTCCGACTTTCAACTGATCCGTACACGCTATTCACGGTTTGTTTTCATAGCTGTGTCATATAGTTTATTTGATTTGAATGATAACTGTTCATTAAGTACCTGATTTTTATTTCTTCTTAAGGCCTTGTATATTTCAAATTCCTCTAAAGCATCCAGTAGTTGACCCTTTTTACCTATATGTAAAGGTTCCAAATTCTCTTTAAATCCAGTGTATGTATGATTTTCGTTTATTAGATGTTGTGCGTAATGCGATACATTATTATTGGGGAACTTCTTAGGTAAATGTTCTTTAAATCTCTCGGAAAATTTTCTCCCCGTCTGGCCTATATAGATTTTATCGCATTCATTACACCGGATTCTATAAACGCCGGAACAATCCTCTAGTAATGCTTTGGTATTAGGCTTAAGTATATTTGTTAATTTGTTCGTGGTCCTGAATGAGACAATAATCCCTAGCTTTTTTAATTCATTATGTAGTGTATTAGGTAGTATGTTTGTATATCTAGCAGAAACATATTGGGTTTTATCTTTAACTTTGTCCAATCATTTTAATTTATTAGCGTGTTTATATATTATTTTATCAATGATTTTACTATTGTAACCATTCACTATCGCTATATGTTTTATTATATTAATTTCATCGTTATATTCTTCTATGTCCATCGGTATATTTGTCAATCTATGTGCCAGTGCGTTAAAAGTTGCCATTTTATGTGTATAAGGATGATTGGAACTAGCATGTATGGCTATATCAGTTGTTGTTGGCTTTCTATATATTTTAAAGCTAAGGAGGTTATTACGTTTATATGTGGTTACGTCCAGGAAATTCAACATATTGTTATGTTCTACTTCCATAGTGAATTTAATATTACTGTTTATGCCGTTCAAAAAAGTAAGCAATCCGTCTATCTGTCTAAGAGTACCACCAAAAATTAAAAATGTGTCGTCTACGTACCGTGTGTATGAGATGATTTTATTGTATAACTTGTTTTGGTCAGATAGTATATACTTGTTCTCATAATGATTCATGTAAATCTCCACTAAAATTCCACTCACCGGTGAACCCATGGCCAGCCCATTTTCCTGGATAAAAAACTTATTGTCGTGTGTAAAGTAATTCTGTTGCACAACAATTTTCAATAAAAATATAAGTTCATCAATTTGTATCTGTTTTAAGACATTTGTCTTGATTAAAAGTCTCTCGAGAATATTTATCGTCTCTAGCACGGGTATGTTCGTATACAAATTCACTATGTTCATAGATATCAGTTTATGGTTATCAGTAGTTAGTTATCAGTAGGTCAGTAGTTATCATCAATAAAACTGAATACACACAAAAATGCTATGATTTTATAAATGAAAATAATATTAAGACCCTAAATAAGGACCCCACCATTAAATATACAAAAGCCATAAACTCAGCGGTGAATAAATGTGTTAATTTATTCGATGCTCAAACTAGACGACGTATCAAAAATATAAATCCGAAAGCGCCTACTTTCAGAGGACTACCAAAGTTACACAAACCTAATATACCAATACGTCCTTTAATAAATCATACAACTGCCCCAAGCTATAATGTAGCCAAAAAGCTACAAATAATCATCAGAAACAGCTTAGTAATGGACAACATACATAGCGTAAAAAATACAATAGGATTTATAAACAAAGTTAAAAACATTAAAGTACTGCCTAACCATAAACTGATATCTATGGACATAGTGAATTTGTATACGAACATACCCGTGCTAGAGACGATAAATATTCTCGAGAGACTTTTAATCAAGACAAATGTCTTAAAACAGATACAAATTGATGAACTTATATTTTTATTGAAAATTGTTGTGCAACAGAATTACTTTACACACGACAATAAGTTTTTTATCCAGGAAATGGGCTGGCCATGGGTTCACCGGTGAGTGGAATTTTAGTGGAGATTTACATGAATCATTATGAGAACAAGTATATACTATCTGACCAAAACAAGTTATACAATAAAATCATCTCATACACACGGTACGTAGACGACACATTTTTAATTTTTGGTGGTACTCTTAGACAGATAGACGGATTGCTTACTTTTTTGAACGGCATAAACAGTAATATTAAATTCACTATGGAAGTAGAACATAACAATATGTTGAATTTCCTGGACGTAACCACATATAAACGTAATAACCTCCTTAGCTTTAAAATATATAGAAAGCCAACAACAACTGATATAGCCATACATGCTAGTTCCAATCATCCTTATACACATAAAATGGCAACTTTTAACGCACTGGCACATAGATTGACAAATATACTGATGGACATAGAAGACTATAACGATGAAATTAATATAATAAAACATATAGCGATAGTGAATGGTTACAATAGTAAAATCATTGATAAAATAATATATAAACACGCTAATAAATTAAAATGATTGGACAAAGTTAAAGATAAAACCCAATATGTTTCTGCTAGATATACAAACATACTACCTAATACACTACATAATGAATTAAAAAAGCTAGGGATTATTGTCTCATTCAGGACCACGAACAAATTAACAAATATACTTAAGCCTAATACCAAAGCATTACTAGAGGATTGTTCCGGCGTTTATAGAATCCAGTGTAATGAATGTGATAAAATCTATATAGGCCAGACGGGGAGAAAATTTTCCAAGAGATTTAAAGAACATTTACCTAAGAAGTTCCCCAATAATAATGTATCGCATTACGCACAACATCTAATAAACGAAAATCATACATACACTGGATTTAAAGAGAATTTGGAACCTTTACATATAGGTAAAAAGGGTCAACTACTGGATGCTTTAGAGGAATTTGAAATATACAAGGCCTTAAGAAGAAATAAAAATCAGGTACTTAATGAACAGTTATCATTCAAATCAAATAAACTATATGACACAGCTATGAAAACAAACCGTGAATAGCGTGTACGGATCAGTTGAAAGTCGGACTTCGGCCAGTGCACTGGTACGTTTGTAGCGTATTCCGATACAGATTTAATGTTCAATGTTAATTTATTTAAGTGTGTTATGTGTTTGTGTCATTGTGAATTTTTAACGAAACCCTAATAATAGGGTAGATTTGCTTTTACTTGAAGATGGGGATATAAGCCCTGAAACATGTAGTAATTAAAAAGAAAAAGAAGATCACTTAGTGGATAAAATAAGGTAATTATTTATTTAAACAAATATGTTATTTTTTATTAACTACAGTTTGTTTGTTATTTATACAGTATTTTTATTTACAGGACTTATTTGATTGAATTAAGTAGGCTACGTAATAATGTTATGTGAGATGAATATTTGTGTACTGTAAATGTGTACGCTTTTAATATTAATCGTATAGCAACTGAAGAAGGAGTACGGATTTCCTATACATAATTTTTAATAAACCGATTAATATTAGAAAAAAATAATACCGAAACACCTTGTTAAAAATAAAATTTAGTACTTCGATCAGTCTAGACCGAGTATAAGCAAAGTCGAAGATTAATGAAGCAAATTTTAGTAAACTAATTAAAGAAGTAAAACTCGTTTCACTTTGTGGTGAGTGCCATACCTGGAAGCCAAAGGTTTATTTTCTCCACATCTTCTTGAATTTAAAATATCAAAAGAATCGTTAAACAGTTTAAACAAATTAGCCAGATGTTCTTCTTCAGGTAACAAATATCGAATTGCTTCAGCCGTTGTGTTTGAGAATAACTGCGTCGCTAAAAACACGTGCTGACGTTCCCTACCTTTGACGGTGAGATTGACATGTGAGACCTAAGCTAAGGGCACAACTTGAATTCACCATTATCCAATGCCAACAATTTTTCAACAGTCGTCTTTGTGACGTGTTTGTTGTTGGAGAGTGTCAGCCCATCATCTAAAAAATGGTTTCGTAAAAGCTTGTAAAGGTGGGGAACATCTGCAAAAACCCATAGACTTTTTCTACATCATGTGGGTTTGGGAAGCACGAATTTGTATATGGTACATTTAATTCATTCCACACTCCTCGATTTTTTTGTCCCTAGATCTGCTACAGTGTCAACAACATTGTACCCTACGTCTTCCACGCAATGAATAACGTTTTTTAACAATTCAGCCGACATTTGGACATCGAAGTCATAATATATTGGCTGCTTCCAACCAGATACGAGGCCACGAAGCATGGCAATCTGACAACTGCTGTGAGGGCCTACAACACGATCTTCCTTCTGATCGTAACTGACACTACTATCCACGTTCATTTCGTCAAAAGAAATAACACACATCCAATGGTCAGGGTGTTCACCTGGGCCTTCATGAAACACAGAACATCACGGAGTACGTCCAGCTGACAGCAAAATGAAACAGATGTCCATCTCTTCAAAGTCGATAGTCCTGGCAAGGGAAAACCACTTTTATTTCTCAAAAATACATAACATTTTCTTGATACAGCGGGTAGTCTTTTGGAAATGTATGATATCTAATGTCTGTCCCCTTCATTCTTCTTGTGTATGAATTATAACCGGATACAGCACACCCAGGCACAGTAAAATAAGGATAAGAATAATATCAAACAACGAAAATAATAGCTATGTTCAACAACAACAAAATCAAAATGAGACGAAACAACGTTTACCTTGCTGTCACAACACAAAACAAATAGGCCTACGTCTTGAAAACTAAAAACTATCGCAACAACATTCAACAAGAAATCAAATAATAAATAAAAAAATTAAGAGACAGAAAATATACAGAAAGTACAACTAAAGTAATAGCTATGTTCAACAAACAACAAAACAACGACAAAAAACCAAATGATAAAATAACATTTACCTCACTGTCACAACAAAAAACATACACGTATTAAAAATCCGAAACTATCACAATAACAAACAAAATAATTAATAGAAAATTAAGAAAGTGTAATTGAAAATAATTAAATTTTCGTAAACAATTATACAACGTATTGGTAACCTAACACTGTTACTGTCGAAATGTTCTTATGAAACGTCACGAGACAAAACAAAACACTCCGCTCACATAAATATACCAACAATAACTGCAGTGTTTTACCACAGAATTTAAACAATTCTGTACTACTTTTTTTTTTGAAAACACTACACTCAACACGTATTTATTCTAAATCTGTATTGTTACAGCTACGAACAGGGGTGACCATCCCCCCCAAAGGCTCTGGCGCATGCCCCTCCCCCAAATTCAGTTATTCCCTCAGGCCACCTGAACGGCGCCCGGCTACACTGAACCCTTTGTGAATAAATTTACCATTTTATGAATAATTAAAATAAGGAGAGTTATTACAAGTTTTTTTTTTCAAATAGTCTTTTATTTATTTGCCCCCCCTTTATCATAAAAAATGCTGTAAAAACATGCCCCCCAAATTTTGATGGTGCAACTTGCGCCATGCACCCCCCTTCTGGGCACCACTGGCTACTGAACAAATGCATAAATGCATAACACTGATTAACCTCACAACTTATAACACCCATATAACAATGTAACAATACTAAGCAAGTCGTAAGGCGCGCGGAATTCTGCTCCTGTGGTGACGTCATGCACAGCAGCCTGGATTCAGAACGCGTACTGTGGTTGCAGTCTCTCACATGAAGTGCTAGTTGAATTTTTTGGAGTTATTTCATTAACAAGTACTGTATTAAGCCATTTCTATTTATTTTTAATTAAATAATGTTATTACAAGTTATATTACTGTGCTAGTGAATGTATTCCTTCTTAAAGTAATTAATTAATGTCTTTGGTAAAACTGAGTGTTGATTGATCTATATGAGCGCTTAACTACACGTTAAGTTTACTTGTGCAATTGAACAAGGTTATATTTGTTACACAGTGGTTGGATAATTAATATACAACTATTACCCGGCAGATGAGTCGGTACTTATCACTTCCTATTATTTAATTTTTGTTTGTTTGTTCTTGTATATTGTTGCACTTTGTTTGATAATTAACAATCTGATGACTAATGAACTCCTGCACTTGCTATTCCCAGTCCTAGTCGCTAGTTCAGCGATATGTCTTTAAAATATTAATTAAACTCACTCACGCGCATTGTGTCTGTACTCTGTGACGGGTCACACTAAAGTGATGCTTTCTTGTCCAGTGGTCTCTTTTCTGTCTCATTCTGGAAATATATCTTCTTATTCATTAATAACAATGCACTAAAACACTTTTTTCGCACATTTGGCTACTTATTATGGTTCTTTAATCACAAAATATGCTTTATCTATCCACATTTTACATAATTATTGGTTTTTAAGTCTAATTTCTACACATTAGGTAATTTACAAATTTATTATAGGACAGATTGTGTTCATACAATCTAAGTTACCCTGATTAGTCAATAGTAAACAATTTCTATTTGTTCTATATAATATTTGATCAGAACACAACTTGTGTTTTATCATTTTAGACCCAGTTAGTACAGATTTTATGTTAAAAAATTTGTTCCTTATTACACTGGTATACAAAAATGAACTTTTTTCTTTGATAAGAAAAAATAACTGCATTGAGAAGTATGTTTTATGTTGAATTCAGATATACTTGCAGATGTTTTCTTTCAGGCAGGACATTTTTGTGATACTTGTTTGTAATTTTATAAAATTAATAATTATGTGACTTAAAATGATAAATACACTCCTCATTCTGGCGTATCTAGAAAGTTGTAGATTTGGCATATTTTACATCTGGGATATATCTCTTCTTAGTCCAGCAATAGTCAGGTAACATACTAAGGTTCCATTTGCTTCAGTATCACTTTTGCATCTGGTGATGGAAACATTCACTGTGCTCACTGCTGACAGCCACGAGAGTTTCTGACAAGAAGTCTAGGTGAGAGTCCAAGAAGTGAATTTTAAAGACATGTTAATTCCCATAGCTTTGTATGAATTTACAAGATCAGCTACTATATCACAACAGATTTCTGCTTTATGATTTCCAAGAAAATTGCAACAGATATTTTTGAATGACCATCAGGTTGATTTTTCCAGTGGATATTACAGTCCCTCAGAATGTTCGTCTTTTATTGTTCTTATTTGTAATGCTACAAAAACCCCTACTTTAGGAAATTTTAATTTCAAATACACAAATGCACCCAATTTTTTATTCATTGCTTTCGCAAAATTTTTCATGAATCCCAGATTTAATATACAGTGGAGATAAATATATATTTTGCCAGAAACCACTAAAGGAGTATTATACACATTTTCTCCCCAGGGATAAGAGAGTCATGTTTAGGCCATAATTTTCTAACATAGTGAAACTTCTTATCTCTGCTGTCCCATTCACACAGGAAACAGTAACATTTTGTGTACCCAAGTTGCAAACCAAGCAATAAATCATAAATCAATGCCTTCAAATGTCCACAGATATTCCAGTTACATTTTTCATACTGGATTTTCGCTGACATTAATTTTATATTTTCATATGTCTCTTTCATATCAGTGTCATGTGGTACTGGTATTGATGGAAATTTATTGCCAATATGTAGAAGCACAGCCTTCAAACTATCTTTTGATGAGTCCATAAACAATTTCCACTCATCTGGCTGGTGTTGATGCCCAAGAATCTCCATAACTGAACAAATATTATTATAAACACTACACTTTTCTTTAGAGAAGCAGTCTTTGAAATCACTATGGCTAGGGTATGATAACTGCAAATTCTTACATCTTTCTGGAGTAGATTCCATCCTTTGAACCAGGAAGGTAAAAGTTCAGATTTAAGTTCTGAATCAGATCATTAAGATATTGTTACACTGGAAACTAAGGTTCTGTTGAACCTTAAGGTCACTTCTAAAATCGTCTGATACTTTTTTAGTATGATGAGTCAGCTTCAAATCAGAGTTATCGCTTAAGATCACATCTGCATATACTGGTACAGGAAGCTCTTCACTGTGTAAGACAGGTCTTGTCTTATTTGGATACGTAGATGTCAAATTCAGATAGTGAACTGTATATTTTGTTTAGATGTGATTACTTTAATGTTCCCCTCCTCCTGGAGTCATCAGACTTTCGACTGGTTTGTACCCTTCCAGATTATATCCGTGCTGTGTGTGTTATGGAACCCACACACACCTTTAGTCTTAGTTAAACAAAAATAGCAATTGATTAAATGGTCCTTGGATTCCCTCCAAATAGTGTGAATTGCAAATGGCATATGGAGTGTTCCATTTTTACACTCAGTGAGCAGCCTAACAATGACCATTGAGTGTAAAAAAAAATGCTAAAATCCAATTTTGAAAAGTAACTGCTACACAGAATCTATGCCTAATGAAAAAACTCTAATTACCTCTCTGAATTTAGGATGAAAAAATGTACTAGTCACCATTTAGTTTTCCTCTGAAGAAAAGCATGTTATTTGATAATGAACGCTTCATGAACTTTTAGTAGAACTGTCACTCAACTCATGTATTGTGAAACCTTTTATTTCATAACCTTTTTATTGGTACATTGACAAGTTTGTCAGTGACAGTTGAAAGTTCAACATTAAAGTATTTATTGTGAATATTTTTTGGCCATTATAGAATGCCAGGCATCATTTCCATACTTGACTGCCATTGATCACATTTTAATCACATACATTAGTAATTTGCTGATACCATAGAACTTATATTTGTATATGAAAAAATATACAAAACTGAGCAGATTTCACACTTGGTGGGATTATCTATGAGATACCACATTTTCTATAAGCATAGCACCACTACATGCAAAAACACACTGGCACCTGCTAGACTCTCCATAAGCTAGACTAACATTTTTGCATGGACAAACTTCATCGCATTACATGTGTAACACGCACGTGTGATTGGACCTTATTTTTGGAATGATCCTTGAATATACTTTACAAATACATATAATATAATTAGCCTTTCAAACAGCAGAAATCATTAGGATCAGTTTAAATTCATATGAAGAAATTGCATATAATAAAAACTGCACACTTTAGTCTTGATACAGGTAAATAAATAATTCAATAAGTACAGTCATATAAATTAATATGTATTTAGTTCAAAAGATAATAATTAAAAGATAAGGAAAATGTTAACTAAAAAAATATAATCAAATTTAAAGAAAAGTATGGTGGATTTATTGAGGATATGAACTATCGATTGATATTTAAGGCACAAAAACTTGCATTTGAATTCAGTTTCAGGTTTGGTTTGTATTCAATCAATCCATCATT
Source organism: Magicicada septendecula (assembly GCA_034769895.1). Lineage (NCBI taxonomy): Eukaryota > Metazoa > Arthropoda > Insecta > Hemiptera > Cicadidae > Magicicada > Magicicada septendecula. The sequence goes on from CM068368.1 coordinate 327,114,724, forward strand.
AGTTTTCAGGATGTGTGCACTTAGGTGTGTGTGTGTGTGTGTGTGTGTGTGTGTGTGTGTGTGTGTGTGTGTGTGTGTGTGTGTGTGTGTATGTGTGTGTGTGTGTGTGTGTGTGTGTGTGTGTGTGTGTGTGTGTGTGTGTGTGTGTGTGTGTGTGTGTGTGTGTGTGTGTGTGTGTGGTACTTTCCATTATAGTAGAAATAGAACATATGAGTGCAAACTGTGTGAATGTAAAACACTTGTCAATATAATGAACATCATACTCAATTATAATACAGAAAATGTCTCTAGATAAATGTACAGTAATTTAAAAAGCTTAAAGAATATAAAGGTTAACCATTTTCTTGGTATAAGCCACAATATCAGAAACTCCACATATAATCATCTTCTGTTGGGCAAACAGAAGAAAGTGGTAGAAAAGAAGACAGGCGGACAAAAACAATTGCTGGTTAAAAAGGTGAGTCAATTGTAAGATAAAAAAATCGCCAGAACTGTTGAGAGCTACAGTGAACAATCGATATTCTGTTAATATTGCTTCCCAGTGCTATGCTTACCAATATTCAACATATTGAGTACCAACATACATTTCAATTAATTCCAATACGCAACAAATTAAATTGGCAAGATTAAATTAGTATGCCACTAATATATATGTTAAAAATAAATATTAAGCATACTTTAAATTTCGAATATCTTATATTCTTATTTATGTACGTATATTTATTATATGTACGAAATTTCTGTTATAAGTAAATACAGTCAAAATTGAAAAAAATTAAATATTCTAACAATTCAGTTAGGCCCAAATAATTTGGTTTTCTATCCTACCATGCTTGTCTCATAAGACAAAACAACATGAAAATTAATTCCTTTAATTAAATAAAACTTTTAATGTTCTGAGCAATACTGAACTATTGACTTCTGTAGACTACAAATGGGACTTCACAGTTTCTTTATCTCAGTTGTAAAATGATGTGAAAACATTGTTACGTATTTTGTTGTGTGATGACAATCTGGCAGTACATTGAGTTGATGACAATCTAAAGTGAATGTTCCTATTATCGTAAAGGGTTGAATTACCTTCACTACTGACTAGTGTTAATGAGCAGCTCTGAAAGTGTGATTGTGTGTTCACCCCCCACACACACATACAGGTGTAAGGTGAGAAGTTAAGATGTGGTCAGGGGTTCTACTTGTTAACCAAGGAAGGTGAAGATCATGTTACCACTGTGCACATAACATTTCTAATTACTATTCATATCCAAATTATATAGTCCACTATAGAAGTTACAAATTTAATCCTGAAACCAATATACTGTTATCAACTTTCACAAATTTTAGAGACAAGTTTAAGATGTTACCAGTATTACATAATCCCAACTACTTTGCAAAAAATTCAGAATAATATAAAATATTTAAACAAAATTTGCTAACATAAAAGTATATATAAGCTAGCTCTGGTCTTGGTCAGTTGTGATGAAACAACATTTTTACATGTTCTTACCAAGACAATTGTTCCCCACACTTTCATTTGGTCGTTCCTGTTTCAAACTCTGATAAGGTTTCAGTTCTGTCAGTTTTTCATTTGTGCAAGTAAATATTTGTTCCAACATTTATTCAGGTTAGGTTAGTATCCTTTCAGTTTGGTTCCTCCATCTACAAGTACGATGGAGGTGTGTGAAGTTAATTTGCAATAAGAAAGTAGGTGTTATGTGCATGTTATAATGTGTGGTACAGATGTTGTGGATGAAATAACCCAGTAATCATTGAGTTATGTAGCTAATAATGGTGTGACAAAATGTGTTAATGTTGGTATAGCTGTTTGTAAGTTTTGTTTTGTATTGGATCCCCACGTGATAGCCTCATAGCTGCGAGCAGAAATGGTTCATTAAAGGGACAAGCAATGTAATGCTTTGATGTCTGTGACATATGGCTGACATTTTTAGTAACTTGCAAATAAATAGGCAGCCGAAGGCTGCCATTTCAATGCATATGTAGGGCAAGTAGAGAGATGTATGGGTTCTACATGTTTGGGTTCAGTATGTAGAGTGTAAATATGCAAAATATGCACAGTAAAAGTTGAATGGCCACAACAGCATATACACATTGGAAACATTACCATTCCCAGCATGAGCCGTTATCTCATCTCCCACCTTTGATTGTGTGTGCAGCTGACAGGACAATGTTTTCAATAGCAATTAGCCAGACTGCAATTGACCATGTTAAAATTTTCACTCGCTTGCAAATGACCAGGCTCTATATGATTGCGTTGCAACTGACCACGATCCACTAGCACACATGTTAAACTAAAATGGTCTTACCATGGTGGTGTGTGGAAAAATTGTATTAACAGTTGCTCTGAAGATTGCATCTGCTTGTTTTATACGTGCTTGTGCTTTGGCATGTTTCTGAGCAACATTCTTTTCTTCACGTATTATTGGTCTCATTAGAGCTTCCATTTGAGCACGGTCCATCATCTTTTTTTTCTTTATCACCTATATCACGTAGGTAAATAATTAACATATTACAATTATGTTCACACACACACACACACACACACACACACACACACACACACACACACACACACACACACACACACACACACACACACACACACACACACACACACACACACACACACACACACACACACACACACACACACACACACACACACACACACACACACACACACACACACAATTAAAATAGTGTTCGATTTAATTGGAAAAAATAGAATACTAGATTTTATTAGCAATATCCTAGTGTATTCCCCATCTGGATATTTTATGGTAAAAAAACATGATGTTTTAAAAGTTATTAATGAGGGATTACAGTAAATTAATTCTGAATTATATTAATTAATATAAATTAATTAATAATTTATATTAATTTATTAATATAATAAAAAATTAATGTTTGAATTTTAAATGTGTAAAATAATTTAAAGATGTCCAGAAAACTTAGGGATGATTCATAAGAGTAGAACAGAATAATTATTGTTTGGGTAATTTGGCTGCTTACTAAAATTGATATACTTTTACATGTATTAAATGTTCAGTAAAAAAATTCAGGACCAAGATCCTCAAAACAGAGGTTGAAAGAGTTACAATCCAGTTTTTTATTATATATTTAAAAATACGTATTTCGTAAGAATTTATCAAGCTTACAAATTTAATACTGAGGTAATTTTTCTTTATAAATTGAGAGGTGTCACATTCATTTTGGATACAAATTAATTAAGATAAAGTTTTTGTTTTAATTAATACTACACTTGTAAACTAAAGGGAGGAAAGAGCTAGTATACCTATGAAATGAAATTTATTAGAAAGGTGAATGGCCAAATGAATTTTTGGCAACAGTAATGATAGCAATAGAGAAAAAGAAGAATACAAAGATATGCGAAGAGTTCAGAACTATTAGCTTGATATCGCATGCAGCAAAAGTGTTGTTAAGAGTGTTGAATAGAAGAATATATGGGAAACTGGATGCCACGTTAGAGGAAGAGCAGTTCGGTTTCAGGGAAGGTAAAGGGACTAGGGATGCAATAAGGCTGCTATGAACAATTGGAGAAAGAAACATAGAAAAAAACAAAGAGCTATATGTTGTTTATATAGACCTTGAAAAAGAATTTGACAGAGTACAGTGGGGAAGACTATTAGATATTTTGGGGGACAAGGGGGTGGATTGGAAGGAGAGATGGTTAATTCGTAACTTGTACCTTGGACAGAAAGTGAGTGTGCAGATCAGAAAGGAGAGTTCAGAAGGAATTAAAATTGGAAGATGAGTAAGGCAAGGCTGCTGTATGTCACCAAATTTATTTAACATATATCTTGAGAATTGATTAGGAAATGCTTTTATGAAACAAGAGGTGTGAATGTCGGTAGAAGAATTGAATGTATAAGGTTTGCTGATGACATGGCTGTTTTAGCAGAAAAGGAGAGACAATGAATGAAATGATAAGAGATTTGTATTTAGTATGCGAGGAATATGGAATGAGGATTAATAAGGAAAAACTAAGTGTATGGTGATTAGCAAAGGAGGAAAAAGGGCAAACATAAAGATAGGGCAAGATAAAATACAACAGGTGGAGTTGTTTAAATATCTTGGAAGCTTGATAAGTGAAGATGTGTCCTGCACTCTTGAAATTAGAGAAAGAATTCTTATAGCAAAAGAGGCATTTAATGGGAAAAAAACTGCTGTGTGGCAAAATTAATAAGAATTTAAGAAAAAGGTTGGCCAAATATTATGTGTGGAGCATTGCTTTATATGGTGCAGAGACATGGAGACACTGAGGAAAGAGGATGAAAAAAAAATTAGAAGCATTTGAGATGTGGGTTTGGTGAGCAATGAAAAAAGTGAGGTGGGTTGATAAAGTAAGGAATTAAGAAGTTTTAAGAAGAATAGGGGAAGAGAGAAGAATCTTGAAGGTAATAGAAAATAGGAAAAGGAATTGGTTAGGTCATTGTTTAAAAAGACACTGCTTGCTTACAACTGCCACAGAGGGTGTCATAGAAGGAGAAGAAAGAAAGGGCATAGAAGAATGAAGTTAATAGATAGCATTAAAATCAGTGGGTGTTACGAAGAAATGAAAAGACTCACATGCAATACTTGGAGAGCTCTTAACATTTGAATACCTGCCTTAGGGCAGAACACCAAATAAAAATTACACTTGGATCTCATCCAAACCCAAGAAGCAATAACTGGGCCAATTTTTATCATATGAGAGTACAACAAATCTTAAATTGAAGGGAATTAAATAATCTTGTTTAATATATGACTTATATTTTGTTGCAATTCTTTTATTTTGGCAACCCAAAGGCAAAAGGAAGTTAGGCAGACCAAGAAATAGTAGGAAAGAAGAATATGAGGGAAAAGGATCTCAAGTATGACACATGGAGTAAATTATAAGCGTGGATTGGAAATTATAAAGCAGTGGTGGAACATTCTAAACTGGTCTCTGAAATAAAATCAAAGAGTGAGAAGAACAGTAGTTTGAGAAATGTATCGAGAATCATAATAGCATACAAATACAGACTGAAAATAAATAAATAAGATATACAGTATTATGTTAAGTTAGTTAATATAGTAAGTTAACAAAATACATAAACAGAAAGCATTAACTTTCACTTTTCCTGAGGACTCGTTAATCTAGTTAAATTAAACTATATTTTATTGCTAAATTATTTTATCTTTGTTCTAAGAAATTATAAGCATTTCCAGTAGTGTGGCGTCCATGTAACCGCTGTTGCCGGCAGCAACAGTACTGGAAACAAGAGAAATTAATATTAAATGTATCACAGAATAAATACTTTAGTTATTGAGTAATTTGAAATCCAAAAAATATTGGTAGGGAAACTTGAAGAAAAGCATAACATTGCTTTTGAACTGCTGGGCACTTACACCGTCTTGTGTTGTGCTGTGCACTTACACCGGCAATGTTTTACTGTACATGGTCATTGAACTCGTAGTAATTGACACTGTACAAACTGTGAAGGGGTGGACACATTCGTCCACCCAATGTGTGTTGCCACTGTATAAACCGGCAAAACGCTCAGTTAGCAGCTATGCTCATTTTCGGAACTGATGTGCAGCAGATACTAAGTACCTTTGTGTGTTTTGTTCGTTTAGTCATGTGTTTCCCTGTTTGTCTTTATTATTTTTAATTCGATTGTTTTGTGTTCTAATTTATTCTGTATAAGTATAATGAGAGTCAGGTCCCATTAAACCGAGACCCTCTTCTTGAACTCTTGATACACGAAAAAATTCTAATTAATTTTTAGGTTAAGTTTTAGGCCTATCACAACCGGCAACAGGCGTCATGTACCCACGCCACACCACTCAGCATTTCAGAAGAAGGTATTCAACAGTACATTTTTTAAACGAAATACTAGTTGAAGAATCAAGTGTAATAAATAAAACTTAATGTTTCGTATCAGGGAACACATACAGACAATAAAAAGTGACATATAGTGGTGGGTTTCAGGTAATATTTTTGGTTCTGCCAGAAGCAATATAATTTAGTAATAAACAATAACACAAATTTTTAATTCAAGTTTCCTTTATATTTACCATGCTGTTTTATCACTGTTGTAAAACATTATTTTTAAAATAATTATGTATAATAGGATTATGTTACATTCATTAGAAAATAAAATTGATGATGAGGTGATAAGTCTCCCTTATCGTTCTTTTACAATAGGTCAAGATCTGAAGGAAGGTAGTTATGGACTGCACACCTGCAATTCCAATGCTGTCTTGGAGCCTAGCCAAAATTTGATGTTGTCAAATAACTGTGTAGCAAATATAGGGAAGACTTGTTCACAGATCGGGATGGGTGCTACTGTTAATCTGTTGGTTTGTACAGACTGTAAGGTCTTATTCAGTTAATATGATTAAAATATAGTTCTATCACAAGCAATGAAATACTTGAATTATATATATTTCAATGAGTAGAATGTGCATATAAATTAGTACTGGAACTTGAAGCATATATTGAATTTCACTCAATGGTGTGTAACACAGGAATGAGAGAAGCTGGCTAGATGGTATGACCAATCGCCCCTCACAACGCTTCAAGGTTAATTAATGTACTACATGTGTTTCTGTAACTCAGCTGCTTAACACACAATAAAATCAATCTTGATATTTTTTACTAAATATCAATTAAATTGATAAAGAATAAGGAAGTCAAACTAGATTTTGTGTATGGAGACTCATAGCCTCTCACACAAACTATAAAAAATTAGACTGCCGCTTTTAATCATGATTGCAAAAGCACTTTTTCATGAAGAACATAGTGACTGACTGTGCCACAAAGAATCCTCTGCATACATAAAAAAGTCAAATCTTTTTGGACAGACCAGAAACTGGACTCAGGACTAGTGGACAGTTGTCTATGAGCTCTGTCAACAATTGAAGTGAAATGGTAAACCAGTGAATCAATCTGTTGATCCATTAGCAAGGCACATCAAACAGGCTTGGTGAATCCCGGTACACCACACACAAAAGAGCCGGGGATGTGTGTGGTAACATTCATTGCTATTTGAAAAAAAAAAGGTAAAACCACAACAAGAGAATATTATACTGTGATGCTTGACTTTTTGAGTGATGAAATGAAGAATAGTTTATAAAAACAGAAATCCCAATTTTATGAAAGTAGAAAGCACTTTTTTTATCACAATGTACCAGTTCACAAACATTGAGTTAGCTGGCAAAATTACATGAAATAAAATTTTAACTGTTTCTGTATGCACCCTATTCTCTATATTTAGTAACATGCAACTATTTTTTGTTTACTTGAAAACATGTCTATCTGGAACAAGATTTGCATCGTGTTACAAAATTGTCAACACGTGAACGAGTACTTTGATGAATTATATAAAAGTTATTTCTGGAGGTTTTTTCATATCATTGGACTATGTGTACCAAATTAAATGATAATTGGTAGTAAAATAAGGATAATTTTATTTGAAAAAATGGTGTTAAGTTGGTCAAAAATTAACTGGCTGATATAAAGACTGAATTGTTCAGACTGAATAAAATCTTACAATCTTCTGAATCTGTGTGTGCACATGTGAAAAAGCCATCTACTAAAATTACTGAGAACTTACATGATTTTAGTACATTGTGTGTGTGTGTGTGTGTGTGTGTGTGTGTGTGTGTGTGTGTGTGTGTGTGTGTGTGACTAACGACCAGTGAGTAGTTTATTCTAGATACTGTACTTCATAAATATACTCTTCTTGTCTGGCTTTCAGCCTTTCTTCAGCTTCTTCCTTCCAAGTAAATGCTTTACCTCTCCGTCTCATATACCACCTAAAAATAAATTATTGCCTCAATATAACTATTTACTTTCACATAAACTGATTACCAGCTACACATATTCAGTAACAAACGTACACTCATTCAGCATCACTAAAAAGATAAAAGTAAGCTTATCGTCTCCTGATAATAAATAACATTTTCTAATTAATTCATGTGCTTTGTATATATCCGCCACTTTATAAGATCTACCTTACCAGTAACTTTCTAAGTGGTAATGCTTTCTTGAAGTCTTAGTTTATTTCAAGGCAAATAAAGTTGCACCAGTTGTACAATATATTATTTAAATCTTACTATATAACTACAATATACTAAAAATATGGTATTAATACAGTTTTATTGTAAACATTATAAGAACGAATGAGTTTAACCACCATTTAAAAACCTCTACCTTACAATCACATGAAACAACAATGTTTCTTATGTGTTTTTGTTAACTGTCATATCAGAACATATACATATATCTGTACAATTGCTTTTTTAAAATTCATTTGAACATTAATCCTGACGTCTTCATGAATACATATAGTAATATAACCAACAGTTTCATGATTTTAATTATTTTTTAATGCTTGAAATGGTTGAGAAGTCAATCAGCCTAGAGCTTTGAAATTTTTATAATACTTTCCTACTCGATTTAATTACTATTTACACAAATTGTAATAACTCATTTATAAAACTCATTTACATAAATAAAGTATTTAACTGTAAGTTATAAGGAATATTCTAAGTATAAAACATTAGATTCATTTTCATTTTAACCTTTGTTATGGGTCGAGTTGAAGTTGACTACTATAATGAATATACTTTTTGACTTTAAAAAAGTACATTACACAGTAGCTGATATATGGACTCTGGTGAACAATAAATCCAAGAATGGGAGTTACTCTCACTGCCAATTTTTTGAATAAATATAAGTTAGGCATTTACTATACAATGGTCAATATTATACCAGCAGTGGTGGCACTAATAATACCAGGGTGGGCCCGGGCCCACCAAAAATTTTCTTAGCCCACCCAGATAAGACAGAGAAATTTCAGAGCTCAAAGTCAAACTGTCATTTATAAAATTCAACAAGAAATATGTTTTCCACATGTTTAGAACAAAACTAAGAGATCTTGGCAAGTGTTTGCAGAAACATTAAACAAACAACCTGTCAGAGCATACACAAACCATCAGTCAGTCAGTCTTGGTTTCTCGGTCTGCGGTTGTACTTTCGATTTTAAGTCAAAAATTTTATTTTTGTGTCTATGGTTTGCTAAAGCAGAGTTAATGTGTTTAACTGCCAATTTTATTTTAATATGGACAGCAGTTATAATATATTTGCAGAATATATTCTAAAAAAATTAGAATGACAAAAAGAGGCGGAAGAAACAGAAAAACAACAGGATGAAAAACGTAAGAAGGAGGCAGATGAATGGAAGCATGAAACAGAAGACATCAAAGCATTAATACAGGAGCAGAAACAGATGCAAGAAGATAGTACCACAGAATTGGGTCTCCTACAAGGTGATCTTAATAAACAAGTTACTAATGTATCGGATGTACAAGAATCAATGACATTAAACATAGCTGAAGTAGAAAAATCTGTCTCGAGTATTGAAGAATCGATGTCTACAAAAATACCTGTCATAGAAGAATCCGTGTCAAATAAAATATCTGCGGTAGAAAACTCAATGGCAAACATAAGAGAACAAATTAAAAGTGAAGTTGAGCAGTTCATGAAGACACAACCAAAACAAATTTCTGAACAGACTGTACCAATAATAAAGACATAGTAAAAAATAAAACCATAAAATAGTTTTAGTGATTTCCACTCGTCAATTTATTAAAATTATAAATCCATGACAGCTGTTTCGGCAGCACAGTGCCTTCACCAGATGGTGTAAGCTGACTCCAACCGTCAGCTTACACCATCTGGTGAAGGCACTGTGCTGCCGAAACAGCTGTCATGGATTTATAATTTTAATAAATTGACGAGTGGAAATCACTAAAACTATTTTATAGTTTTATTTTTTACTATAATTTACAATGGATTTTCACCAAGTAAAGGCATCAAGAATTAATTATAATAAAGACAGAAAATTAGCCAATAGAGAAAGTCACTTTGCTTATGCTAGGCACAGTTCATGTTAAGGCTCCAACATTTGGTGGAAGCACACACTGGGTGATGTATCTACACCAATTTGAAGCTGCTGCATGCGCAAATAATTGGACAGAGAAAGACAAGACAGTTTCACTCGTACTCACTTTAAAAGAACTTGCAGCTGAACTACTACAGAAAGTGCCACCTGACAGCCAGAACATGCATTAAAGCTCTAGACTTACGGTACGGTGATAAACATTTGCTAGATGTGTACTACGCTCAGTTAAGAACAAGACGATAACGTGTATAAATACAAATTGATTTACATTTTATTAGTGGTTCATAGTTCGTACTTACCAATATTTCGATCTTTCTCGGGTCCCAAGGTTCTTTCATAAGCGAGGTCAGAAACAGTGTGAGGTTACAAAATAATTATTCTAACACATTTTGAATGAAGAGAATTAACATTTTAATTTTTTAAAAATCATTTAAATTTCAACAAATTTTACCATACTTTCGCAGATGAAATAGCTTCGTAATAATTTCTTCTTTTGCTTGTGATTCGTTACATGAGTACCACTCCTATTCTATCTTATTCTACTGGCTTACCTTAATCTATATCATTCAGACATTTTATACACACACACGCACACTATTAAAAAGCCCTTAACATTTTTAAATACCCCTCCCTGCCGGCACGTGGTTATAGCTCGAGCTATTAACTTTTCATTGTCTTGTATTTGATAATGTGTCCAAATTTACTGTTGATGTTCTTTAGTTACTTACGCACTTCACTGCCACATAATTGTTAATGGAAATCTCGAGTTTTAATATTTAAACTTAGAAAATTTTGACGAGCCCCTTTTGGGCTATACCTGTACAGGTAAAGTCTCCAGGCGAACTGCGCAGAGCCGCTATATGTTCGCGGCCAACTCAATTTCGTCTTTTTTATGGAAGACAAAGCCTCATGGTTCTTCGTCGCTTGCATGTCCTATTCCACCCATGCAGTTGTTTGTGTGCTGATCATATAGGATATTCGCTCGGCACTGTCTGACGTCACAAGATAGGCGGGACTTAGGCTTTACATCCGGCCGCATGGTAGGCTAAGTGAACAGAAATTGTTCTCTTAGCCATCTTTGCTTTTGCACAAAACGGCGTCGCTCCGCGCGCATGGTTGTGTGATGCATATGAGCGCACGGCCACATTCTCGCAAAGTTCTTGGAAACTGAGGCTGGGTGCATTCTTCTGTACTGATTGCCCAACTGTGGACACGTATTACTCCTTTGTTAACACGGCTCTTACCATACAACACGTGGTCTGGTCACAGTTGAAAAGTAAATTTACAAATATTTTAATAAAACCCCAAAAAATTTAATAAAACAAAATCCCCTGTATTTGTCACGTTACAATACCCCCCCAATGAGAGATCTTCTGCCCTTTTGCTCTTATACTTCATGGGTAAACAACCCCCCTGGCTCGGCAACCATGGACGCACCTGAACGAGATCACTGGACTTCTCTGTGCGAGATCCCAACACCGAAAAATCGAACAGATACGCACCACAGCGCACCTCACCTTCTACCATGCAACCCCAAAAAATCCAAATCCCTGGCTTATATCATGCCAGATCCTCAACCGATATGTTCCCCCTTATATGCAAACTGGGCTGCCTTTAGCAGTTACTGGGCTCACACACACACTTATACTACATCATATAAACATTGAAACATCTTTAGTTTTAAGATTTTGTCTAAGTCAAAATCAACGGCTATTTTCTTTAAATCAGAACACAAATTCTTTACCCACATTGACTAATTCTCTTCATTAGTTTTTTGTTATTAGAAAATAAACAAATTAAACATTTCTTAAAATAGGAACATCCTTAACCTAACATGTGATTACACCTATATCTTAACAATACAATTCAAATAAAAACACTAATAATACACAAACAATAACATCATCAAAGTTCAAAAATATCAATTAGATGGCAGGCGCAAAATCAAGAAAATTTTTTTCAAAAAATTTTAAATTCAAAATTTAAATTTATTAAAATATATTCCTTTTTTCAATACTGAAATTATTTAAAATTATTCAAATTAATTAAAAGCAAAATTGGCTTTATTTCCTTGCTAAACATGTCTAGTATATGACATCACCTATCAGGTGATCAAAACTGGGTCAAGTCAAAACCTTGACCTACATACGTTATGTACAAGTTACATCTGAAAATACATTGTACATCTATAAAATTCTATCTTTAAACACAAAAACACAATAAAATAAAACATTTAAAATAACAAAATATTATTAGAATTAACAATCAAATTGATATTTAAATTATTCAAAATAAACACTTTATAGCTTTACATTTTCAAATTCTATTAAAATTGTCACTGGTTGCAATAAAAAATTTTACCTTTTTATTATAAATCTCTTTTTTCTTTTAATAATCGCATTCTCCATTAATTTGGGTGATTTAATGATTTGTACTAGCTTGATTTGCCACTTGGCCTGTATACCTTTATAATTAACATTGCGATTATTACATTAAAATAACCAAATTACATTTAACTTTGGTCAAACTCTACACACCCTACATCTTTATAAAATTATAAACATTACATTTTAATTTCAATTGAACTGTTATTAATTAACCATCAATTATTTATCATTTAATTCTTCACAAAAATTCAAATTTATTATTACCCTTCATGTTACATTATATTTCATCTCTGATTTCTATCACAATCTCCATCAAATAATGTCAATTCTAATATTTCAAATTATTCTGTGCTCAACTACTGCTGCATCATCGGTTCACTCAAATTACTCAAATATTTCTTCACGAGTTTCTCCTGGCAAGTCACCTTACTCTTATAATCCTCTGTTCTTTCCTTCTCATAATTATGAAAACATTAACCCTTCACCTCATGATGCAAATGTAACATACACACAGAACAATTAAGTTAGTAATCTGTACTATTTATTCTTAGATTGTATTCTCAAACAGTTACATAAAAGCATTATAAATAATATGATTATTCAGTCGCTTACCTCAAGTGAGCAAAAGCCTCTCTTCCACAGAAATTGGTCTTTGGAGGTTTGTTGTACAATGATAACAAGCATTATGTATTTGTCTACAATAAAATCGAAGGTATTCAATGACATTCTGGTGTATTGATGGAATGTGTTTTCATCCTGTCGTAGCTGATAATACAGATGATGAAATTCCCCTTAAATCAACCTGTTCCTATAGATTACGTGAGTATTTTGTCTGTCGCGTCGCCTAACGTTCTTTAATATTTTCAGTTTTAAAAAACTATTTTCCATTAATAAAATGGAGCGCACCGAACTCCACGACATGTTGATCTCAGGAAGATTACTTTACAACTAATTGCACGCAGGCACATTGGCCACCTCTGTTTTCCCCGCAACTATCTGCGGCGAGTGCGACAACTGCGGAGCTCGCAACGCACGTGCCCAGATTCACCTAGGACACGGCGTTTTGGTCGGTTCTGATGATTGTGGAACTCCTCAGCAGATACGTACAAAATTTCTTCACTGCGAAGACTATGCTAAGTAGCTCTTTCTCAGTGGTGGTATAATTTCTCTCTGCCGCTAGCAGGGTTCGACTGGCGAAAGCGATGGTCTTATGCTCCTTGTCTCCTTCTTCCTGGTAGAGTTCCGCACCCAGGGCGACATTGCTGGCATCTGTCTGCAAATAAAAAGTATGTTCGAAATTAGGGTGGTTCATCATGATCATGTTTGCAAACTTCATTTCAAACCTTGGTGGTTCATCAAACCTCTCCATTTCACCCCATTTCCATTGTTTACCTTTTTGCAACACGGTGCTTAACTTTGCGGTGATTTGTGCATAATTCCGCTGAAATTTTCGATAAAAGTTACATAACCCCAAAAAGCTCTGCAGTTGTTTAACGTTCGTTGGTTCAGGGAACTTCATTATTGATTCTACCTTGTCTGGGTTGGCTTGTATGCCTTCAGGTGTAATGATAAATCCCAAAAAATGTATTTCTTTTTGCAAAAAACTCGACTTTTCCCAATTTACTGTCAATCCCCCTTGATACAGTTTATTCAACACATACTCTATATACTCTAAGTGCTCCTCAAAAGTCCTCAATGCTATTAATATGTCATCTACATAAATCGTTAAAAAATCTCAGTTTTGGTTGTAGGATCTCATCTAAACATTTTATGAAACTGGCTACACTGGTGTTCAGTCTGAACGGTAATCGTTCGAATTGGTAATTCTTCCCGTTAAATAAAAATGTGGTATACTTGCGGCTACTTGGTGCTAGTGGGACCTGCCAATACCCGGCCGACAAATCCAGTGACGTCATATATTTTACTCCACTAAACTTCTGGAAGATCTCTTCAATCGCTTCAGGTGACTCCCTATCAGGAATAATAATTTGATTAATTTTTCTTGAGTCCAGACATAACCTAACTCTCCCGTCTTTCTTGATGACTACTACTAAAGGGTTGGAATAGGTCGACACCGATCTCTCTATAATACCCTCTTCTAACATCTTGTCCAACTCTAACTGTACGGCTCTCCTCTTTGAATATGGCACCGGATAACTTCTTTATACGTAGGGCACATGTTCCCTCACCTTTAATTCGCATTCATAACCTTTTGCCCTTCCTGGTTCCCCGGCAAACACTCCCCTAAAACCCTCTACTACCCGCCATAATGCTTCACATTGAGAACTCCCTATTGCGCCACCCTCACTACAAAATTTAACCGCTCTATCCTCCCATATTCGCTCCTCACTCTCATCACTCACTCACTCTCTGCATATATACATACTAACCTCCGTGTCCCTATCTATAACCCGATTCGGTATAGCCCTTATTCCCGAAATTTTCACCGTATCTAACACCTGTTCGAAATTAACCGTTATTTGTTTACCTTCGTTATTTAGTTCTAATATTCTCTTTTTAAAATTGATTACAGCATTGTTCCTGATCAGAAAATCGTTACCTATTATTACTTCCAAGTTTAATCCCCTTACCACTAAGAATGTATTTTCATAGCTCTCCCCATTTATTACTACGTTCAATTGGACTTGTGTGGTCACCCTTTTACTTCTAACTCCCGTAATGCCTACGATGGTTACCCCCGCAACTGGCAAAGATGGAATATGTTTATTATTCTCCCTTAACTTATCTAATATGTGTTCTGCTATTACTGAAACTTCACTGCCCGTGTCTATTAGTGTCGTAACTGGCTTACCTTCAATTTCCAGCTTTACCTCCGTCAACCACGCCTCTGGTCTAATTGCTCCCGTCTCCTCTTCCTCCATCAGCTCTGTAGACATATCCGTATGAACGATGTGATTCCGGTAGATGTCTTCTTGGACCCCGCAGTCATCTATTGACAATGGCCGAGCCTCATTTTCCATTGTCTTCCTCAGTTTTCCGCCCACTCGGCCGTACCTCCTGGTGTGTACACTCTCTCCGTTCTGTTGTTTGCTCCTCCATTTCTTGGTATTCATGCTCGATCCTCCCCTGTTCATTGATGTGGGTTGCTATATCTTTGCGGCGTCCGGTTCTGCTGACCTGGTCTCACCTTCCTGCATCTATAACAAAAATTCCGATCGGCATAATTTGCCATTTGACAATCCACACATTTCCACATCAGATGTCGTCTGTTCAGTTCCCGTCCGTTGTATATAGTTCCCGTGCGCGGTCCTCCTTGCTGCGTATAACTCCCTCCGCTGTTCATATTTGGTTGGTGTGGATGTCTGCTGACTTCTCGGTCTCTAATATTCTGAAAAACGTCTAACATACTCTCTAAATCATTTATATTACTCACCTCTCTCGTCATTAAAGTGATTTGCACCTCTCTAGGTAGGTGTTTGCTGATATGCCGGACGAATGACTGAAACAGCAATGGCGGCTCTAAATACTTCGCCTCGTTGAAAAGTTTCATTATGTACACAGTGATATTGCTACTATGTCCCCCAAAATTCCCTGTTCCCATTATTCGGTTGCGCAATATTTCCTGCTCCTCTTCCGACCAATACTTGTTTCTGAATGCAGTTTCAAAATTATCGTAGCTCCCCCACTTGGTTCTATGCACTTCCGCCCATATCGCGGAACTCCCCTGGAAATACTTAATTATTTTTAACAATTGTACTTCCCAATTATTGTGATTAAACTTATTGAACTCCCTCACCCGATTCAGAAACTGCATGGGGTGTACCCCCCTACTATCGCAACTAAATGATTCTAGTTCTATTTCATTGTTGACATCTCGCGTAGTTAATATTCTCTCTGTAACGCCAGTTAATTTTTTATTTATTTCCCCGCTCAATTCGTATTTCACATTATTTATATTTTGTTCCATTAGACTTAATTTACTATCGATAATATATTCAGATTGAATATAATTTTAGTTTATTGTCTTTACAGTATCATGCAGTAACTGTATTTCTGTCTTACAACTAGTATTTATTTCGCTAAGCTTACTATCAGTATTAACTTCACATTATTTAATATTTTTATTAATCTCTTCCATTTGACTCATTGTATTAGCTTTGCACTCATTTATTTTAGATTCAAAATTTTCAGTCACCTCATGTATTTGTTTATCGATTCTTTCTGACATACTACTCTCTATTTCATTAATTCTATTATCCATACTTTTTAATGAGTGACTCAATTTTTCATTTAATTCGTTAAAATTACTTTCACATTTATTCTTTACAGCATTGATATCAATTTTAAGTTCGTCAAATTTAGCATTTACTTCCTCAAAATTTCTACTCTGTTCATCAAATTTACCATTTATTTCATCAAACTTGTTTTCGAATTTACTATTCTGTACATCAAATTTTACGTTAATGTCCCTTCTTAGTTCACTAAAATTGCTGTCTTGTTTTTCTAAACTGCTATACATCATACTATACAAACGTTTTAACATATCATCGTCATCAGATTTCTTATTTTGACTAATTGAAATTGGCATTGAATGAATTTCAACTTCATCCATTATTTTTGACTCGGTAAAATTACTTTCACTTATTAACATTACATCTGTTTGGATTCCTGAGTTGCTTCTATCAGCCGACTCAGTCGACATATTTTCTTTGTTTACAAACATCGACTTATTTTCCGATTCATCACCGACAATTACGTCAATCATATTGATCTTACTTTCATTATTTTCTGCCATCTTTTTAAATTACCAAATTTTCATATACGGTATCTTAAAATACTCTTATCTTAAATGTATTCATAGTATTCTATATCATATAAGTATCACTTAAATATAACATACTGTAACATAACCTCATTTTTTTTTTGTACTTAATTTATACGTAATTTCCAATAACATCTCTCACATCCACGAGTAGGCATAGCCTATATAAAAATAAATTTGTATAAACTGTCCCTGTTCGGGCGCCACTGTAAAGTTACTGATAAATTACAAATAACTTTATTTATTTTATTATGAATTATTTTATTATTATTATGCATATTTAAGCTTCACAAATCTCAAAATGCCTACCTGCACGTGGGATCCAGGGTCTGTCATGTGAACTCGTAACCTGTAAGAGTGGTTATTGGGTTTCGTTACATAATAAACATCAACACTCATTTGCCATGTTCTAAACAACTTTGTTTTATTACCATGAACTTCAACATTTTTCGTTCCTTTTGTTTTACTTTACTTACTACAAATTTGTTTCTTATTTCTGATACATTTCCCAGAAGTTGTGTATGAACAACTGTTTTACATAATTTTTGGTTCTACATAATGCATAGTTTATGAATTCATAAAACAGGAATTAATGAATTATAGCTTAATTTTTATGTCTTAACAAAGATTAAATATTGAACAAGGCAACCCTGCTCTTTACTCATTCATTCTTTATATATCTTTTACCCACCGGATTTAGAGTTCTTATTATAATTGGTTTATGTATTTAATTCATTTGAAATTGAAATGTTTTTGATATCTGGTCAATTGCTTATATTATGTACTCATCCTTTTGTCATCGTATCCACGTGGTTACACCACCACTGTTAATTCCCGATTTCCCTAGCACACTCTGAAAATAAGTTTAAACTGTTAGCACTTGTAGATTATGTCTGATTGATCACTATGACAGGATTTCCCGTTGTATTAAATTAATTCACATGATTTAATGGTCGGCCGACCCTAATTTACTCGAGTACTGTCTTGTATGACCGCGCGGTCTGATGGTGTTCGCCGACTGACGCTTAAAAGTCAAGCGTCTTCAAGATGGCCAGGGATCCTCTGTGTGTGTCAACTTGCCCCGTGATTGGCTGGTAACATCTCGAGAAGTTTTTGTCATCTCATACCTAGCGAGAAGCAACTTTCGTTACGTGACTTTTTCGTTGTGAACAGCAGCCCACATGTGCGCTCGTACGCATGAATACGCACCCTACTGACAATTCGCATTTTTGTAACATGATGTGCCAGTCACGGAACTATAGTCGGTGACCAAAAATATACTCTGGTTAAATACAAAATGAAAAGCTTTAAATTATAGACCCTCATCAGTTTGTACTGTTACAATAGGAAACACTAGACTTATGAAAATACATCAATTTGTAGAAGAAAACCATATGTCCAGTAACATACAACATACAATAAATACAAAATCAGCTATTGAAGTATTCGTTTTGTGCAGAAAGGCCACATGTCCTGGACATGTGACTCTTCTGCAGTTAACTACAGAACTGCTCTGAAATTGGTTGATTTATATTATAACGACAATCTCTTGTCTCTTAATTAGCCACACGTTGTTGGCGTCAATTTATAACAATTAGCTCTTGTGTCTCCCGTAAAATTCCCAAGTTGCGTCGTCAATTTATAACGATCTGCTTGCGTTGTATTTTTTACCTCGCCAATACCTGTTTACCTGTTCTACGTAGATGTTATTTTCCCGATAATAGGCGCCAAATTGTTTGATTTAAACAATTAAAAAATTTTAATTTCTTTCTCTGGATGCAACTGTATCTCTCGTTGCTTGGAGTCGACTAAATTCGAATTCCGCTCTCTCGCGGCAGTCGTACCAACCTGTAATTCTGGTAGAAAATTTTCACGGTGCTATATTAATGAAATAAACACATAAATATTATTACTTGAAATAAAGAACAGGTTTTACTTTGCGTATTGGTTTATTAATTATCGGTTTTGCTTGTAATAGTGATTAAGACATGAAATTATAAAAATATATAACTTTTTTGCTCCGGCTATAAAGAAATTACAACTCAGCGGTTGGCTATGTTGATTGGGTCGTTGACTGAAACTAGCATCTATGTCGATGTTAATTTTTTTTCACAGTTTATTCAGTCAAAGAGTTCTTTTGATTATGGCAAAAAGATAACAAAATGATTTTTGAAAGTACAATCCTTCACATCAAGTTAATTAAATATTATGATTCTTCTTTACAACAGTTTTCTTAGTATTTAAAACAATAGTCAGTTCAATTTACAAATATAGGTTAAGTTAGATAACGTGTACAAATATTTTCTTATTTCCTAAAGTGTTAATAATTTATTTGAATAATCTTTTAATAATGATTATTACCTATTTTACAGTCATTCAGTGTTTTTTAGTGTTTGAACCAAGTTTTGGATATTGTGCATTAATTTGGAAGTGTTGTGATCATTCTCATGGGCGTAGTAAATTAATTAAATATTATACATTACAATTTCATCGATGCTTGGTAGATTATTTTCATAAAGTCTGGTGTTCAGGTCTTCCTTCTCTTATTTCATTAGTTTATTCTGGTTTTATTTTCGGTAATTCTCAATGAAAGTGGACGAATCTTGCTAATATGATCTGTTAATTTTGTTTTTTCATTTCTCTTTAGTATTTTTTTATTTTAATTCATCTGGTTGGTTTATTTTATAATTTTTATGGAGCGACTATTTTGTCATCCGCCCTCTTCTGAAGCTAAAAATGGACTCTTAATTCGTTTGTAACGGTTTTTTCTAATAATGTGGTGTTGTCATGATAGCCAGACTCCTATTTCTATTGGCTGAAAGAATTTTGTACTCATTGTTATATGTCTTGGGTTTTTTGCCCATAATGAATAAATATTTTCTAATTAGGATAATTTCCTCGTATTATTATCAATATGATTTGTATTATTATCATTGAACAGCTTTTCTGATGTAGATTAATTAGACACCAAACACGACTAGTTTCTATTATCTCTGGGCTGTTCTAACATTTGGCTATTTTTGTTCTTTTTACTTATTTTGTTTATTATATTGTTTTTTGCAATTATTTTGGGTTTGTATTGTTCCTTGGTTTGGTCTTTTATGTTTGCTTATCTTTTTCCCTCACTGTGTACTGTTATTTGTTTATATTTTACAATTTTTGTTCACATAGTTTTAGGCCTAACTTTGCCTATCATTTTGACATTGTTTAAACTTTAATTTTACTCTTAATACTAGTTTCTTATTGCTTGGTTTTAGCTAGTTTACATTAATTACTGATTTACATTCCTTAGTATATGAATATTACAGCTTCTCTGACATTTTAATGCTTTTTATATCTAAATTTATAACTTTAACATGAACTGTTTCTTAGGCTTTCATCACCATTCAACATAATACAATTTACTCTTAATACTATTTCAACAATTATAACATTTTCACATTTCTATAATATTACTATTATCTTCTCTGCGTTGCTTTATAACATCATAACAATACCTTCAAACCTTTAACATATAATTTTAGTATTAAGATTCATTTCTTTTTTAGGTCTACCTTTCTTTTATACCATATTATTGGTTTAAAGTTTTGTCTAGCCCTTTAACTATTAATTCTAACTGCTAACAATAATACTTTGAATAACATTAATGTATTTTTATACTGACTAATAATATAATCTAATGATATCTTATCTACTACTGTTGTTAGTCCTTTTCCACCACTAAACTCTAGTGTTGCTCACTATATGAGTTCTTGCTTATATTTATTGTTTTTTATTTTATATTTTGGGTTACACCTGCACTTGTACTGTTTCACTGTACTTAGTGTCAATAGCATTATACACTTTTATTTTTTTCTTTATATTAATCACATTGGTGTCATCACCCTTATCACAGAGTGTTTATTTGTAATTCACTCCCTATTCAATATCATGCACTCTTGGTTCACTTTGGTCTATAGCTATTTTGGATTATTAGTCTTTCTTTATGATATTTTAGTTTTGTTATTATAATGTTATGTATCATTGTTTGTGTGTTTTATTATTTGTTTATTTCATCATTACTTAGCTAGTATTACAACATTTTCTTATGGTTTGCACTTTCTATTTTCAACGATACATTTAATTATATTTACTTTTCTTAGTTTATGGGTTTATTTCATATAATTTGTCATTTGGCCAATCACTTGGGTTGGGTCATAGTCATTTGTCTCATATACGTTGTAACGACTAGCTCTGTATGTGCTCTGTAATAATGTGTTTCGTGTTTGCCTCTCACGTTGTAGTCGTTACTTTATGTTTTGTTACGCTGACGATGTCCGTCGCGATCTCATGAATTACCAGTACTCGCGAGTGTGAACCTTACCTGTCCTTTAATATGGAACTGTAATTCCCGGGTGGCGCCAAATTGTTTAAACAAACACAATTAAAAAATATGAAAATCAAGCGGTCATTCTGGACGGTATTGGCTGATTCGAATTCCCCTCGCAATTTGCGGGTTTATGAATCTCGCTAGTAGTTCGCCGAGTTGCCGACGTCTAGTGCTTGCCATCAATTTCACTCGTCGCTAAAGTACACAAATCATATAATGCAATATACCATGAAATAAAGAACGGTGGTTACAACTCTGTACTAGTTTATTAACTTGTAATTATCTGTTATTCAATGATATACAAAATTATATATGAGTATTAAACAAAGTTGCTCCGGCAATAAAAAGACAATATTTCTCAGGTTGGCGAACACTGATCTAGAACGATTTTACTTCGACATGGCACCAACAAATGTTTATATTCTATCGTTCGATAAATCTGAGTTCTTTTGGTTATGAAAAAATATAAATATGATTATAATAAAGTACACTACCTTACATTGATGGTACTTATATACTATTAGGTTTAATTACAATTCGTTCCTGAAGTGTTAAAAAGTGTGTGTTAAAAGTTCGTAATTTATACCCAGGTTATTTTCTGGTTTCATACAAGTTTAGTTTTTTATATCCTTGAAAGAAATTTGATTATCAGTTTGTAGTGAGAGTTAATTGTGTTGTGAGAAAAAGTTAATAAGAATTTATTCCATAAATTAGGGTAATTCAGCAATACTTATCAAATCTGTTGAATTAGTGTGAAGAGTTACTCAGTTCGAAATAGGTTGGGTCCTTTGGATCATCAATCTTCCATCATTTATGAATTTAATTATGCCTGGCTTCTTTTTCGGATATATTGGTCTAAATAATTAATTTAGAATTTAAAAATCTGGTCTGTGATCTCTGTGGAATGGACTAGTTCTTCATCAGACTTCTTGCGTCTTCATTTTATTCAATTTTGATTGCTTTTTTACTGTTTTAAATTAAAATTGAGTCGATTATGGTTTGGCGTCTATAGGCCTTGAGCGTCAATAATGAACTAACAATTTTTTACGGAATAATAATAAATAACGTTCGGTTGTTATGGCAACTGTCTGTCTTCTCATTGGCTGTTCATAATTTAATTCTATTGTTATAATATTTGAATTTTATTTCAAAATGACCAAATATCTTCTGATTACTATTATTCTTCTGTCTTCTTATCTATGTATGAGATATTATCACAATTGTTGTAGCATGACAGATAATCCACTAAGTAATAATTCCATTATGATCATAAATAAATTTAAATTACATTAACTCAAAAGAAAATTCAAGGAAAATAATTAAATATCAAAGAAAAATACCACCATAAAGGAAAAAGTGAAATTAAATCATAAAAACGCAACAAAAAGGTATCAAGAAAATTAAATCCGAAGAAACTAAAATAAAATCAGGATAATACCCAGGTAGGATAGGAGCAGGTAATAAAGAAGATACCCCGAACCAACCAACGGACAAAATAAAACCAAATTACCTTGGAAAACCCAAGAAGGAAGAAGGGAAGAAAAGAAGATGTAGGATGGGAGGACTACGAGGAATACCCATGATAAATCTATTACTAACAATAACATACACCGAACCAAATTTTAATGTCACCCAAAGAAAGTATAACACCCCAAAACCTCATAGAAATGTAAAATAATTATAAACAAAAGTGTTTAGTAGTGTAAATAGAAGTGCACCGACTAAAGTTATTATATAATAAAATAAACAAATCTTCACAGTCCATTATAACTAAAGGTTTGGTCTTAGAATATTGTAAAACTCAAATATAAATCAGACCCAACAGTGTAAGTGAATCAGTGCAAGTGATTTAAATATAATAAACTTCAAGTAAAGGTGTAACTGTTACTTTAACTATGTGACAGAGGGGATTAAAAATGTAATACACAATATAAACAGAAAGGACTGCAATCAATTTAAGTTTAACAAAAAATAAAAATTAAATGGCTAATTATGTTTGTGTTTAAAGCCTATGAATTCCACATTTCAAGGTGGTATATAGAATAAGGATTATGATTAAGATAAGAATGTTTATTAATATAACAGTGTTCATACAGTATAAAATGTCTATGTATGTATACTATACTAGTTTATACAATGTTTGTTATGTATTTTTAAAAATAGTTCAAACTAAAATGTCTAACTTTTAAGACTAGTAATTAATTTTCAATATTGTTTTTGTATTATGAGCATGAATACAATGCTACATGTACCAATAGTTATATAAGGAGATTTTATTTAATATTGTGTTAACTTTAGAAAGTCAGAAGGGGTATAGAAATAACATTATTCGAAAAACAGTATATGTAAAACTATAAAATCTAGGCCAAATAGGAAATTCCAAATAACATTATAATTGAGTAAGGAAGTTAAATAAACCAAGTAAACTAATGAGATTTACTATTTCTTTTATGAATTTGCTAACTGCTATAATTTTTATTGTTCGGCTTTTCGTCATCACTGACATCTTCAGGTCTTAAACAACGGTTGTTTAAGACCTGAAGATGTCAGTGATGACGAAAAGCTTAGTCGAACAATAAAAATTATAGCAGTTAGCAAATTCATAAAAGAAATAGTAAGGATGGCTGCTAATTTAAACAATACGAAGAATAATGAGATTTATATAAGGTGAATCAATCACCAACTACTATAACTGAAACTGTACTTTAAAAGAATAATATAAAAAGATGTATAAAAGTATTAAAAAATTGCAAAATATAATACCTAACAATTTCAGAGGAGGAATAGTAAATTCATGAATTATAACTAAAAGAATGATCAATTGATAAATTTGTAGGAAATTAAGGAAAGCTAAAGATTTATATCAATCTGAAATTTATTATAATCATATTTATAACACATAAGATGGCTAAAATTTTGGACAAGAACAGGAAGCAGATATTGAGCCTATATTTCCAAAATGACAGAAATATAGCAATTTTGACAAACAAATTTATACAGATTGACTATTGTATGTCAAATTAAGCAGAAGGAGTTAAAGAAACCAAGTATGTATTTACTAGTTCACGAAAGTAATCAATAACCAAAATATATTCTGAATATAATGTACTTTAAATCACATGCAGAGGAAGTGATTAATAAATGAAACAATACTTTTCTAATATTAACTTGGCAAGATATTTCAGGAGACGAAGGAAGTAAAACAGTTCTTATTTAACATTGAGAGTGAACAGTTGAATTAAGCTCGCGCTAATAACACGGATAGCGAATACGTTAATGGCGTATAACGGATGAGCCTATCTTACATTAAAAGAGTCGAGAGTTACGGAAAAATTGTATTTAAACCTAACTTCAGTGAATACCACAACCACAAACGGTGAAAACAATTAAAACTGAACAGAATACCAGTGAAATAAAATAATAAAACTATAAAACAAGAAATATAACTTAACGAAAATAACATCACATTTTTCGACATACACGCAACAGAAGTGAACACACCTAATACCAAACATTTAAAGTCAGTGAACACGGAAAACTTAACCAGGACACCTCTCACAACACAATAGACATTATCCAATATTGCAGAACCAAGGAAGCAGTTAAGAAGGCACCTTTATTAGCAGAAAATTCAGCGTCCTCATTCCAGTTTTACTGCAAATACGAAGTGTTGGCCATTTTGAAAAATCCCATCATGCAACACCACCTCCACTGATTGAATTCGTCGTTCGCTGTTGGTAAAATGATTCAACTTTATAAACATTATATATCATTAGTTCATTTTGTAATTATTAATTATTAAGATATATTTTGTGAATGTTATACTTTCTATACTTGCTCCTTCTCTGACTATTATAATTATAACCGTTCAAAGAACCAGTCAAAAATATTTCTATATTATAATAACCTGTATTAACAATCGATTACCCCTGTGCAAGAGTCGAGTGTTCTATATGTGATAATCGATTTTAAATCGATATTATTAAATTTGTCAATAAAATATATTAATTCTACGCTTTGATTTAATTTTTATTTTAGAATTTTTATAAATAAAGTAACTCTTGTAGTTGATTCACAACAGGATC
Source organism: Magicicada septendecula (assembly GCA_034769895.1). NCBI lineage: Eukaryota > Metazoa > Arthropoda > Insecta > Hemiptera > Cicadidae > Magicicada > Magicicada septendecula. Next base: position 327,140,316 of record CM068368.1, read on the forward strand.
AAAGAAAAAGGTGACATTACTCAAGTGGGAGTAATATACTTGAGAAAGAAGAAAGATAGCCGATCGATTAGCGAAATGAGACAATCCTATTAACTCTAAATTTATTTACAGTAAAAGAGAAGCGAATTTATTGACATTATTAATACAGATTAAAACAAAATTTTCACACGACACTATTACAAGGATTATTATTTAAATTATTGAACATAAAAACAAACATTAACATTTTTTTTTGAAAATTAAAAAAAATAAAACAAAATTTCTTTTTGTTTTGTACACGAACGGACAATTTTTTATTTGTACTTGTTACAAATTGGCGCCCAACGTGGGGCTTTAATTAGCGATTGAAGGACTACAGTAACTTGCCCAATTACTAATTAAGCTTGGCAGCGGTTATACGGTCAAGAAGGAAGTAACATGCAGCGTCGTGCGACTTCTAAGAAAAGGGCGGCAGAGGCCGAAAAGGAAGTCGATATGGGGGACAAGGAGGCAACACCCGTGGAAGATATAGAAGTGTTAGTACCCCCGGTGGAACATAAACAACCCGCACCACCAGAGGAACAACCTGAAGTACCAACGCAAACCGGGGACGTAAATGTCCCAGACAAGGAAATAGAAAAATCCAAGACCGCAGAAGATAGTAAAATAGATAAGATGATGGATAAAATGAAGGAAATATTCCAACAAATGATGAAAAAATGGGATGAGAACCACGAATCGATGACGAAAAAAATGGATGGGTTCAAAGAAGAATTGAGTCAAAAATTAGATGAGCAGCATAAGATACTAGATGATTAGATTGAGAAAATGGACGAGGACCTTAAGAAAATGAGAGAAGACAGATTAAAAAGAGAAGAATTAAGAAGGGAGAGGACCAAGGAAATAAAAAATGATGATAAACTAGAAACAGAAGAAATACCAAACGATAAAACAAAGGAACAAGTAGCACTATTAGCTGAAATTAAACCTAATAGGAACCGAGAGAAGATTGAACATATGGAAGGGAAATCAAAGAAAAGGAGAAGAATCCATCCAAGGAATGTAATAAAAACAAAGGAAGAAATGGAGATGATGAACCATGGTTTGATTGATATAGATAATATACCAATTACCAACGAAAAGGAAATCTTGAACGCCAGAAATTATGGAAGTAGATTAAAGATAATCTCAGAAATGATTTACCAACAAACAGTAATTTACCAATGGGAAAGGACCAGAGGTAAATGGCATACAACAAACGTAGAGATATATAGTAGATTATCAATGATATCATTAGTCATTGATGGACCAGTGACATATTGGTGTAAGAAACAATATGATAGAGGGAACCGAATAAGCTTTGTAGCCAACAAAGGAATAACAGCTAGAAAAATGAAATACAAGGCAAAGGCAAGAGATGTCACAATTACAGGAATAATTATGAAGACTATAGTCATCCGGACAATGAGAGCAACTGAAATGACAGACCACGGTTAAATCAAATACCATACACAATCAAGAAAAGGGACGGACGTTATGATAACCGACGACGGCAGGAAACCATTACAAGGGAGAAGGAAAATAAAGACCATTGAGGAGAAATGAGAAAAATAACGAACAAAGAATTAATGGAGATTTGTGAAGGAAGATTATTTAAGAAACTAAACCTTACATAGGAAATATGAGCAACTGAGCGACTTAAAGAAAATCATCCACACTGGGTATAAAAGAAAATATAATAATATGAAACATAAAAGGAGATATAAAAAACAAAAAGAAAAGAATTTTGTTAAAACTCGCAAAATTCTAAAATAATAGTAAGATCAACTTACTATAAATAAATTTGAAAGAAACCATTTGGAATAAATAAAAAGAAGAAAATGAATTTTGAATAAAAACCACTAAATTCAAAAAATGAAGTAAGTTCACCTTACAAACAAGTATTTAAGAAAATCATTTTGAGATATAAAATAAAAAGAAAGGAGAATTTTGTAACGGGGCAAAAAGGGGTATTATTTTTATTGTAATTTCATTCGGTTTTATTTCAAATTATATGGGTCCAAAACAGCGAGTCACCTACATAGAACGGCTCAGTGCGTTGGGTGCAGCGTGGTCAACAAGAGTTAATTCACAGAATTCCAGTGCGCACATGCCTGTGCTTTCCGTTGGGGAGAAGAGGCAAAACCTTTGTGGCTAACAACCAGCCACAAAGGAATGTGTCCAGGGTGCAACGACGCAATACCATTCCAAGAACTGTAGTGCTGAGTGACACGCGCAAACACCAGCAGGCGCGCCACCGACACCGAGATGGTAAAACAATATGGCTAATTTTATAAAATCTGTTTGCAATACTGCCGTGAGACGGCGGAAGTCTTGACGAAATCCCGCCTATCTTTGTGACGAAACCAGTGGACACCAAATTTCGTCGACGTCCAACACACGGGAGTTGCATGTGTTATCTGAACAGTGACGATGACTTTGACGCCTAAGGCATTGTAATTTCCGTCATGCCTAACTGTGAGTGGGAGAAATTGTTGGTAGCGCTCCACCCAGTCAACTAGTAACATAGGCCACGCGTGGTCCCACTAAACTTTCTGCCCGGGCAATATAAAGGTCGGCCGACTATAACAGGATGTCTGAATAAAAGTGTAATCAAATTAAAAGAATATGAATCGGTGAACAAGTGTAATGTACAAAATCAATGGAACAATAACAGTTTTTTCATCAAGAAGGGAGTAGTGTGTGATGCGCCATGCGGTCGACGTAGATGTCATGGTAAACTGTACGGTACTCAAATCAAAATTATCATAATCATGTTTTCAGGGGGATGTAAAGTCATTAATACAAAAGGGGTTTTATAATGGAATGAAAGTGTGTGTGCAGCAAGCTGGTTCGTTTTTCATAATTATAGACAAATGATTTAATTATAAGAAGTAAGAGATAAGTTGTTATTTTAATCAGATGGTGTTGTCACCTCAATATTCAATAGTATGTAAGTGGAATGTTAGTAGGTAGAGAAGGAGAAGAGATGAGAATACAATAAAGTAGTGGGTTGTATGAACTATTACTTGTTTATTTTGCATCACCTGTTGTTTTTCTCTGCCAAAGTACATCAGACGAAACCTTGGTAATGTGGACAAATCTTTAAAGGTAAGTAATACAAAATTTAAATATTCCAATTATTAATTAACTCGTAAGACTTCAATTTTGAATAAAATCAACAAAATTCTAAAATATTGTGTGCTGAGTCAAATGATTCAGCGCGAGTTTAGTAAATGTATTGGCATTTTTTTTTACGGTAAAGACAGTACGAAATTTAAAGTAATTAGGAGTGCTGCTCTCTACCCGCGGATAGGAGAGGCTACCGTTCTCGAGTTTTCACCATTTGACCGGTGTTTCCATCTACCGAGTTTTTCCAGCAGCTCGGCTGAGTTTTTAAACAGCAGTGCTGCAGCCTGGTGAGAATTTTCTCACAAACGGACAACGAACGAAAACTTTTGTTATAGTTTGTCTCAATATGGAAGCCTAACTCACGACATCGTGAAGATCTCTTCGGTGGAGGGTTTAGTGTAAATATCTAGCGTCGACTTCTTTTCAATATGAGATAGTTTCTTAATGACTGCGGTAAGTTTTGATTTCATTATATTAATTATATACCAAATTGTTAAAGGAGAAAATGTTTTTTTAGTAAGCTTGAGTAAGTCCCCACTTGTTGAATCATGCATGGTGAAAGACGTAATTGTTCGTAAAGTTTTTATAAACCAATAAAACTTGAGTATTGAAGTGTCAGAATCTCGGCTTTAATACCTAAAGTACAATAACCACAATATATTTAATTTTACACTTTCATTAACACTGATGTAACGAGATTCGGTTGAGCACTTAACCTGTTACACAATCTGTCGTCATTAAGTGGTATAAAGTTTTGCTACAATGACAGTAAAACTTTATACATACATAATTGGGAACTTACTCAGGCACGTTTTAAACGTAAATCATGTCACATTCAAAGTAGTAGTATTCTCAAATTCTATGGAGTAAAAAACTATGTGTTTTAAATAAATTCTTCGCCACGTGGTAACCCCAATTTCACTCAAAGTAATAAGTTCATAAGATGTCACAGAGCTAAGATAAATTATTATATTGCGAAAGCAACTCACATTCAGTGAGGTTCAAGTTATAAAGCGTTATAAAGAATCATTGTTAGAGAACTTTTTAAGTAAGGCATGTTGGCCAAAATAATGTTACCAAGTTTTATTATGTACAACATAACTAGGTGTTGTTTTTATTTATGTATTTTGGAGGGTGTCCAAACAGTGGGGGCATTTGTGTGTGGTCTCTCACTAAAAATGTAATGTGTGACAATAGGGTTCACTGAACAGAGACAACTCCTACTGCCAATGAACGAAATGCCATCTTAAAGCTCCACACTCGACACCGAAGAGACCAGGCCGCAACAACATGCCAATCATGAGATCGCCACGCTATAAATAAGATCATCCTTCTGGGCACACAAAGCAGGTGAAAAATATCCATTTTATATTCACACGTAGAATCAACATGGTACCAGTATACATTCATTTGGATCCCCAATTGATGGGACAGTTTAGTGTGAACACTAAGTATTAATTGTAAATTTCAATACCTGTATAGTAAATTGTCAGTTCAGAGACTGACATGTGTACCACACACCATCCAACTTAGTTTTCCACTCATTTCTTTATAGTACTTTCGCTACAGATTTAAAGTCAGTTTTGTTATTATTATTTTCTCAAGTTTAATTTACTCTGTATTAAAAACATATTTTCTCTTATTTTTAAAATCAGGTTAGGCCATTTGTATAAAAAGATTACTGGGGAGGTAGGTGTTATTTTAAAAAAGATTACTGGGGAGGTAGGTGTTATTTTAAAAAAGATTACTGGGGAGGTAGGTGTTATTTTAAATTAGTTTCAACCAAGCTGTGCCTGTCGAAACACTTTTCAACTTGTTTGTCGAAACAAGGTTGTTGAAACAAGTTTGTTGAGACTGGTTATAAATTGAAGAAACATGTCCGTCTCTGACACACACACACAAATGTATTTTTTTATATAAGGTGCTAATATGGTGCAATTTTTTTTCTTTACATTAACTGGCCCTATTTTAGTCTATATAAATTCTTTATATTAATCATGGTAACTGGGGGGCGTTAATTATTTTAAATAATTTTATTTCTCACCTTAATTAATTATTTCTCACCTTAATTAAGTATTTTAGCACTTAGCCACTTAGGCACTTCTTTTAAATTTTTAATGTCCTGGGGACATTTGTATGCAATACTTTATGATACACATGACGTGCAATTAACCCACACCATGCGGGTACATTCATAGAAATAAATCTTTAATCCTAATTGGGATTCCTATAATACAGAAGTTTAGAATTTATATACACCAGAAGGCTAATATAAAAAAAAGGGCGTGGCAAGAGACCCTTATGTATTTGTGTACTATTGTATATGTAATTTGTTTTGTGGAACGTGTTATGTCTGTATATTTCTGTGTACATTTTGGGGGATATATATATATATATATATGTATATATATATACTTATATAGAAAATGATGGATGAAAACACCATACAAGGTGATGTAACTCATTCCTATAACCAATTTATTAAACGTAAAAAACAATTAATTAATTGTTTTGGAAACATATATTTTAACAAAAAATGCCTACACCTTAATATTTTTCCAAAATACACAAAAATAATAGTAAAAAACAACAATAACAATAAAGTAAGCAAATATATTACTCAAGCCCAATATAAATGGATTAAAGACGAAATATCAAATAATTACAGAAAAATCGACTACATTAATAAACAATTAATTAATTTACATCTTCTTTTAGCCAACACACTTGATTATCATACATGGAATAATAAATATATTAATATGCTTAAAATACTAAATAAACACAAAACAATTAAATTTAACACAATCAATAAAAAACTTAAAAATCTACTAATAAATAGTACACCTAAAGAAGATAACCAAAATTTACACACATTAAATAATAACCACACTTTTTACCCAAAATTCGTAAATTTATCTAATATTAAATTCACGGAAAACGAAATCGCTACCCTAGAATCATCAAACAAAACAAATCTTAAAAATGTAAACAAATATGTAATAGATAATATCATAGTCGAAACTGAAAACGCAATTAATAATGTAGAACACGAAAAACAAGATAAAATAAGAACAGAAGCCTCAATGGAAATAATAAAATATATCAAAAAATATAATAACCAAAATCATCATATTAAAAATAAAAATAAACAAAATAAAACCATTAATATAATAAAACAGAAACTAACGACTAATAACCTCACTTTAACCAAAGCTGATAAGAGTAATAGTACAATAATAATTTCTCAGAAAGATTTAGACGATAAAACAGAAGAATTTATAGTTAATAATAATTGCATAACATTAAACAAAGATCCCACAAATAAATATCAAACACAAATAACAAATATATTAAAAAATAGTAACCAAATCATAAATCCTAAAGACTCCTTTAAATATAAAATGGATAATCCTTGTGCACCAAAATTAAATTCTTTAATAAAATTACACAAAACCAATAAACCTATCAGACCTTTAATAAACGCTAGGACCGCACCAAATTATAAAATATCGAAATTATTAACTCAAATCTTAAAACATAAAATTGAACTTCCAGCAAAACACAATATAAAAAATAGTATCGAACTCACGGAACAACTAATAAACGTAGAAGTAAACAGAAATACAAAAATATATTCATTCGACATATCAAACATGTATACAAACATTCCCATTGAAGAAACTATAAATATTATAATAAATAATCTGAAAACAAATAACGAAAGTAACACATACATTAAACAGTTAACTAATACTTTAAAAATAATTTTAAATCAAAATTATTTTCAATACAACAACAAATTGTACTATCAAACAGATGGCCTTGCTATGGGAGCCCCAACCTCCGCTATCATATCAGAAATCTTCCTACAAAAACTCGACGAACAAATAATAAATATAATAAAATTAAACGACCCATTAGGATGTTATTTTAGATACGTTGATGACACTCTGTACATTTCCCAAAACAATGGTATAAATATAAATAAAATATTCAACTCCATAAATAATTTACATTCTAAAATAAAATTCACGTTAGAAGAAGAATCTAATAATAAATTAAATTATTTAGACTTAACAATAAAGAAAAATGAAACAAATTTTGAATACGCAATATACAGGAAACCTTCTCAAACTGACTTAGTAATACCAAATACTTCTAATCATCCTCCCCAACACAAAATGGCAGTATTTAATTCCATGATTTACCGAATGCTTAGGATCCCATTAAATAACACAGAAAGAAACAAAGAAAGAAAAATTATCCAACAAATAGCAGTTAAAAATGGATACAAAATAAAAACTATTAATAAATTAGAAAATAAAATTAAACATAAAATCACTAATAAAATTCCTAAAAACACTACATTTAAAAATTCATCTATTAATAATAATATAAAATATACAACCTTCACTTATTACGGAAATATAACTCAAAAACTAAATAAAATATTTAAAGATACTAATTTAAAAATATCTTATAACACAGATAATATAATTTTTAATAAAATAAAACCTAAAACTAAATCCAATACTCACAATAAAAACGGAATATATAAAATAGAATGTCCAGATTGCAATAAATTTTACGTGGGCCAGACGAAGAAAAAACTACGAGATAGATTCGTTCAACACCGCAATGCATATTTAAAACCAAATATTTATAAATCTAATTTAGCCACACATTGTCTAAATAATAACCACCAGTTTCCAAACATTGAAAATATAAAATTAATTAAAAACATACAAAAAGGTCAAAAAATGAATATTTGGGAAAATCTTAACATTTACAAACACAATAACAATAATTTATTAATTAAAGAACAAACCCAAATAAAAACAAAACAAGACGATCTATTTAAAATTATAAATTTACTAAAAAATAAAAATAAATGTGAATAAAATACTATATAAACAAAATTTCAAATATAACCGAGAAAACAGCTGCTGAAGAAATAAACATTAAAACAATCGTTAACTAATCGACCTAAATCGATTATCAGTTATTTTATTTTACGTTAAAATCGATACAAATTCGGTTATTCGTTACTTTTATATTAATAGAATTATTACGATTGTTATTAATTCACTTAGAAACCTCTGATGATACTGATATTTTTCAGTGAAACGTGCGTCAGGTGTTAAAAAGAATATACAATTTATCTACTTGCAGAAGAAACAAATTGAAAAGATCACAAATTATATGTATAAATATTATGCATTACTGTACTTTTGGTGGGATATAGGGATTTTATTATTAGAATGTATATACACCAGTAGACGAGTATTCTATCTCAATAATCGTGGCTGATCATTTCTTTAAATTAATTATTTTATTTAACAGTATAGTAAGTGTCACCTTTAAAGTTCATTTAAATTGGATGAATAATTATTTTAATTATTAATAGTAATTGTGAATGAAATTATTTACCTTCATAAATTTATATACTGCATTTTAAAAGAAACATATGATTAAATTTTATATTTTAAGAAATAGTTTAATGGGAGTTTTATTTTGAGGTTAATGATTATTTTACATTTTCAATTCATTGATGGTGACATAGCAATTATTTTTCATGGACTCAGTTTATATTATTCAGGTGGCCTTGTTGAGAGGGTATATATTTTTTGTTAACCATTTAAAAGGGGAATTCTAAATTACTGTTGTTTTTTGTTATTAATATTATGAGATAGAATAATAAAACCATTGTTAATTATTTAATTCTTGAGTTTTTATTGCAAGTCCCGTCTTACTGGATCCAGCGCAATTTTTAGCTTCTCTAGGCCTTAGCCTAGTTTTAATTAACTTGTAACCCCTCTTTACAAAAGGAAATATTCTTTTGTTTTAACTACTCAAAATGAAGTAGGGGTTTCAATTGAAAGATCACCTTACTACAACATATTTATGAAAAAACGATTTGGGAACAAAAGGAAAGAATTTTGAATAAAAAACGCAAAATTTTAAAATAAAGTAAGATCACCTTACTACAAGATATTTATGAAACCATAATAAAAACAAAAGGAAAGAATTTTGTTAAAATCAACAAAATTCCAAAAATATTGTAGGAACAACTTACTAACAGTATTTATGAAAAAACTATGTTGGAACAAAAAGAAAAGAATTTTAGTCAATTAGTATTAGTACTTAGTCAATTAGCATTATTTATGGAAATGATGAGTAGTAAATTTGATCAACAAAATGGGAATTTGAACGAATTTAAAACTGAAATCAAATCAGAAAATAATAATTTAAAATCTGAAATCAAATCAGAAATAAATGCTGTAAATATTAAACTTACTGATTTAAATAACGAGTTCATGAACGTGAGGAGCGAATTGAGAGTGAGTGAAATAAATATGAATAGCCGATTGGAAAGTATGAATGAGGCTATTGTTGGAGTGAAAGATGAACTGACTAGTGATATAAATAAGATACAAACTGAAATGAAAAACGATATACAAATAATTAACGAAAAACAGAAAGAGAAAATGCTAGAGACAAATAAAAATTTGACACATTGACAAATAAATTTAATGATAAAATTAAAAAGCAAAATGACAAAATTGACAGTAATGTTCAATGTATAATTAATGAGTGTGAGCAAATCAAACGAGCAAGTGAAATACAAGAAAATATAAATGATGAATTCAGAAGTAACTTTGAACAAGTTGATGCAATTAAGATTAATGTAACTAGTTTAAAAAATAAACAAGCAGAACATGAGCGTGAAATAATTAAAGTCAGAGAAGATTTGAGTGTAACCATTAATCAGAAATTAACTAATGTGAGTGAGAGAGTGAATGTGGAAGTAGAATTAGGGTATTTTAGTAATGAAAGTAGGGGGGTGAACCCCATACAATTTTTGAACTCTATAAAAAGTTTCAATAAATATAACCAAGAAAGTTGGAAGATTAAATTAGTAAGAATTTTAAAGTACTTTAAAGGGGATGCTAAAATATGGGCGGATGCTCATAATGATAACTGGGTAGATTTTAATGAGTATGAGCAAGCATTTAGAAATAAGTACTGTTCAGAAGAGAAACAAGAGGGATTACGTAGTACCATACTGGGGTGGGGCAATTTTAATATTAAAAACATGAGTATTACATCGTATGTGACGAGACTATATAGTGAGGTTAAATACTTAGAACCACCAATGCCTCTCTCATCGTTTATAAGATACATTAGTAAGCATTTACTTAAGGACATACGGTCCACAATCAGAACCCGGGAGTTTGCTAATATTGCAGAATTAGAAAAAATACTAGAAGCACACCAGAGTATGAAAGAGGAAGAAGATAATAAATACCAGTTTAGAATGAATGAATCAAATCAAATAAATACTGAAATAAGACAACCAGACCATTTTATTAATAATGTGAATAGATCAGGGGAGGGGGCGTGGTTATGTCCAAACCCTAGTTGTGGAACTAGTAATTATAACGGGTTGCGGAATCAATGTTACAGGTGTCAGGGTCCGAGGGAGAGTGGAGAATTATAATCGAGGTTTTGAACATACTGGGTTTAGAGGGAATCATAGAGGGAGAGGTTTCACCAGTAATCGGGGAATGTCAGGAAATTTTAATCATAGAGGGAGAGGGGGATATGTTAGTAACCCAAACAAAACTAGGGGCGTGGAAGCACCATCTCATAATCAAAACAGTAGGGGGGTTTACAGTGAACCACCACCTCCAATACCGTTAAACTAATCAGGGCGGTTGAAAAAGAAAGCCCCCAGCCGTCTAGGAATCACATGACAATAGGGTCACTAATTACCAATATACATAATGATCTATCCGACAAAGAAGCGGGAGAGAGTAGTAATGCTTTTGGGATGGCAGAATTTGAAGCTGAAGTGTTTAATTCTAAATACACTTTTCTAGTAGATTCAGGGAGTGAACTGACTGCTATAGACGATAGAATGTTTGAAAAAATCAAAAATCAAACTACAGAAACAATTCCACAACTACCAGTACTGGGAATTAGTGTTATAGGGGTTACGGGTGTTCGCAGTAAAAAAGTAACTAAACAAATAATGCTACAATTAAAGGTAAATAAAACACAATAAATGTACCTTTTTTGGTTATTCCAGGATTAAATATGGAGCTATAATGGGTAATGATTTTTTAAATAATTTCCAAGTGGAGTTAAACTATTACACACAGACTATGAAATTAAACAATAATAATAATATAATTGAAATACCATTTATACAAAAGAAGACTGTCGAAATGAAAACATTAAAAATAATTAATAACTGAATGTTAATTTCTGATAACGATATAAACGATGTGACAGTACGAAAACCTGATGTCAGATTTATGGTACACAAGGTATCGAATTATTGTATTTCAATGTATTTTGCATTCATTTGCATGGATGGTACAATTTTCCCTTGTTTTGCCGGCAACGACGCAGTTTCGACACAACAGAATCATTCCAAGGTCAACGACGGACGTGCGGATAAGAACACTTAAAATGGTTACACCAACAAATACAGGCTCTAGATACGTCTGTTTCATTGGTCAACAATGTCAGACGTCATTAACAAAGAATGACGTGCATAAAATACGTAATAAACTAGGGCGTTTCTTTGACTAAAGACAAAGAATAATGACGTACGCACACACACACATACGTAAAAAGTGCGTAGTGCATCTCCCCAGTCTTCACTTCACAACGCCGCATCAGCGGTAACACATTACAAAAAGGTCGCCGGCAAATTATACCGGCCCAGTGATTTTAAACATTCAAAATGTAATCTATATATATATATATATATAAATCAATGAAAATTGAAGTAATACCAGTGCACAATAGTTTTCTTTTTCTTCAAAGTCAGAATTTAGAGTCAGTGAATTAACAATCAGTATAATGTAACCAAGCAACTTTTGTTAAAGCATTATGTGAGACCATCTACCAGAACTTCCAGTCTACAGTCAGGAAAGTGCAAAACCTTAATATAATCTTAAAGAGCTCAAAAAATATAACCATCCAATATATTCATACATAAAATGCATTAAACATGTTCAGAATGAGTGAGTGTGAGGAAGGAGAGCGTGAATGATAACTGTCGACAGCCAAGCTGAGGCGTTGGTTTGCGTATGGCCTCCATGCAAATATAACTAGAGCCATTTTTAATAGAAAGGCAGCTGCCCAATTAACAGAGAAAGGGGTAATTTGATAAACAAAAAATATATAATATAGTTGTTGTAATAAGGGAATAAGAAATGTAGGTAACGGCCACCATTTTGGTTTTGGTCGCTCAAGATGCCATTGTCGAGTAATAAAAATCTGGTGTAAAAATGAAAAAGAAAATAAATCGATATTGATGTTTAATGTTGAGAAATGTTAGTATCTTTATTTCAAAGCCCATTTCAGTCGACACTCACGCTGAGTCGAAACCCTGGACCCACAACAAACAATAAGATCGTAGCGATAGGTATCACGTATGTATGGTAAGTACCATAATTATGGTGTGGTTGACACACGTGAACAAAATTAATAAATATAAACACACAAAAGTGTATGTTTGCATGTTCTTTTTTACAAATAAAGAGTGTGGATAAAATTACAAATGTCGACCCAAACTAGGGACATGTTGATGATTCTTTTATAGAAAGTTACAAATGCCACCCGAACTGGTGACTATATAAAAAAATATCCGGTTGTATTTTATATAATAAGCCTGAATGGAGATGGAGTGGGCATTGAAATCAAAGATGCTATTGTAGGTTAGGTTGTGACATAAATAGAAAGCAACAATTCATTAGCATTTTTTTTTATAATGGCGAATGATAGCGAAACAAGCATGACTGAGTCACAAATTATGCGAGAAGGCGATCAGTCAACGCCTGTAGTAAATAAAAAACTGAAGAAAATGAGATAGTAAAAATTATTCAGACGCTTTTTGAGATACAGAATAACAAATTCGATGAGAAATTTAATGATTTGAAAAGTGACATTAATGAAATTAAAAAACAAAGTTGTAATTATGATAAAAGATTAAGTGAAATAGAGACACGGTTAGACGAGATAGAATTAGAGAATAAGAGAGGAATAGACAAATTAGAATTGATCAAAGATGACAAGGTAAGTGGGGGAAAAAATTATGATAATAGAAATAAAAGTATGATATTAGAAAATGATTATGTAAACAGGGGGATTGATAATGAAATTTTATGGGGAATAGAATATGATAAAAATGGAATGATAGTGTGTGTTGAAGGGTTAAAGAGAGTGTGTAAAGAGAGTATAATTGTAAAAGAGTTGCAGGGGTTAGATTTTTCCATTAATGATGAAGTAGGGGGTGATGTACATGTTTTTAGGAAGGACGAGAGTGCCTTCGATGTATATTTGGGAGACATATGGTCTACAAATAAAGTTGTCCTTGGTTTTTTTAGTGCACTTCCCAGGCGGTGCAATAGTTGTGAATTAGTGTCCCCTGCAAATGTAGAAAGAGAGAGATGTTTTAAGAGAGAGAGATGGTGTGATAGTGAGAGATATTGTGAGAGAAAGAAAGAGGTAGAGATTTTTAAGATAAGTAGAGATTATGAAGAATTTATGGAAAGGTTAGGTGTAGAGATGATATATAATAAATATAGTAAGTACTTACCTTGTAATGAAACTGAAGGAGTAGGAGATAAGGGAAATAATGACGTTGTAAATTACCTAATTATGACTGATTATACTGAAGGTGACAGAACCATACCCGATCATGAGTTATATGAATTTGTGGAAAAGGATAAAAATTTGAATAGTTGGTACATGTATAATGATAAGATAAGATATTCAATATTAAACAATGTATATAGTTTTAAGATAAGATTATTGTTCGACGATGGAGGTTAAATATTTTATTGTGTTTATGAACATTTAATTATGTGGACAGTGTTTTGAAACTTATGAACTGATTTATGAGAAACGATTTAATGATAATGTGGATTGTATATTTTTGTGTGTATTAATGTCAGTATAGTTGTGTATTTTTGCTGTTGTGTATTTTATGTATTTTGTGTAACCATATACTGTAGAATTTTAAATATTCAAGAATAGTTAATTGATAAGGAATTGAAATAATTATGGGATTCAGATTCTAATTGTTAGTAAATGATTATGCATATGATATATTTGGATATTGAGTTGTTTTAGGATTGTAAGATAAGTGATGAATTTTCTAGTGGTATATTAATGTAAAATGTTGTAAAGAGGTTTGGGGATAGTGTAACTTACCGATGACCGGTAGTACCCTAAGTGCAAATTAATTGAGGTATTAAAAATATTAAAGGTCGTGTTTAAATAAAATTTAATTATGTGTAAAATATTATTTTGAAATATACTAAAGTTTGTAGTTGTTGAAAATTGAAAGATACTAATTTGATAAAACCATTTAAAATGTTGCATTCGAGGTTACTCAAAGTGTGTTTACAATTGTAGAATTATAATTGTCTGAAAAGAATTCCCTTAGATAAAACAAATAAAATAGTTGTGTTAATATTATTCAAATACTAGCTTTGCTTAAGTTTAATAGTAAAGTATAATAGTTGGTCGCTTGATGATGGTGATCGTCTTGTTGATACTATCTGTGAAACTTCTCTTCCAGGTCGATAACAGTCTAAGTACGTTACGTCTAGTAATGTCTGGACAATAGAATAAATATAATATACTTTCACGTACCTGGTCGTGTTTTCTAGAAGTTCAATAAGCTGTCAAAATGGTTTACAAAAAAAACCAACTCACTTTAGCTACAAGGTTAAGTTGCCTTGTTTAATAGTGGGCGCCACACGGATTTATTTTGGGGAAATCCCGTGGAAAACCAATGAATAGAATTAATTAATGATTTAAAAAAATTAAAATAATTGTTTATTACCTTTATGGCAATGCAATTCAAAATATTTAATCACAACTGAAGGTTGTTTTGAATTTTTCTGCATAAGATATTTAACTATTTGTTAGAAATAAATTAAGTCGAGTTATGCTGTTAATAATGGGTTTTTATTCATACCCTTGATAGAGAATTCAAACAAATATAATTAAAGACATACAATGATGTACAATTGTAAATAAGTTATTACATACCCTGTAAGGCTTGCTCAGAGCATAAGCAATAAATCTGGTTAAGTCCAGATATTTCTTTTTACTTTAAACATTAATCTTATTTAAATCTCAGGTGTAAGTTCTTTGAGACACAAAAAAGAAAGTTTATGCCTACACAATAGCTAATGAATTTCTGATATAAGATAGACTAGTAATGTCTTTGCTGTTACTATTACAAATAAAAATAAAAATAACCTATTTCATAGGTTATGCGTTCGTCACGCTTGGTTTATGATTTACAACGTTATATTTTGAGAACACTTATAACTAACATTCAGCTTAACTAATATTGACAAATTCATTAAATAAATTTAGACATGGTGTAATATAGAAAAATGTTTCAGTGTTTTTGCGTCAGTACAGATCAGTGTATCAAAACGTACAGGTTATGGCGCTCGTAGTAAAATGAATAAATGTTTACACTGTTACCTGGTGTTTTAATCTTTCGATTAAAATTTCAATTAACACCTCGATAATCGGATTATAATGATTATCGTTATTCACTACACACGCACAAGAACAGAGAATTTCGATCCACTTCTGACTTAAAGGATCATAAATAATACTATTTAATTCTTTCTTCTGTTCATTATTCTTCCCGCACTAAATGAAATAATACTGCACATAATCACAACGATTCTTTGTAGAATATCTTGAAGTAGTTGTAGGTTGTTGTCAAACTGTTTCCTTTGATGTACTATGGTAATGACGCTATCAGTAATTAAAAAATGATGAGATGGTCAGCGTACGTTCCTCGCTGAATGAGATTAAGAAGTGTCTGCTGAAAATCAGTTACAGCTCTTTTTATACCCGACCCCTTGATCGGCTCTAGGCAACATTGTTAATTACTAAGCAATTTTGTCATTGGCTTAGATAGGTGTGATGAACGTGACGTATTGTCTTTTCAACCGTCAAAAACGGTTTTCTAACTGCCAAACGCTGAGATGATTGACAGTTGTCGATGTTATTGGTGTTGATAACCAAATTTCTTAAGCATATTTTGTAAATGATGCTAACGCCTTTCACGCACTTAATATAGTTGCGAGTGGGGCTGTATCGCCATCAAATTAAAGAATATTTTGTCCTCTTTAATTTGATATAGTTTGATACCGAGTTAATTTCACTTTTACTGACATTGCTACATAAACAATGTTCAGGTACACTATTTCGCACTGTCGTCTGTTTACCGAAATCGGCGATTATACACTCTGACTAATATAGTATATGTTCTACATCGCGTTTTATCACTCAAACGTTTATGTGAGAACACTATTAAATCTGTACTGATATTTAATTACTGTACATTATGAATAAACCTTAACTTTATACATTGTAATGAACTGTTCCTACCTACTATGATATTTCGTTTCACATTAATTTGCTCTATTCTACTAACTAACAATTGAATTATAAATTATATCATTTTAATAATGCTTATTGCTATGTTTGAGCATAACAATTGTTAAGTGTAGGTGACCTACATTTATATTACTTCCTAATAATCACCTCATTGATGATTGTTTGGTCTAGGCCTTGTTAAGGCATACCGTTTATACTGGAATTCTGCCTTAAAAGCTTTTATTAGTTCACAATTCGGTAATTTTGCTGAGGCAGCTTATTGGTATAAGATTCCCTCTTACAAACGTGTTTATTTGTCATAAGTATATTCGAGATTGAAATATAGCTTCATTTTCATTTTGTGGCCATTGCTAATTTTAGTTCTTGGCCTCAATAATTACTAGTCATATTTAATTCATTCTCAGCCAAATGCTGATTCTGATCTCACATTATTCAGATTCTTATTTAATCATTTTTTAGTAACATATATTCTGTTTACATTATTCACTGACTCGCTTGACAGCTTAAAGTGAATTTAAATTGTCCATCAGTTTGTGTCAGTTATAGTCTGGTTGTAGTGTCAAACAGTATTTGGGTTTACTGTTTCTTGTGGCACTTCTGCTTCTTTCTTCTTCCATGATTCCTCTCTTCTTGGTTATTCTTATCATTACCTTATCTATTTATATTATCGTTATGTACTTGTTAAACCTATAACTGACAGTATATGTTTAGGTTATGTAACATCTGGTTATGTTACAATAGTGATAAATAAAGGCATGGGAGTTAGTTAAATAGAGTTAATGGGAATTAGTGAAAATAGGAATGTTGAGATACAGATAATATATAAAGAGGGTGTTAGATATTTTAGGGACACAGTGGTTAGCGATTATATGTAGAGAGGTGAGTAATGTGAATGGTATATATAATTATAGTTGTTGATGATGATGTTTTGTAGTAAGGATCCGGTGTAGGGAGTGATCAACGTGCAGCATTGTGGCAGGCGGAGCAATTTTGGGGTTAGAGTGTTTGCCGATATTTGGTGGAGGGCAAATGGTTAGGGATGGATATGGCCAGGTAGGGAACACACATCCTTGTACAAAAGAGGAGCGGTGCCAGAGGATATAAATCGGATTAGTGAAGGGGGTTATTATAGAGATATTGGTGTCATAATATGTTAATGGTTAGAAGCGGTTGTTAGTAGAAAAAAGGGGTAGTAAGGTTAGATAGACGAATGCCAAAATAAGATAGAGAATAGTGAATAATAGAGAGTCACCCAAACTAATAAGGATAAAAGGGTTAGAAAAGGAAAATTCATGGCAGGAAGGTAATGTAACTGAAAGGTAAATGATAAATTTGAAAATTTTTTTGTATAGAATATAATATAATGAATATTAAATAATAAAAGCTAATAGAAAGTTAAAGCCGTAGTGTGTTATAAAGTTTTGGTACAAGTTGTGTAAATATAAATTGTATAATGTAAATGTAACAATGTTAATGTTTGATGTACAATGTTTTATTATGTTTTTATTATGTTGATGGTACAATAGTGTGTGTGAATAGGAGGTCGTTACGAGGGTAGCAACGGTAAAAATATTAATGTGCTAAAAATATAAAGATAACAGTGGTTTTGAACAAAGAAAAATGAGTTAGTTCGGTTGCAAAGAAAATAAGAATAAAGAAAAAAGTTGTAAAGAAAATAAAGAGCTTTGAAGTTGTTTGCCATGATAGATAGATATTTTAATGTTATATGAAGTAAAATAGTAGAGTTAATGGTTGTTGCTTAGAAAAGTAAAATGTGTTTTCTGTTTAGGATAAGAATATATGTTTCCATGTGGTAAAGAGAGTAAATATAATTGACTGGAGTCAGAAGGTTGTAATAAATACCGGGTTGTTAAAAGGAGAAGGAATTTTCTACCTTAACTCTTGTTATACATTGTTTGAAAATTGTATAGTTAAGCAAACCAATGCCTCAAAATGCAAACCAATGCACTAAGGGGAGACATATCAGTTG
This sequence comes from Magicicada septendecula, assembly GCA_034769895.1. Taxonomy (NCBI): domain Eukaryota; kingdom Metazoa; phylum Arthropoda; class Insecta; order Hemiptera; family Cicadidae; genus Magicicada; species Magicicada septendecula. The sequence continues at coordinate 327,158,914 of CM068368.1, forward strand.
TGGATATGGATATAGAGAAGGCCACTATTTTAAAATTTTGTATTGCATGTTTCAGAGTTTGGTGGTGTTGCGACCGCGGTCCTGAGCTGGCCGGTGCGTCAGAAAAGGAGCGTAAGGTGCCTAATGGCCTTATGGTGTTGGGATCTCTCCTGAGAAGTCCAGTAAGGTCAGAGGGTGCGTACATCATCATTGGACCAAGGGTAAGTGATTGAAATTCTTTTATATTAACACTACAGGGGGTTGTGGCACCATATCTGGGCTGATCCTTTTAGAACGTGTGAATGGGTCAATGAAAGTTTTTATGTTTCAACAAAAACCTTTCATTGAGGGGGTTTTGTGAAAGTACGAAAACCTGATGTAAGATTTATGGTACACAAGGTATCGAATTATTGTATTTCAATGTATTTTGCATTCATTTGCATGGATGGTACAATTTTCCCTTGTTTTGCCGGCAACGACGCAGTTTTGACACAACAGAATCATTCCAAGGTCAACGGCGGACGTGCGGATAAGAACACTTAAAATGGTTACACCAACAAATACAGGCTCTAGATACGTCTGTTTCATTGGTCAACAATGCCAGACGTTATTAACAAAGAATGACGTGCATAAAATACGTAATAAACTAGGGCGTTTCTTTGACTAAAGACAAAGAATAATGACGTACGCACACACACACATACATAAAAAGTGCGTAGTGCATCTCCCCAGTCTTCACTTCACAACGCCGCATCAGCGGTAACACATTACAAAAAGTCGCCGGCAAATTATACCGGCCCAGTGATTTTAAACATTCAAAATGTAATCTATACATATATATATATATAAATCAGTGAAAATTGAAGTAATACCAGTGCACAATAGTTTTTTTTCCTTCAAAGTCAGAATTTAGAGTCAGTGAATTAACAATCAGTATAATGTAACCAAGCAACTTTTGTTAAAGCATCATGTGAGACCATCTACCAGAACATATAGTCAGAAAGTGCAAAACCTTAATATAATCTTAAAGAGCTCTAAAAATATAACCATCCAATATATTCATACATAAAATGCATTAAACGTGTTCAGAATGAGTGAGTGTGAGGAAGGAGAGCGTGAATGATAACTGTCGACAGCCAAGCTGAGACGTTGGTTTGCGTATGGCCTCCATGCAAATATAACTAGAGTCATTTTTAATAGAAAGGCAGCTGCCCAATTAACAGAGAAAGGGGTAATTTGATTAACAAAAATATATAATATAGTTGTTGTAATAAGGGAATAAGAAATGTAAGTAACGGCCGCCATTTTGGTTTTGGTCGTTCAAGACGCCATTGTTGAGTAATAAAAATCCGGTGTAAAAATGAAAAAGAAAATAAATCGAAATTGATGTTTAATGTTGAGAAATGTTAGCATCTTTATTTCAAAGCCCATTTCAGTCGACATTCACGCTGAGTCGAAACCCTGGACCCACAACAAACAATAAGATCGTAGCGACAGGTATCACGTATGTATGGTAAGTACCATAATTATGGTGTGGTTGACACACGTGAAAAAATTAATAAATATAAACACACAAAAGTGTATGTTTGCATGTTCGTTTTTACAAATAAAGAGTGTGGATAAAATTACAAATGTCGACCCGAACTAGGGACATGATGATTATTTTATATATAGTTACAACGAGTGTAGGCCTTTAATGATAAATTATTGTAACTTGCGAGTAAATAATACTGAATTATTTGAAAATGAAAATAGTTGGAAGGAAAAAATGAATAAAATCCTATATCAAGATGGGGAATTCAGCTACCAAGGCAGGGAGAAAATAGTACTAATAATAAACAAAAATAAATCAGTTTTTTCAGACGAACCCGGTTTAGTAAAGAATTTTAAGGGTAAATTAGTTGTTAAAGAAAAAAAAACCCTTTGCACCTAAAACCTATCCGGTACCATACTCCAAGAGGGGTTTAGTACAGGAGGAAATAAATAAAATGTTGAGGGAAGGTATAATAGAAAAATCTACTTCACCATATTCCAACCCCGTAGTCGTGGTGATAAAGAAAGGTTTATCGATAAGATTATGTTTAGACGCAAGACAAATAAACAGAATAATTGTTCCAGACAGAGAATCACCGGAACCAGTAAGCGAAATTCTGCAACGTTTTAGTGGGACCAAATACATCACCACCTTGGACTTGACTGCCGGCTACTGGCAAATAGAGCTGGAAGAGGAGTCTCGACAGTATGTGGCCTTTTTATACAACGGTAGGAATTACCAATTTCGTAGGTTACCTTTTGGACTAAACGTAAGTGTTTCAATTTTTATTAAATGCCTGGATTATGTATTAGGGAGAGATTTTAGAATTCACAACTGTTTATGTAGACGATATAGTAATTACATCACCAGACATTGATACACACTGTGAAAGGTTAGATAGAGTGCTAAGTAGACTGTATGAATATGGCATAACAGTTAAATTTAAGAAATCGGAATTTTTGAAAGAACAAGTTAATTTTTTAGGCCATATAATTTCAGCAAGGGGCATCAGTACAGACCCTAAGAAAGTAGAAATAATACAAAATTTTCCGATACCAAAAAATGTTAAACAGTTGCAAAGTTTCTTAGGGTTGTGCAATTATTATAGGCAATTTGTAGACAAATATTTGTATTTAACGGTACAGTTGGGACATTTGTTAAATAAAGATAAGCGATGGCAGTGGAATTTAAAAGAGCAAAATATATTCGAGCTGAAAAAAATCAATTTTTATATACAGTTATATTAGCTCACCCTAATTTTTTAGAGCCATTTTATATACACACAGACGCGTCGGACATTGCCTTGGGGGTAGAGTTGTTTCAGTTAGATGGGAGTGGTAATCATAAAGTAGTAGCTTTTGCAAGTAGATCTCTATTGACTAGTGAAAAGAACTATACTACGACGGAGAAGGAGGCGTTATTAATAGTTTTCGCCTGTAGAAAGTTCAGAACGTACTTGTTAGGAAATAAGGTAATCATAAGATCCGACCATCAAGCTTTAACGTTTTTAAAGAACTGTAAATTAATACATGGTAGGTTAGTGCGGTGGATGCTAATATTACAAGAATATGACTTAACAATTGAGTATTGTAAGGGTAAAGAAAATATAGTAGCTGATGTCCTATCCAGGACAGATTTTGATAATAATACCGAAGTAGACATTGCAAATACGTATAAAATATTTATAGTAAAAGAAGTGGGGGAAATAAATATGGAAAAATTAATAAGTAACTTAGCAACAGAACAAGAAAGAGACACCGAACTTGGTAAAATAATGTTAGCTTTGAATCAAATACACAACATACCTCACAAGTGGGAGAAGCATTTTAGTTTGTTTAATAAACATTTGTTTCACCGGGCAAATGAACAGGGAGACGATTGGAAAGTGTGCATCCCTAAAGTTATAATACCTGAAGTAGTGAGAGATTGCCATCTAAGGTATGGTCATATAGGCCCCAAGAAATGTAGTGACATATTAAAAGAGTCATGTACATTCAATAATATGGAAAGAATGGTGCGTAAAATATTACAAACATGCGAAATTTGTCAGAAAGCTAAAGTAAACAATCGTAAACAGGAGGGTTTAATGCAGCATGTAATGCCAGACAGTCCTTTAGCATTAGTTGCCGTTGATTTATATGGCCCCTTAACCAAAGGTCGAGGAGGGGTAAATTATTTATTTGTTGTGTTAGATGTTTTTACCAAATTTGTGAAATTGTACCCGATTAAAAAGGCAACCTCCTCAGTATTAGCTGGGAAAATAGTAAATGAATACCTTATTGAAGTAGGTAAACCCAAAATAGTATTATCAGATCATGGTTCTCAGTTTACCAGCAACACCTGGCGGGAAACTTTAGGTTGGGAAAATATTTTAGTTAAACATACCTCAGTGTATCATCCCCAATCGAATCCTAGTGAGCGCGTTATGCGGGAGCTAGGTAGGATGTTTAGAACCTTTTGCCACAAAAAACATTCTTTGTGGGCTACCTTTGTGTGCAAGGTAGAGGGGTATATTAACAATAGTTTACATGAATCTACTAGCTACAACCCATGTGAGTTAATGTTTCAGGGAAGGCCGTCACGCATATTAGAAGAGCTAGTAAAATTTCCAACCCGGACGGATATACCACATGATAGGAAACTGGTAATCGCAAGGGAGCGCCTGCTGAGTAAGGCCGAACAGCGGAAACGGAGACATGACCGGAATTAAACACCCATACAATACGAGGTAGGACAACTAGTATTAATAAAAAATCATGATCAATCATCAGCGTTGGACAAAGAAATTAAAAAATTCTTCCTATTGTACGACGGTCCATATGAGGTTAGCCAAGTGAAAATGGAGAATGCTTATGTTTTAGTAGATTTGCAAACTCGAGAAATAAAAGGAACTTATAATGTGATCCCATTAAAAAAGTATTACCTAGCTGAGTGATGATAGATATATTTGTAATTATTACAATTTTCATACATAGACAGACATTTTTTTTATTTTATTATTATTTATGTACATGTTATGGTATTTTAAAAGTAGAAGGGATCCTCCCCCATTTTCGGGCGGTCACAGATTCACCACCTCTGATCGTGGTTTTTGGCATTCTGGAGGCAGGCCATGGTTGACGGCAGCCCCGCAAAGGGTGAAATCAACGATGGTCCTAAGGTCCTAATCCACAAATTGGTGTAAACTAGAAATTTAACATTATCATTGAACGGGGAGGGGGACCCCTAGTTTCGTGGAAAGGTAAAAAAAAAAAAGGTAGTATTTTCCACGAATTACAGTAGTTTGTTTTAGAATTTGAAACTAGGAAATTAGAAAAAAAAAATTTTTGGCAATTAAAAAAATTTCAGAATGAAACAACCAAAATTATGTAATTTAAATGCTTAACTTTTCAAAGAGTTGTTTTCCTTCAGAAAACAAGATGTATTATAATTTTAATGTAAATTTGTAAGATGATCCATTATTGTAGTTCCTATTTTAGTCATAGAGAAAATGATAAAAAAAAAAAAAACGAAAGCTTGTACTTGCTTTATGTGAAAAAATGTGTTAAATAAAATAAAAACTTTTTATCATACAAGATATATGGGTAATTTTGGGGGGTTGTGTGGTGTTGATAGAAGCGATATAATTATGGAATGTAGAGACTGCAACTGTAGAAGGACATTAAGTTTAGCTATAGGTTGGCTATTGTGGTGGTGGCATGTGCCACTGTAGATAGCGCTAAGTGTTGGGAAGTAACAGAGAGTGTTACCTCCATCGGAGGCCAAACTGGCGTAAAGTAAAATACACTGCACAACTTATTACATAATTTTATATTATATATTGATTTATTGCCGTGCAGTGTATTATAAAACAAAGTCAAACATGCTTGAAATGAAGATGATTTCCCCGCCTTTTTGGGCGATTACTGCCTTACCAGCACTAATCGTGGTTTTGGATGGCGGTCAGCTATGGGCAGCAATTGTAAACCTGACCATAGTTGGCTTGAAATTGGTATAAATTTGAAATTAATGGGGGGTGACTTTAGGGGAATCCCCGGAACTATGGAACAGCGGCTGCCACTCTGTTCGCATGGGAACAGTAAACCAGGTGGTAGACCCGCATTAAGGGCTTGTAAATATGAAACAATAGATATGATGATATCTAACTATTTTAAAATGTAAGGCCGAAGCAAGGACACGGAGATGACAAAATTCCTCCACCAATGCCATCCTTGTGGAAGCAGCTGAACGCCACAGTTCAGTGGGGGGTACAATAGTGTGTGTGGAAGGGAGGTTGCTCAGGGGAGTAACTAATTAAAATTTTGTAACTTAATGATGGTGACTCGCTCCTGAAGTAATTAAATAATTGTATCTTGATTTGAGAAATAGGTGCATTAGATGTTTATTATATTGTGTTTAGTATGTCTTATTGTGTTATTTTATTATGTTAAAATATAAGTGTAAACGTGTAATGTATTTCACATGATGTAATGTTTAGAAATGTAGTTAGGGTAAGGTCATTCACCTTGCTAAGAAAATCAACTGATCAGCTGTAGTGTATCACTTATAAATGATTGAAAATTTTTCAATGGAGTTAAATATTTGAATATAATGAAAGTTGAATATAATTAAAAAATTGATTGGAACAAGTGACAGATTTTGATAGAAGTTGAAAATAAGTAAAGCTATAAAATGTGTAATTTTTGATTAATTTAAATGTCAATTTCGTTGTTAATTGTAATAATAACCATGTTAATTTTAAATGTCTTATCGTATTATGTTTGAAGATAAAAATTTAAAGATGTTTCCTGTATTCCATGATGCAACTTTGTATAACATGGGTATGTCAAGGTCGTTGACTTGACCCAGTTTGATCAGCTGATGGCTGATGTTATAGACAAGACCAGTTCCCAGCAATTGATTGGGGCAAATTTTGTCGTTTAATTGAGTTAAATAATTTTAAATATTTCTAAATACTGAAAAAGTATATTTTGATAAATTTAAATTTTTTTTATCTTTTCCGTCTGCCATATAAGTGAGGTTTGAATTTCAAGTGTATTATTGTTTATGTGTATTACTAGTGCTTTATTGAGTTATATTGTTTAGAATATAGAGTATTAAACATTATTCATGTTTTAATAAGATGTTCAATTTGTTTTTTCTTTGTGATTTTTGTAGTGGAGAAAATTAATAAGTTGAGGGATTCAAAGTAATGGTAATATAACAATTTGATTTTAATTTAAACGAAATTTTTGGATTTGAGAATACATTTTGTTAGGATGTATTAATAAGTATATGTATGCCCCCAGTATTGCTGAAGGTGACCCAGTATGCATGACAAGGGGGGACATATCGGTTGAGGATCTGGCATGGTATAAGACCAGGGGTTTGGATTTTGGGGTGGCATGTTAGAAGGTTAGGTGCGCTGAGGTGCATGTCTGTTCGATTTTATGGTGTTGGGATCTCGAATAGAGAAGTCCAGTAATCTCGTTCAGGTGCGGCCATAGTCGCCGAGCCAGGGGGGTAGTTTACCCATGATGTATAAGAACTAATGGGGGTTGTTGGCACCATATCCTCACCGATCCTCTTAGGGGTTTAGCAATGAGATTTCTTCTGTTTCGGTAGAAGATCTCTCATTGGGGGGGGTATTGTAACGGGGCAAAAAGGGGTATTATTTTTATTGTAATTTCATTCGGTTTTATTTCAAATTATACGGGTCCAAAACAGCGAGTCACCTACATAGAATGGCTCAGTGCGTTGGGTGCGGCGTGGTCAACAAGTGTAATGTACAAAATCAACGGAACAATAACAGTTTTTTCATCAAGAAGGGAGTAGTGTGAGTGATGCGCCATGCGGTCGACGTAGATGCCATGGTAAACTGTACGGTACTCAAATCAAAATTATCATAATCATGTTTTCAGGGGGATGTAAAGTCATTAATACAAAAGGGGTTTTATAATGGAATGAAAGTGTGTGTGCAGCAAGCTGGGTCGTTTTTCATAATTATAGACAAATGATTTAATTGTAAGAAGTAAGAGATAAGTTGTTATTTTAATCAGATGGTGTTGTCACCTCAATATTCAATAGTATGTAAGTGGAATGTTAGTAGGTAGAGAAGGAGAAGAGATGAGAATACAATAAAGTAGTGGGTTGTATGAACTATAACTATGTACTTGTTTATTTTGCATCACCTGTTGTTTTTCTCTGCCAAAGTACATCAGACGAAACCTTGGTAATGTGGATGAATCTTTAAAGGTAAGTAATACAAAATTTAAATATTCCAATTATTAATTAACTCGTAAGACTTCAATTTTGAATAAAATCAACAAAATTCTAAAATATTGAAAGATCACCTTACTACAACATATTTATGAAAAAACGATTTTGGAACAAAAGGAAAGAATTTTGAATAAAACCCACAAAATTTTAAAATAAAGTAAGATCACCTTACTACAAGATATTTATGAAACCATAATAAAAACAAAAGGAAAGAATTTTGTTAAAATCAACAAAATTCTAAAAATATTGTAGGAACAACTTACTAACAGTATTTATGAAAAAACTATGTTGGAACAAAAAGAAAAGAATTTTGTTAAAGTCAACAAAATTCAAATATATTGTAATATCAAATTACAAACAAAGTATTAATGAAAAATATTTATGATAAATAAAAGAAAAAGAATTTAGAATAAAACAAATCAATTCTAAAATATATAGTAATGTCAAATTCCAACCAATGATTTATAAAAACATTCTATGAAATTAAATAAAAGGAAATAAAAACCAGTGATACAATTAAATGAATAAACTTGTGTTGAAATAAAAATACTAACACTTTGAAGTAATACAAAGAGAAACAATGACCACATTAATATAATAATTAAAGAATTCATTTGAATAAAAAAATCAGAGAGAAGTAATATATGAAAAGGAACAAAATATATAAATGTAATTAAATAAATCAATAATGAGTATGATCATGAAATAAATGTCGAGTGTAATAAAGACAATTAGAAGAAAGTGCTAGAACATGGAACTAGTGGAAAAAATAAAAGCTGCGAAACAAACAAAAAAATATCAGAAAATATATGCTACCAATAAACAGAAGCAGATTGTAATAAAAATCAGAGAAGAATAAAGAATTAATAACAAAAACATTATATTAGAATAAACAATGATAATTATATTAATAAAAGAGCTTCCCACCATAATAAGAATTATAGTAAAAAATAAAACCATAAAATAGTTTTAGTGATTTTCACTCGTATGCTTTTACTTGGTGAAAATCCATTGTAAATTATAGTAAAAAATAAAACCATAAAATAGGTTTAGCGATTTTCACTCGTTAATTAAATAATTAATTATTTATTAATTATAATAAGAATTGAAATAACAATAAAGCTAACAAGTCAGAAGAATAACTGAGATAGGAATATTAAAATCTCTGAGCAATATACGAAGTGAAGTATCCAAAGATATTTTTTTAAATAGTCATAAAGTGGACTATTCTAAAATAATTTTTTTAATAACTGTCTGTAGATAAGTCCAGCAGTATTAATATGTTTTTGAGCAGAGATGATTTGCCTCTGTACTCAATTAGATGTGAAGTATTGGCCACCAGAGTATGTAGCCTACAGTGCCTCTCTGAACTGCCCCAGCTCACGTGTTAGGGAATGATAGGGAATAAATATCCCAGGGATAAAACACCAAGTTAAGGAAAATGAAAATAAAATAATAAATATGAAACTCAGATGACTATTACTATCAAGGAAGATCAATTAAGAATGAAATATAGGTAAGCTCGAATATGGAGAAGAAAAATTTAGAAATGGAAGGAAGTCTAGAATAATAAAAAATATAATAATTATCATAAGCAATTATTTCAGACAAACCAAGTATAGTCTGAACTAATCACTTCTGGAGGAGGGCAATCTGTAGCATGACAGATAATCCACTAAGTAATAATTCCATTATGATCATAAATAAATTTAAATTACATTAACTCAAAAGAAAATTCAAAGGAAAATAATTAAATATCAAAGGAAAATAATTAAATAACAAAGAAAATACCACTATAAAGGAAAAAGTTAAATTAAATCATAAAAATGTAACAAAAAAGTATCAAGAAAATTAAATCCGAAGAAACTAAAATAAAATCAGGATAATACCCAGGTAGGATAGGAGCAGGTAATAAAGAAGATACCCCGAACCAACCAACGGACAAAATAAAACCAAATTACCTTGGAAAACCCAAGAAGGAAGAAGGGAAGAAAAGAAGATGTAGGATGGGAGGACTACGAGGAATACCCATGATAAACCTATTACTAACAATAACATACCCCGAACCAAATTTTAATGTCACCCAAAGAAAGTATAACACCCCAAAACCTCATAGAAATGTAAAATAATTATAAACAAAAGTGTTTAGTAGTGTAAAAAGAAGTGCACCGACTAAAGTTATTATATAATAAAATAAACAAATCTTCACAGTCCATTATAACTAAAGGTTTGGTCTTAGAATATTGTAAAACTCAAATATAAATCAGACCCAACAGTGTAAGTGAACCAGTGCAAGTGATTTAAATATAATAAACTTCAAGTAAAGGTGTAACTGTTACTTTAACTATGTGCTATTAAATAACTTTAATATTTTATATAAATACAGAGATGACAAGTCATGAAATATTATTATGAAAATATTTATAATGTTTCATAGAAGAGGCCACTTTTTGTCAAAAAACATTCTTTGAAATGTAAATGATAAAGAGAGCAGGTGGGAAATAATTACTGTGACAGGGGATTAAAAATGTAATACACAATATAAACAGAAAGGACTGGAATCAATTTAAGTTTAACAAAAAATAAAAATTAAATGGCTAATTATGTTTGTGTTTAAAGCCTATGAACTCCACATTTCCATGTGGTATATAGAATAAGGATTATGATTAAGATAAGAATGTTTATTAATATAACAGTGTTCATACAGCCTAAAATGTCTATGTATGTATACTATACTAGTTTATAAAATGTTTGTTATGTATTTTTAAAAATAGTTCAAACTAAAATGTCTAACATTTAAGACTAATAATTAATTTTCAATATTGTTTTTGTATTATGAGCATGAATACAATGCTACATGTACCAATAGTTATATAAGAAGATTTTATTTAATATTGTGTTAACTTTAGAAAGTCAGAAGGGGTATAGAAATAACATTATTCAAAAAACAGTATATGTAAAACTATAAAATCTAGGCCAAATAGGAAATTCCAAATAACATTATAATTGAGTAAGGAAGTTAAATAAACCAAGTAAACTAATGACATTTATATAAGGTGAATCAATCACCAACTACTATAACTGAAACTATACTTTAAAAGAATAATATAAAAAGATGTATAAAATTATTAAAAAATTGCAAAATGTAATACCTAACAATTTCAGAGGAGGAATAGTAAATTCATGAATTATAACTAAAAGAATGATCAATTGATAAATTTGTAGGAAATTAAGGAAAGCTAAAGATTTATATCAATCTGAAATTTATTATAATCATATTTATAACACACAAGATGGCTAATATTTTGGACAAGAACAGGAAGCAGATATTGAGCCTATATTTCCAAAATGACAGAAATATAGCAATTTTGACAAACAAATTTATACAGATTGACTATTGTATGTCAAATTAAGCAGAAGGAGTTAAAGAAACCAAGTATGTATTTACTAGTTCACGAAAGTAATCAATAACCAAAATATATTCTGAATATAATGTACTTTAAATCACATGCAGAGGAAGTGATTAATAAATGAAGCAATACTTTTCTAATATTAACTTGGCAAGATATTTCAGGAGACGAAGGAAGTAAAACAGTTCTTATTTAACACTGAGAGTGAACAGTTGAATTAAGCTTGCGCTAATAACACGGATAGCGAATACGTTAATGGCGTATAACGGATGAGCCTATCTTACATTAAAACAGTCGAGAGTTACGGAAAAATTGTATTTAAACCTAACTTCAGTGAATACCACAACCACAAACGGTGAAAACAATTAAAACTGAACAGAATACCAGTGAAATAAAATAATAAAACTATAAAACAAGAAATATAACTTAACCAAACGAACATCACATTTTTTGACATACACGCAACAGAAGTGAACACACCTAATACCAAACATTTAAAGTCAGTGAACACGGAACACTTAACCAGGACACCTCTCACAACACAATAGACATTATCCAATATTGCAGAACCAGGGAAGCAGTTGAGAAGGCAGCTTTATTAGCAGAAAATTCAGCGTCCTCATTCCAGTTTTACTGCAAATACGAAGTGTCGGCCATTTTGAAAAATCCCATCATGCAACACCACCTCCACTGATTGAATTCGTCGTTCGCTGTTGGTAAAACGATTCAATTTTATAATCATTATATATCATTAGATCATTTTGTAATTATTAATTATTAAGATATATTTTGTGAATGTTATACTTTCTATACTTGCCCCTTCTCTGACTATTATAATTATAACCGATCAAAGAACCAGTCGAAAATATTTCTATATAATAACCTGTATTAACAATTGGTTACCCCTGTGCAAGAGTCGAGTGTTCTATATGTGATAATCGATTTTAAATCGATATTATTAAATTTGTCAATAAATATATTAATTCTACGCTTTGATTTAATTTTTATTTTAGAATTTTTATAAATAAAGAGTTGATTCACAACAGGATCAAAGAAAAAGGCGACATTACTCAAGTGGGAGTAATATACTTGAGAAAGAAGAAAGATACCCGATCGATTAGCGAAATGAGACAATCCTATTAACTCTAAATTTATTTACAGTAAAAGAGAAGCGAATTTATTGACATTATTAATACAGATTAAAACAAAATTTTCACACGACACTATTACAAGGATTATTATTTAAATTATTGAACATAAAAACAGACATTAAAATTTTTTTTTTAATTTTTAAAAAAATAAAACAAAATTTTTTTTTGTTTTGTACACGAACGGAAACAATTTTTTATTTGTACTTGTTACATTGTTTATATTTTCTTTCAAAGATCGTTTTGACATCCCACAAAGCTGGGTTTGTTTATGTATTAAAGTCTTGACAATAATGTTAATATTATGTAATTACATTTCTTTCTTATTTTACATTTTTAATTTAACTTTTACATCTTAATATGATTCACTAATTGTATTTAACTAGTTACTTGCACTGGATTTTCCAATACAATAGTTAATTTCTTACAATTTGTTGATTTTGGATTTATACAGTTAGGCATTTTCTAGGCCTAAGTAGTAATTGGCTATATTTTCTTATTTTACACAAATTAAAGATTATTTTACATTTATCTATGTGTTGCTTGGTGTCACTTATGATTTGTTTACTTTTTGAATTAATTTGGGCTGTTTTATAATAATTGTATGTTCTTATTACTTTACAAAATCATGGCCTGTCTATTATTCTCTAATTTCTTTTCCTGTATTATTATGTTTGTGAAGAATGTATCTCTTTACTTATCTATATTGCCATTTTTTATAACTTGTCTATTATTTACTATTACTTATAAAACATAACACAAAATTTAGGTTTATGGTCTGTATACTTTTTTCAGCCATATTCCTTCTCATAAACTTAATTGAACAAATCTTTTAACAGTTACTATGCTAATCTTGTTTTATATTTAGCTTATTCTTAACAATTTGGTGACTAACATTATAACACCATTTATTTTATCTTACTAATTATCCCTTTGAACATAGGATGTTTTACTTATTTTGCACTTATATTCTTTAGTATATTTTTTCTTCTAAACTTTACTATATATTTTTTCTCTACCTAACCATTGTAACACTAATATTTTTAATCATTATGGGATGTTTACCCCGAATACCATTGTATTCCTAATCTACAATCATCTTAATTCTAATAACAATAATATTCTTATTCTCTGGCACTTTTCACCTTTAAACTGTAGTGTTAATCACTGGTTTTAGGTGTCTATACCTATCTGTAGGGGTTTCTATTTATTTTGGGTTTACACTGGCATTTTGCACTTTTTTATGGTACTTGAGTGTTACTAGTGGTTATTCCCTAATATTGATTTTTCTTTTCTCACTTAATCACCTTCACTCCCTACCTATCTCTCACTTCTGGGTTTTTTATTGTTTTATTGACAATTATTAGTTATACTGTTAACAAGTTTCATGCTCTGATTCACTTATCATCATATAGTTATTCATAACATTTAATATCTATTTCTCTGGTTAGTGTACTTTATTTGATATTACTTTATTTGATTTTAATATTTATCATTTACATTTATTATTTGTTTGAGTCTTTTTCATCATCATTTGAATTTAATGTTTCTCCTTTTCTTTTCTTTATTATTTTTTTGTGTCTTTTTATATCTTCTCATTTTATTTTCTTTATTGTTTGTTTGTGTCTTTTTCATTTTGTGTCGTCATCATTTAATATAGTTGATTCATAGTTTTTTCCCTGGTATTGGGGTGGCTTTTTGTGTTGTAACAACGTTACAGTCATTCTAGTGCTATTTATTTAAAATTGTTAATTCTTCTTCTTTTATCTACCTTTAGCTGTATGCTTTTTACTTTATATTCTATAGTATTTAGAGGATGCTTAATTTTTACTGGTTATAATCTGTAATTTTTGTGGGTTTGGCATTGTGATAATTAATTATGAGATATAAAGATGAAGTACATTGGAATTAATGATGTGAGAACTGGAAATATGGCTTACTACATTTACAATGAAGGATTTGCCCACAAAACTTCTGATGATGTAGTTTGTTTATTTTTATACCATTATTTTTTAATTTTGTTGAAGATGGCACTGATGAATTACATTTGTCTTGCGACAACTGAGTAAGGCAAAACAAGAATCATTTTAACAGTTATAAAAATGTTGATTGTTTTAATAAAAATACAAAAATTTAAAGTTATAAGCTTCTTCTTCCCTCTTTGTGGTCACTTGTTATTGCCTTGTGACCACGATTTTTGGCTATAAAGAGGAAATGCAGCCAGTATAACAGACTGTACACCACTGAAAATATGTGGAAGATGTAATTTTTAAGGCTTCAAATAATCCTTATAACATTTGAGTTTTCTTGGTGAATACATAAATGGTGTTGGATTTCCAAAACTGGTACAAAAAATTCTACACTAAATCAGCTGTTGATGTAGAATATTAAGTTCCACATGTACTTCTAAGACTGGACCAGAAGAATAATTTTTAATCCCTTGAATATCATCATTTTCAATATACATCAATAAATGCATGATTTGTTAAAATAACAGAATTCATTGATGGATTTACTGATTACACTTTTAAATTAAGAAACTGAAATGCTTTTAACTCTACCACTTGAAACTGCTTATCATGATAAAATACCATTATTATAAAGCAAGATGAAGGGCCTATTGAAACTTTAACTATATACCTCCAGAAACAACACATTTTTGCCTGGCCTACTAAAACCATACAAGATTCCAGACAATGCATTGGTCAATTAAAAAAAAGTTTTATTTTACAACATTTAATTAAAGAATATTGATTTGACTTATATGTGTGTTTAAATTGTTTTAAAATAAAGAAAAAACAAAGGTGTGTTTTATAATAAAAAAATGCTTACTTTATCTTTACATATTCTAATAATTGCATAAAGGGCACATGTCCAAACTTAAAAATGGGTCTGTACCCAACATAAAGATAGAATTTTTAGATTATTTTTATGACAACTTAAAAATAATAATATTGCACGTATTTAATAATATTTTGAGATTTATGTCACTTTAAAATTATGATATGCAGTTTTTAGTGTTTCCTGAAAAATGTACTTTTACTATATGTACCAGTACCTATATTATATATATTGTAACATACCAAAATAGCAGTTACATAAAATAACTATCTAATACGTCAAATAAAAGGATATCATGAAAATATTTCATCGAGCATAGAAGAAGGAACAGGAGAATACAAACAAAATGTGTATCTACGAATGAATAATATTGAACTAACCCAACGAAGAAGAAGGAAGAGTAATAAGAGTATCATTGAGTATAACAAATAGAGAAAAATACCAATGAGCCAATATAATACGTTAGCATCCAGGCCCAATAGATCCAAATAGTGAGGGGATATGCCGAAAATAATTATCAACATAAAAAGGAGACGAATCAAGTACAATCACAATAGTGATAAAACAAATTAATTTGTTTATGAGTGTGAAATAAATATGGGACAATGATTACCATAATCATGAATCAAATATGGAAGAGTATGACAATATTCAGGGAACATGGATTATTACAAATAATGTGTAACCAAGGAGAACACCGACAGTGAGAAACAACTAACCAAAAGAAGAAAAGGAGAAGAAGAGGAAAAGAAATGTACCATGAAGAATGAAGATTTTGTATGAACAGTACAAGACATCAACATTCACAAGATAGACAAGGAATTAAAATCATTATAGTGACCAGAAGAAGTGTAATTATTATTTGTATACCAATAACAAAGAAACCCAGTGTTGAGCATCAATAAGTGATCACGAACAATGACAGTGAGTACTTAATATAAGTGTAACAACATGTGATATGATAACCTTTTTACCCCAAGTAAACAGCACAAACAATACCAGTGAAAATGTTTATAACGGAGGAAAGTGATTAACCATTATAAGTGAAAGAATCCACGATTAACTAGTGAAATGCACAGACAATTAGTGTAACAAGTTTAATCCAAGATTGTAAAATCACAGAGATAATCAGTAAGACCACCAAAAAATATGAGACAGAACAGTAAATTAATTGTCCAAAGAGTTTAATAACAAAAGCTTTGTAATCCTTGATATGAAATGTGCCTGAATGCCATAGCAAGACAGGACAAAATGTAAATGAATAAATAGTAGAACAAATAGTAGCAAATAATCTAATTTGTTGTGTATAAACCAATCAATGTACCAAAGACTAGGTACAACCCACCAAAATATGTAACATAATTAGACTAAGAATACCAGTATTATTGTTTCAACAAATAGTGTAAAAATGTGTACAAAATGTGTAAAACTTAATAATAAACCATTGTAGTAGAATGCCATAATGAGATGGCAATAGTTGAATTAAATACTGAAAAAAAGTATGTAGCACATTGTTGTCAGACAACTGACACATAACCTCACAAGAGTTGAACCTATAACATAAAATCATGTACATTAATTAAACCAAGCAATTATCCACAATTGTTTCAAACAGAGACTAAATAAGAATAAAAATGCAAACCAATGATTACCATATGAACTGAAGGACACAGCAAATGAATTAGATTGAATACAATATCATTAAACTAAATAGACAGAACCCCAATGTGACAAGAGAGTTAGTCAAAAAACACTATCAAAACTTATAAAGAAAGTGTAACAAATGTGACTAGTAGTTAGAGAAATGTTCTATACTGCTATGAGAACATCTCACAAATATTATACTAGTGGTTTAATAATTGAAATATTACAAACTAACTAACTGCAATCATAGAACCAGGTGTAAATAACCACCATAATATAACTTAGAGAGCTTTCAGATAACAAAAAGTTAATGAATACATTGAACTAACAATGTACAACAATTGTACACAATTTTAATTACTAACAATATATCCCATGTGTACTAAAATAACTAAATAAGTGACAAAATGGAGAGATGAGAACAGAAAGTATTTTGATCATACTATATGTGAATACAAAATAACATTTTTATCAAAATAAAGTATGACCACATGTAAATAAATATACCTATTAGTGTTATAATGTCAAAAATATGTAGTAGAATAAGGAATAATGGCGTTACAAGTAAATGTAAACAATCGAACATAGTTGGTATAGACGCCATTAACAGATTTTGTTTAAACTACAATTATAACCATTTTATGTACTAACATGAAGGAGAAATGGACTCAGAATGTTTAGTAATAAGTATTAAAGTGTAATTACGACGAAATATGGTGAAAAAGACTTATTTGTATTAAGAAACACCATATGAGTTTTCAAGAAGATCAAGTGAATTATTAATGAACGGAATTAGTGCTTGTTTAGACTTAAAATAAAGCCACAAGTGTCCGCGATTTAATGCCACTATCCAAATGACGATATGACAAGAAATAAGAAACTTATAGCCATTATAAGTTTTTCAATCATTTTTGAGTATCCATGTATACGTCAGAGATAATCTCGAACCCATGCTTACTGACGCTAAAAATTAAAAGTTTTATTTTACCAGAGTGTTTGGGGTTGAGAGTATGACCTTTTGAACCAATCAAATAGCTTAAAATGACCAGACGAAAAGAGACGCTTTAGCGAAATGTTATAATCGTTCTGCAACACTCACGGCGAGAGGTTTATGTCAAAGTCAGCAAGATATTTTTTTGAAATGTGCACGTCACCTACAGTAATACACAGACAGACATTAACCTATACTAAACACCACATTACCGAGTGTCAGTGAATTAAGTGAACAGTGAATTAACATGATCAGTGTATAATAAGGGTCATGTTCAGTGTAAATAATCAGGGAGTACAATACTTTAATAATTTTAAAGAAATTGATAAAAAGAATAATTCTCATTGACGAACGAAAGTTATTGTTTTGACTGCACTAGTCAAGTTACGCTTGAGTGCTTTAATAAGTAATGATGGACAATTATCAGAATTTAATAAACAAGTTGTAGCACAATCTAATGACAATAATTAATTGAAAAATAATTATTTTATATTTAAAAAATAATTGAGAACGGCGGAATTAAACTTAAATACCGCTCATTAATATGTGAATATAGTCGCTTACTTGACTATAACTTTTGAATTAATTAATAATAATTTTTTTGTGCGAATATTTTTATTACTGATAATTACACATCATATGAATAGTAAATAAAGTGTTTGTAACTATAATATTAAGAATCTTATATATAACAATACTTATTATAAATAAACACTTACTTGTTCCTAGGCAAACTAACCTAGAACCGAGCATATATTTTTGTCACAAAGAAACAATTCTGTTCTTAAATGATTTTTATGAGATGAAAGCAATAATAAGAGTTTTTTTTTAGATTTTTTCTCTTTCCAGTACATAGTTATGATAACTAATGAATTAATAATAATATTTTAACAGTGCAACGTTCAAAGCACGTGTTGACCTTAGCTTCTCTAGACTTCTGCATAACATACGATAGTACGATATTATCGACTATCGTACCAAGATTAGTAATTTTAAATTTTTGTTCTTTTTCATAATAGTAGATAAGTAAACAGTGTTATTCAAAACCACATCTTTATATCTGGTATCATGTGTCTTAAAAGAATTCACTAAATTGGTAATATAATTAACCAAAGTGAACCTAACCTAGTTCACAATACTATCGTACATTACAACAGTGTTACCAGCCTTGAGCTGTAGAGATCTCATTATTTATTTAATTTGTTGTTGTTTATGAAGATATCATATTAATTGTTTTAAAAGAGTTTTTACTGAATTTAACCATTGTCAATAAAATCCTCAGTTTATTATCAGTGGACACAGAGTTTTAATTTCTATAAAATAGAAGCAATAGTTTAATTTTTTTTAGAAACAACTATCTCATAAGGTGGTGGTAATATTTAAATTACTGATATTATTCAACTTACAATTGAACATTTGAATCATTTTATTTTTATGTGCATTTTTTTCGATATTCAAAAGGAATATCTGTGTATGTCAAGTGTGTTTACAGTAAGAGAAGTCGCCCATCGAGAATAGTGAAGATATCCACGGATGGTAAGTGGGGAGGTTGATACAGTGAACTGATAGCGAGCATAATACTCTTTTAAACCACAAACTTTAAATTCCAATCAGCCAATTCTAATAATCATTCTAATAATAATCAACAATAACATCATATCTATATATACTCGACTTGAGTATCAACACAACAGCATCCACTATACAACTATAACTAACAACATCTAAATCTATAATTGTATATTATAATATATAAGATAAAAACTTCCTCAGCAGTCTCTCTTGTAGCAACTTGCTCTGATGCTGTGATGTGTTCCAAATAAAAGTAAAATTTCTTAAAATTTTAAATGCTTTCAATTGACTTAACATAAATCTTACATAAATTTTATCAGAATTAAGTTCTGTATATATTTCAGTAATGTTGCTTGTGTATTTACAGTTTCACAAAACAAAAATTATGCCAAGCCAGAAAATTGTATTTTTTACTTTAATTTGTATATACTAGCGAAGAGCTGAACTCAGTGAGGATCCGCTAGCTTAATACAGTGGTAATGAAATTCCTTTCAAGTACAAAATGAACATTATATAGGACAGAAAAACACTTTTAATTGCTTACACAAAGGCAATGAATTTTAGTAGGGCTACACCTAGTTGTCTACAGAAAACAAGTCACTGCACAAATTTCTAATTTGGACTATCCATTCCTACCAAGTGATAAACTTAACTACAGCTGACCTGAATGGAAATTTATCAGTGTTACCAACAACTTTCATCAAAATGTATCTTTAAAAAAATAAAATAAATACAACTAATTATTTGAATGGCCCTTGTATATAGTCAGTTACTGATTTATTATATAACTATAACTTACTGGTACACTTCTTCATTGAACTTTTTCCTTGCTTCTTCCTGTTTTTCTTTTTCAATTAATTCTTCCTTTTCTACCTTCTCCCTTTCCCTTATTTTTCTCTTCTCATCTCTTTGTGCACTTACATGGCTCTCTTTCCACCACTTGGACCACTCTCTCATTGACTGCTTTCTACCTGGTTCACGATGGATAAAGTGCTTTAAACGATCTAGCTGAATAAATAACAAAGAAATATAACTTTATAAATAAAGAACAAAGTTACAATTGTCTATTATTAAACTTTCTTAGTATGGAAAAGTTATTCTTATAAAAGGTACTTATGCTATTCTATACCTTTCATTTATAAAAAAAATTTGTTGTTGCTCGTTGTTCCCAAACACAATAATATAACAGTTTCTTTTGAAGGCCATAAAATAAGAAGAACCAGTGTGCTATCTTTATGAATACAGAGCAACAGGTAAAACAGTAGGCTATCTATCATGTAAATAGGAATACATCTTTTGATAAGAGGAGTTGCATCTGGTTGCATAATTCAGTGTTATTTACTTCATCCAAAGATAACTACCTACATCATCTTCCTTCATTTGTTTAAAGAACATAACAACTTCATCATTATAACTACTGGAACTACTGTATGAGACTAGAACTATATGAAAAATTCTTTCTGATTACTGTTAAACATTACATTACTAGTAAGCAATCTCCTTCATCTTCAATTTTTCCCTTCTGAAGATGTTAGCTGCTTCCAGTTTCCATAGATATTGGTTTTTCCAATTACCAATATGCACTTGTGTGGTATCATTATCTCAATTCGTTCCCTATTCTAGTACTGGTTCTTTTCCAGTTTTGAGGTTAATTGAAGTGTTAAATGCAATGTAATACTTTACCTAGAAGATTAGGTGCAAATATGCTGTCAGGACCTAAACTTGAAGTGATGTTTAAAATATAAGCAATAAAGTACAAAATAAATCTCAGAAAATGTTGGTTATTATTAATATCTACGTTTACCCCCCCCCCATTACACACACATACACACTGCATGCGTGTGTGCATGTGCGTGTGCGTGTGTGTTCTATATTAATAGTATCTTCACTGATTTCTGCAAAATTATATAAAATGAAGCCTGTAATGAAACTCGATTCCTCCCAATTAAAAGGTTTATTAAATATTTAAAATGTTGTAGTATTTGAAGTTATAAGTGTGTTTACAATTGAAAGTTAAAGTTACAAGTTATGATGAATCGAGAAAAAAATTATAATTGTCTAAAAAGAACTCCTTTAGATAAAAATCAAATAATTGCAGTAATGTTGTTTGAAGAATAACGTTGCTTAATTCAATAAATAAAGCGTACTAGCTGGTTGCTTGATGAAGGTGGCCGTCGCGTTGATTCAGGCAGCGAAACTCCTCTTCCAGGTTGAAAGTCGTCTAAGTACGTAAAGTCTAGTCACGTCTGGACAATAAAATTAATAAAATACACTTCCACGTACCTGGTCGTGATTCTGGAAGTTCCGAAGTTCACCTCTTTAATAAATTAATAAGCTGCCAAGACGGTTTACAAAACCAGCTTACTTTATTTACAAGGTTAGGTTACCTTGTTTAATAATGGGCGCCACACAGGTTTATTTCGGGAAAATCCCGTGTAAAACCCATTAACAGAATCAATAATTATTTTTTAAAAAACTGAAATTGTGTTTATTGCCCTTATGGCAATCCAAATTCAACAACGTATGATCTCTACTAAAAATTACTTCGATTATTTTGAATTAATTCTTTATTTATTTTTAGAAATAAATTAAGTCAAGTTATGCTGCTAATAACTGGGTTTTATTTGTACCCTTGATAATGAATTCAAACAAACATAATTAAGAAAATACATTGATATACAATTGAAATTAGTTCGTTCACTTACCCTATTCTACTAGCTCAGAGCATAAACAACAGTTCTGGTTATGTCCAGATAAACTTTACTTTAAACATTAATTTTATTTATATCTCGGGCGTAAATTCTTTGAAACACAAGAAAGAATGCTCATGCCTACATAAAAGTTAATTATTTTATAATACAATATTGACTAGTAATGCCGTGTTGTTTACTAACAAAAAATCAAACCTATTTAGGTTAGGCGTTCGTCACGCTTGCTTAATTATTCACAAAAGTTATATAGTGAGACCACTTAAGACTAACATCATTCTTAAACAGGATTGACAAATCCACTAAATAAATTCAGACATTGTGTAACACAGAAAATGTTTTGGTGTTATGCGTCAGTACAAATTTTGTTTACAAAATATATAGGTTAGTGCACTCAGAGTAATGGAATAAATTGTCACGCTGTTACCTCTGTATTTTAATCTTTTCGATTAAAATTTAATTACACTCTCCAAGGATCGGATTATAATGACCCTGGCTTTACACTACACACGCACTTGAACAGAGAATATTGGTCCGCTTCTGACTAAAAAGGACCTTGTTTAATACTATTTAATTATTTTCTCCTGTTCAATGTATCCCGCACTAAATAAAATAAATACTTCACATCGATGCACTGATTCTATGTAGACTGTCTAGTAGTTACTTTTTGTTGCCGAAATAATTCAATGGACGCACTATTAAATAAAGCTATCAGTTAATAACAATTTTGATCTGTCGAGCGGCACCTTCTTGCTCGTGATGAATGTCAAAAGTGTCTAACGGTAATTATCTGCATTCCTTTATATACCCTCTGTTTTGATACAGCTTAGGCGGTTGTTTCATTTAGTAAACTATTTTCTGATTGGCTTAACCAGACGTTACGAAAATGATGCATTGTTTTCCAACTGTCATTAACGGTTTTTTTTTGCTAAGATGATTGACAGCTATCGTTGTTGTTGTTATTAATAAACAGATTTTTTACTTTCTATTTTCAAATGATGCTAACGCATGTCACGCACTTATTATAGTTGCGATCGGGGTTGTATCGCTATCAAATTAAAGGATATTTTTTACTCTTTCATTTGATATAGTTTGACACTGGTTTATTTACACTTTCACTGACATTTTTTAAAATAAATAATGTTCAGGTATATGGCTTCGTGCTGTCGTCTGCTAACGAAGCCGACTATGATTCTCTCTTATCAATACATTATTTGTGTTCCACATCGCATTTTCACTTAAATGTCTGTGTTGGAACACTAACATATCCGTCTTTATACTTATTTAACAAATATAATGATTAAATCTTTACTTATTGATGTAATACATTGCTATGAACTATCCTTACTTCCTAATGACATTTTGGTTTACACTATTTTGCTCTATGCTATTCATTAATAATTGAGTTATTACTTGTATAATGTATTAACAATGCTTATTGCTACGTTTGGTATAAAGATTGTTCAGTGTATGTGATTTACTCTTAGTACTTTCTACTTATCACCTTACTGACAACTGTTCGTTTTAGGCGTTGCCTAGGCATACCGTTTGCATCGGATTTATGCCTTAATAATGTTTATTAGTCACATTTGGTACCTTGGTGAGGTAACTTACTTATATAAGGTTCCCTCTTACAATTATTTTTACTTATTATGATTACATTTGAGATTGTAATACAGTTTCAATTTTATTGTGGCCATAGCTAATATTAGTCCTAGGCATTAATAGTTACTAGTCATAGTTGATTTATTCTCAGCCAAATACTGCTGCTGATATAATATTATCCGGGTCGTTATTTAATTATTTTTATTAACATGTCAAATTACATTCAAGTTATTCACTGACTCGCTTGGCAGCTTAAAGTGAATTTAATTTGTCCATTAGTTTGTGTCAGTTATAGTATTGGTTGTAGTGTCAAGCAGTGTCTTGTTTACTGCTTCTTGTGGCACTTCTTCTTTCTTCTTCAATGGTTCTTTCCTTCCTTGCTACTTTTATCATCATATTATCTACTTACATTCCCTTCATGTATTTATTAATTCTATGGGCATATGTCTAGGTTATGTAACACCTGGTCATGTTACATATACTCCCCTCTCAAAATTGATAATTTGAGAGAAAATTTTATTTTTGATAAAATTATCATTTCAGTTTAAGTTTAGTACATTATTACTGCTTTTTGTCTTGTACTCTCTGCATTGAATTTTAACATACTCTTAGTGTGTTGCACTAGGTTGAGTTCTTAGCTAGTGATATCATTCTTAGCTTACTAGTATTTCTTCAAGTTTCTCCTATTCTAAGTTATTTAATTACAATAGGTTTCACTTCTTAAATTAACAATTTCCTGTCTTACAATAATACATTTTTCTTTCTCATTACATATCTTTATTTTCGTGATAAGCTCAATGGTTCTTTCATTTTTTACCTCACAGTTTTTTTTTATCAATAATCCTTGATATATTACCATATAATTCCCTAACATTTGTAGTGGGTTCGGAGTCAGAGGGGCTCTATTTGGCATCCATTCTCCGCCGTTCCTCAGCTACACGTCCTCAGAATCAGAGGCATCCTCATCTCTGTCTGAGACAAAATAAAAATTGCACGTAGCAATAGTTGCACTATCACAACACATAAAATATAACATATCATTCATTTTTCAATAATATAACATATTCAATATAACATTCAAGGTATTAGAGGTTTCATTTGTATCACATTTTATTCCTTTATACTTTCTAACATACTTCCTTTTCACAGGTAATTATTCCCTTTCAGACTTGATATATTGGCTATGTTCTTTATTAGCCTTGTGGTTACTTGACTATACTAGTTTATAATTTGCTTTGGTTCATCTGAGTATTCTTAAAATTACACACTTATATTGATCATCATACCATCATGCAGTTGTTTCTTAAATATAGAGTTTACAATATTTCACTCTTACAATAGTTTACAATTATCCTGAATTATCAGGGTTTACAGTATTCATATACTAGACATTTTGTTAGATATTCTCCGACATATTTTGTTAGTAAATACAATTGGATACTTTTTCATCGTCTAATTAATATTTTTTATATTCCTTGATAATAGTAGTATTTTGACACTTATCTTTGTCATTTATTTTATTCTAACATATTGTTAGACAATAGTTGACTTTCTCTCCCTTCATTCCATAATAAATATAGCCTTCTTCTTTATAATTAACTCTCTTTGGTATTCTGCCTCTCTACTCCTTCAAGTGTCTGATAACTTACACTTATTCTGGATGGTTTTATATAATTTCTTTGGTATTGCGAGAGGTATACAATATTTGACATTTAAATTCTTGTTACATACGACATTTGGTAATTAAATAACATTTTTCATTCTCTTCATTCCATAATAATAATAGCCATCTTTCTAATTAACTCTCTTTGGTATTCTGCCTCTCTACTCCTTCAAGTGTCTGATAACTTACACTTATTCTGGATGGTTTTATATAATTTCTTTGGTTTTGTGAGAGGTATACAATATTTGACATTTAAATTCTTGTTACATACGACATGTGGTAATTAAATAACATTTTTCTTTCTCTTCATTCCATAATAATAATAGCTATCTTTCTAATTAACTCTCTTTGGTATTCTGCCTCTCTACTCCTTCAAGTGTCTGATAACTTACACTTATTCTGGATGGTTTTATATAATTTTTTTGGTTTTGATTTAACATAGGAGTATTAGAGTAATTTTATATCACTACTTTATGTACATTTTTGTTATATGATATTCTTTTGTTCTACATAATATAATAGATATCTTCCTTATCCTTAGATTATTTAGTTTATAATACACATTTTTCTATCACTTAATATGACAAATCTGGTTCTTATTTAATATGTAACAAATAGTTTAGCATACACACTTTTTATAGTACAATATGGTAAATGGGCTTGCTATAGGCAATTAGCCACTTTCAATACCTTGGGTATAATAAATGACCCTCCTGATCACTAATTTAATCCTTTTATAGTAGATACTTTTAACATTTCTTATACAATAAACATTCTTGTGGTAATCGTCGTACAATAATATAATTTGTCCTTTTATAATAATAATTACATTTATCGTTTATATATTTGGGGTTCTGTGGGCTTTTCCATTCTATTGGGTCCATTGGTTGGGACAATTACGTTTCACAGGTACCCTTTTTTATAGCTGTCTCTAGTACAACATGTTTGTGGTATTTGGCACCCTATAATAACATCTCATAACAAACTTCCTTACGCATATGATTTTTATGGTCCTTTGTTACGGTATAAGGGCCTATGTCCAGTACTAGTAGCTTTGGAGATACCTGCCTATCATGCGGTTCTTCCATTTTGCGGCTACCAGATAGTCATCGGCTTCCCGTTTTCCCGCCTTCTTCTTCTCATCATCTTTGGTATCCATGTGTCCGGTGTATTCCTGGTCTTTGTTATTATTGACGTCTAGTACCTCTTCTAACTCTGGTTGATCGTCATTAGTTTCCTGGTTGGATTTTTCCATCGATTGGTCCCTCTTCTTCCGCAATTCCTTTATTTCTTGGGCATACCCTTCAATGATCCGGTCCAGTTGTTCTTGATATCCTTTCCTTTTCTTGGAATGCCTTATTCTCCCTTTGGAAATATCTGCTTTAAGTATTTTATTGGTTATAGTCTTCTCTGTTGTAGCACATTTCTTCTCTTCGTCCATCTTCCTGAAGCTCCTTCGATACTCCTTCCTAGAGATACCTTCTTTACGGTTGATGACTGGGAAATACATCATATTAATTAGACCACTTCGAGTCATTTCGATTAATTCCTTGGTTACCCTAGTCTTCTTTGGGCGTATTGTTCTTCTTTCTTCCTTTTTCTTAATAATTTTGTTCCGTTCTTTATGATTTTTAATTTTTAAATTCACTTGTTCGGTGTTTTTATTTCTGGGTAATTCTTTTGTCTCCACTTGATCATCACACATGGGCAGATTATTTTGTTCTAATTCTTCCTTCTCAGCTAATAACTCTTCCACTTCTTTAATTACCTGAGTCTTCTCTATATCTTCGGCATCGATCTCCTTGTATTGAATATCTTCCTTTTGTCTGTCAAGCTCATTTTCAGATGATGATGTATTTGAGTCCCCTTCATTCTCAGTTGGTTCGACCTCATCTTCAGGTTGCAATTCTTCTGTGGTTTCATCATTGGGTATTTCTTCAGTTTCTGAGTTGTTGTCGTTTCGTAATTCTTCTCTTATTATCTGGCCCAATTCTTCCGTATATTTCTTATTCATTTTATCCATTTTCTTGCTAATATCCTTTAATGTGGTACTCAGCTCTTCCTTTAACGCACTGTTGCTGTCGTCTATTTTCCGGTTCAACGCGTCCATGGATCTATTGGTATCGTCTAATTTTTTATGGAGATCTTCTCTCAGTGATTCGATATTTTTCTGGCCGTCATCCATTTTCCTGTTGATCGATTCCATATTTTTATTTAATAACTCGACATTCTTCTGATTCTCCGACCGGGATTTCTTACCATCTTCTTTCAGTAATTCGAAGTTTTATTATTTTCTATGATCGCCCTCATTATGTCTTGTAGGCTTATGTCCCCTGATGGTGCGGGTCTCTCAGGTTGCTTGGGTTGGTTGTTGACCCTCACTTCCACTTCCGGTTCTGCATGGGGTGTTTCTTCGGGTCGAGTTTCTATGTTATTAATTGTAATGACTTCCATTTCGGGTGTTGGTTGTGCCTCGTATGTCTCTGTATTTGGTTGTACCCCTTCTACTCGGCTGTCCTTGTATCTTGTATCGTATTGGTGTGTGTGTGTGGCATGTTTGTTCTTTTGTGTTTGCGGGGCTGATTATAAATATACAAAATTTTTTCGTCTAATATTTTTCAGCCTCACGTTGCTGGTCGCCAACTTGTAATGAAACTCGATTCCTCCCAATTGAAAGGTTTATGAAATATTTAAAATGTTGTAGTATTTGAAGTTATAAGTGTGTTTACAATTGAAAGTTAAAGTTACAAGTTATGATGAATCGAGAAAAAAATTATAATTGTCTAAAAAGAACTCCTTTAGATAAAAATCAAATAATTGCAGTAATGTTGTTTGAAGAATAACATTGCTTAATTCAATAAATAAAGCGTATTAGCTGGTTGCTTGATGAAGGTGGCCGTCGCGTTGATTCGGGCAGCGAAACTCCTCTTCCAGGTTGAAAGTCGTCTAAGTACGTAAAGTCTAGTCACGTCTGGACAATAAAATTAATAAAATACACTTCCACGTACCTGGTCGTGATTCTGGAAGTTCCGAAGTTCACCTCTTTAATAAATTAATAAGCTGCCAAGACGGTTTACAAAACCAGCTTACTTTATTTACAAGGTTAGGTTACCTTGTTTAATAATGGGCGCCACACAGGTTTATTTCGGGAAAATCCCGTGTAAAACCCATTAACAGAATCAATAATTATTTTTTAAAAAACTGAAATTGTGTTTATTGCCCTTATGGCAATCCAAATTCAACAACGTATGATCTCTACTAAAAATTACTTCGATTATTTTGAATTAATTCTTTATTTATTTTTAGAAATAAATTAAGTCAAGTTATGCTGCTAATAACTGGGTTTTATTTGTACCCTTGATAATGAATTCAAACAAACATAATTAAGAAAATACATTGATATACAATTGAAATTAGTTCGTTCACTTGCCCTATTCTACTAGCTCAGAGCATAAACAACAGTTCTGGTTATGTCCAGATAAACTTTACTTTAAACATTAATTTTATTTATATCTCGGGCGTAAATTCTTTGAAACACAAGAAAGAATGCTCATGCCTACACAAAAGTTAATTATTTTATAATACAATATTGACTAGTAATGCCGTGTTGTTTACTAACAAAAAATCAAACCTATTTAGGTTAGGCGTTCGTCACGCTTGCTTAATTATTCACAAAAGTTATATAGTGAGACCACTTAAGACTAACATCATTCTTAAACAGGATTGACAAATCCACTAAATAAATTCAGACATTGTGTAACACAGAAAATGTTTTGGTGTTATGCGTCAGTACAAATTTTGTTTACAAAATATATAGGTTAGTGCACTCAGAGTAATGGAATAAATTGTCACGCTGTTACCTCTGTATTTTAATCTTTTCGATTAAAATTTAATTACACTCTCCAAGGATCGGATTATAATGACCCTGGCTTTACACTACACACGCACTTGAACAGAGAATATTGGTCCGCTTCTGACTAAAAAGGACCTTGTTTAATACTATTTAATTATTTTCTCCTGTTCAATGTATCCCGCACTAAATAAAATAAATACTTCACATCGATGCACTGATTCTATGTAGACTGTCTAGTAGTTACTTTTTGTTGCCGAAATAATTCAATGGACGCACTATTAAATAAAGCTATCAGTTAATAACAATTTTGATCTGTCGAGCGGCACCTTCTTGCTCGTGATGAATGTCAAAAGTGTCTAACGGTAATTATCTGCATTCCTTTATATACCCTCTGTTTTGATACAGCTTAGGCGGTTGTTTCATTTAGTAAACTATTTTCTGATTGGCTTAACCAGACGTTACGAAAATGATGCATTGTTTTCCAACTGTCATTAACGGTTTTTTTTTGCTAAGATGATTGACAGCTATCGTTGTTGTTGTTATTAATAAACAGATTTTTTACTTTCTATTTTCAAATGATGCTAACGCATGTCACGCACTTATTATAGTTGCGATCGGGGTTGTATCGCTATCAAATTAAAGGATATTTTTTACTCTTTCATTTGATATAGTTTGACACTGGTTTATTTACACTTTCACTGACATTTTTTAATAAATAATGTTCAGGTATATGGCTTCGCGCTGTCGTCTGCTAACGAAGCCGACTATGATTCTCTCTTATCAATACATTATTTGTGTTCCACATCGCATTTTCACTTAAACGTCTGTGTTGGAACACTAACATATCCGTCTTTATACTTATTTAACGAATATAATGATTAAATCTTTACTTATTGATGTAATACATTGCTATGAACTATCCTTACTTCCTAATGACATTTTGGTTTACACTATTTTGCTCTATGCTATTCATTAATAATTGAGTTATTACTTGTATAATGTATTAACAATGCTTATTGCTACGTTTGGTATAAAGATTGTTCAGTGTATGTGATTTACTCGTAGTACTTTCTACTTATCACCTTACTGACAATTGTTCTTTTAGGCGTTGCCTAGGCATACCGTTTGCATCGGATTTATGCCTTAATAATGTTTATTAGTCACATTTGGTACCTTGGTGAGGTAACTTACTTATATAAGGTTCCCTCTTACAATTATTTTTACTTATTATGATTACATTTGAGATTGTAATACAGTTTCAATTTTATTGTGGCCATAGCTAATCTTAGTCCTAGGCATTAATAGTTACTAGTCATAGTTGATTTATTCTCAGCCAAATACTGTTGCTGATATAATATTATCCGGGTTGTTATTTAATTATTTTTATTAACATGTCAAATTACATTCAAGTTATTCACTGACTCGCTTGGCAGCTTAAAGTGAATTTAATTTGTCCATTAGTTTGTGTCAGTTATAGTATTGGTTGTAGTGTCAAGCAGTGTCTTGTTTACTGCTTCTTGTGGCACTTCTTCTTCTTTCTTCTTCAATGGTTCTTTCCTTCCTTGCTACTTTTATCATCATATTATCTACTTACATTCCCTTCATGTATTTATTAATTCTATGGGCATATGTCTAGGTTATGTAACACCCGGTCATGTTACAAGCCTCTTAAAACCTAAAAGTCAAAGTCACACTTTATCTCAGCAGGTCTATAAATAAACTGAAAAATAAAATTTGATACGTAATATATATGACATTTATATGATTCAAAGACTTATGTATGATGTACTGTAGGTCCATATCAACTACAGGCAATATTTTGTAATAAATATATAAGATTCAAGAAGCATGAAAACTAAATGTAGATTGTTTTTAAAAAAAATATAAATATTATAAAATGTGATTCACAGAGAATAAAAACTTGATTATCCATTGTACTTTTAACCATCAGCTTCTTTAACTGACAAGACAGTTAAAAGCATCAGACTACCAAAACATTTCAAACTGCTAGTATGTAGTCTGTGCATTTATATCCTTCCCTCTCATATATGTGAGAGGGAAATGAAATATTGAATGCTTTTGGCTTGAAAATGTTTCAGTCAAAGAAGTCAGTTAGTTGATGGAACTGAGAGAATGGATAATGACTTCAAGGAATATCTGTGAAGTATGATTGCTGTTAATGACTCATAATATAAAGAAAGTGTAAATTTATAGCAAGGAAATATATAAAATAAATAATCCATAATGAAACATAACTATGCTACAAAATTAAAATGATTGATTCTAGGTGGAAGAGGAGGCAAATATCACATACCAGTTACTGCTAAACAGATTCCTTATTTTTGCTGTTTAAAGGCCCAGGGAAAGTTAAAAACAAAAGAAATTGACAGACTTTCTAAAATAATAAATTTAAATGAAACTTATAGACTATATTTTTTACTGTTAATGTGAAGTATGAAACTTTATGTGGTCTACATACTTGCTGGTAAATCGACTGTGTTAATTTTGCTCTTGGCATGTATAAAAAAACAACAGAAATTTAAAAAAATTATATATAAAATACAGCTATTATTTTCTAATTTTAAAAATAGAATTAGATTACTAATGTGAACAGTTTTTCCATTACTTATCTTCTATGAAATTCATCACACCATTAGAACACTCCAATGGATAATCAAGTTCTACTGTACTTGACAGTTTGCTGAAAATTATAATACATCAAAAAAGGAATGGAATACACCTTTAACTGCTGTGAATTATGACACACGTAATGAGTTAATATGGTACTTCTTAGATGAAAGTGATATATTTTTATACTGCTTTAGAAAACTATTTGTATAGTGTCTGTTGAGTTAGTCTGAGAAAAAAATAATATAGGTAATATATTTTGTTATAATTTATGTAACATAATAATGTAAAGTGCCAGAAGATTATATGAAATTCTTCAGACTGACAGTGCTCTGATCTAGATAATCACAGTATTCTCAGTCAAATCGACATTTTTAGCAGTTTCTCTATTTACATCTTTGCCATAGGTTTATGCAAAACCACTAATTGTTTCATACTGGATGAGGATAATTGGTGTCTGCACCAATATCAAGTCCTAAATGATTTGAAGGACTATGTCAGCATTTAGTACTTGATAGTGGTGAAGATGCCAAAAGTGTGAAATAATTAGAGACCTACGTCATCAATACGGAATTACTTTATAAAAGTTCATTAGCTAAATTCATTAATAGTATTATTGTCATAACACACTGAATCCACAATATAAATGATTAGTGATGTTAACAGAAATCATTAGTTAATTACCATTATTCACGTCACCACCATTCACTAATGCCATTCAAGTTTCTCCAGTAGGTTCAGGGAATTCATTTATAACCTACCACATATTCATAAATAAAAGTTCACTAAATGTATGTTGACTTATAGTTGTCTTGATTGTTCATCTCTTCTTTCACAGCACTATCACTTTACTAAAAATGAACTTTATGAACCCCTTCCTCCACACACCACCCCCACTACACCTTCCACACAAAAACCGTTACGAAATGATGGCAGTCTGACTAAAAGCTGAAGAAGGCGGATACTTAAGCCGAAACGCGTCCGACGAAAAAAGTAAGTTTTTCACAAGATAAAGTTCATTTTTAGTAAAGTGTTATGTTGACTTATACTGTTTGTTTACAGGCTAAACCACAGATTGCCAATCGTGTTGCTTAGTGATTAATTTACCATTCAACTGCATTTACATTCAGATTTAATCCACTGGCACAATGAACATTTTCTCTCCCATCAAGTACATTTATAGATCTAGTATACATTTAACTTTATTGAAATAATTATACTTCATATGGTGTCCACATTCGAAACTGGACAGGAACATAGAACAACCGAAATGCAGAATTGTAATCAGCTATTCCTAACAAACCTTCAACTTCTGGTAACACTGGAGATGACAAATCTGTAAAAAAGTATGTCTATTAATTCATCAGGAAAAATAAATTATTAGTTTAAGATATACAAGATGGTTGAGAAGCCCTAAAGCAAATATCCTACAGTTAAAAAAAAATCTCCCTACAGTTCCACTAAAATAGTCCTTTAAAGAAAGCACTTTTTAAAACATTGGACTGTATTGATTTTCTGTTTTCAATTTTGTATAATGCCTACTCAAAATTTCCCCTTGAAATAGTTTATAACTATTCTATAATACGTTCTTCATATACAGTGGAGCCTTGAAAGTTTGGACCTCAAAAATCTGGAACCTCAAAAATCCGGATCTGACAAAAGTGAATATGAAGTATTTTACCGAGTCCAGAGTGAGTGTAGTTTCAGTACTCGTCAGAACTGTAAGTGCAGCTTTGTGGGTAGTCACAAGATGGGTAATGAGTCACACTATCCTTTCACATTCACTCCACTCAAAGACTTAGCTGCACCTGTCACACACTCAGTCAGTCACTTCGGAGTCTTTTACATGATCCCGTTATTGTGCAGTGTTGTGTACATGTATATGTTTATAGAAATATACATGTTTATATAAAACTTATATGTTTTTAAATTTGTTTATGTTATTAATTTCAATACACCATAAATATTTGTTTGAGTACAGATACTTTAGCATTGTTCGGAATGGCTAGTATGTATGTTAGTAAAGCTAGTGGAAACCGAAAACGTGTGCTTTTGACACTTGAAACTAAGTTAGAAATTTTGAAAAAATTACCTAAAGATGAAATTGTGGCATCTCTTTCTAAAATCTACAATGTGGGAACTTCAACCTTAATTGATATTAAATCACAAAAAGATAAACTGGAAAAATATACCGAAAATTGTATTTTGAAGAAGCACAGAAACACATTGCAGATAGCCAATACAACAGCTTTGAAAGATGCCCTTTACACATGGTTTACAGAGAGAATAAGCTTGGGTAAACCCGTTTCAGGCCATATGCTGCATGAAAAGGCACTAGAATTCAATAAACCCTTGAATTCAAAGCTAGTGCAAGGTGGTTGTATAATTTTAAAAAATGACACGGGATCTGATAATTAGAAATTCAAAGAGAAAAGTTATCTTCAGACCATGGTGTTGCCCAAACATTCAAACTAAAATTTCTTGGTATGGTTGTTAAAAATGGTTTCAGCAGAGACAATGTGTGCAATCCTGACGAAACCGGCGTAACTGGCTTTCTCTGCCTAAAAAATCTCTTGTTTCCTGTCGTGAAACCTCTGCCCCAGGTTTTAAAGTAAGCAAAGACAGAGTGACTGCATCCCACACCACTCACAGAGAATTAGAACTTGAACAAAAATAAAAAAATTGGAACCTACCAATTGGCCGTGGCGAATGTATCTCCAAACATTCCCAGTGCTGTTTTAGTAATTTTGTTATTTTATTAAATCACTGAAACCGTGCTATTGTCTATGCATGCAGGAGTTCATTGTGGAATTTAAAACTGTTCTTTTTTACTTTTCAAGTACTTAATTTCAACACCTCATCCATTAAAAAAGAATAAAATATGAATTATAATGCTTTCCGACCTAAAATTCTAGCAGTTTAATGTACATTTCAAAAATCTAGACAAATTGAAAATCCGGGTGGGGTCCAGTCCAAATGGATCCAAATTTTTGAGGTTCCACTGTATAATGAAGTATGTAACTACACTATGATTTAGTTAATGGGAATGTATCTGAAAAAGGTTTTCATATATCATGAAGCACAACATGCTTTTGTCTGAAGCATAAGAGTTGGTATAAATACAGTTAAGACTATCTGAAATAAGAAGTAAATAACATTTAATCTAAAATACTATTCTATTATTTTTTATTACTCTGTAATCTGTTTTATTATAAAATAAGTCATTTTTTAAAAGTATTTATAATACATTTTTAAGAAAAAGGTTTCTTAGAAAAAGCTGTATGTGGTCATGGGTATAGCAAAGTGACTTCCTTTAAGGTCCACTGAAGTACCAAACTTTAGTATGTATCTGTTTTTTTTCTACCAATATTTAATGCATTTTGACAAACGTGAATTAATAATCAATCAACCATAAGTACAAAAAACCTCCTACATATTGAAGGCTATTAAGTGACATTCAAGATTAGGCTACACTCTACTGTAACAGAGGCGCGCCTGCAGTGTCCGGTGCCTGTGTGTAGAAATTTAGTTGGGGCCCCTATACCGTCCCCCACAATAAAAAAATCTCATTATAAAAACATATCAGTAAGTACAAATGAAATACGAAATACATTAATTTCGTATTAATTAAACGAAAACCAGGAATTACCAATACACAATGTACAAAAACAATAAACATACAAGAAGAGTACAAAAACGAAAACATCAAATCTAATTTGGAAGAAAATAAAGTAATTTATGTTATTTGTCAAGAAAATCATTTGGCAATTACACATATAGTTTTACGTAAACTTACAGACAAACTTACAGTTTTATAAAAACAAAATTATTAAATATTTTTTGTACATATGTACAACTTACTATTATTATTTGTCAAGAAAAGCACTTTGACATTTGTACTTTGTATACATATCAAATAAGTAAGAAACAGATAAATTTACAAGTATATAAAATAGGAACATAGTAAAAACATTATTTAGTAACGAAATAGATAAGTAAATATTGTTACAACACAAATAAGCCACCCCAGTACCAGGGATAAAAAAGGTGATAATAAATATAAATATACTTCATATTAAATAAAATGATTAAATATAAATAAAATATAAAGACGGTGACACGACAAACGACGACCTGACCTAACCCAAGTGATTGACCAAACAAACAGGAAACCGACAAAGAAGGGAAAAAACCGAAACCAAAGAAGAATAAAGACAATTGAAGGAAGTGAACGTATTAATACAACCAAATAAAGTAAAACCAAACGAGAAGGGGAGAACCGAATTAAAATTAAGGCAATTGAAAATGAAGGAGAAGAAGAAGAAAAATGAAGGGGAAACGAAGTGAAACCAAGGGATAAGAAACACCACAAATATAAAAGGGAGAAATGGTACACTCAAGTATAATATTGGGAATAAAACCAATAATTATCCAATACCAGAAATAAATATTATTCTAAATGAAATAATTGATATAACTGTTTTAACCAAAACAGTAAAGTAATATTATAAAAAGAAAAGTACACTAACCCAAAAAATTAGAGTTAGATATAGTAAAAATCTATAGAAAAATAACATTAATAATACTGTGTATAATTAGTAATGAAAGAAATAGTGAGAGAGTGAGAAAGTGACAAAGAGAAATAATTATAGGGATTACCCACTAAGAAACACTTAATGTGAACAGTTCAAAAGTGCAGTAGTGAAAGTGTGAACCCCAAAAATGGTTAGCAACCATAATAATGATAATAAAACACTCAATAGTCAATAAGAAACAATAATTGATTAATAGTGAATCCAATAATAATTAAGAGTAAGGTTGAATGGTAATATTAGATGTAAACACTTCATAATGTGAAATAAACACTGAAGAGTGATGAGAAAATACTGTGTGAATAAAAGTGATACAAATTAATAATTATAAATATAAAGTTTAATAATAATAGTAAGTGTAAACAATTAGGAATATGAAACGAACACTGGAAAGTGATAATAACATTGTCCATTAAGAGATTTAAGATTAGTTGTAAACGATTGTATTTAAAAGGGGAGTATCCCATGTAAAGATAAACAGTTAGTATTAACATGGATTGAGAGTAGAGTTTAATTAGGAAATAAGCAAGTAATAATAAATAAATAAACACCCTAGATTGTAAGGGAAAACCAATTGTTCAAAAGGTGATGTTAGTTAACACCCAAAAAAAAATAGTAATTAATGAATTAAGTTGTAAACAAACTTTACTTAATAATGGTAAAATAATTGTATAATTATATTTATGAATAGGGTATGACTGAAGAATTTGTACAGAGCATACGCCTAGATGTTATGTTTTTTAATTGAGGAAGAATAGGGAGTGGTAGCCATATTATTTAACAAAGGCAAAATAGATGATTAAGAAGTTAAGACAATACAAATCTAATTACAATAGAAAAACAATAAATATAGAAAATAACAGAACCACTAATCAAACAAAATACATTAGAATAAAATGAAACATCATTTATATAAATTCAGTAGATATAGTTAATGGATAATAGTGCATTTGAAATGCCTAACTGTCAAAACCAATAATTACAAATTGTATAAAATCCACAAGGAAATTAACAAATCTAAGGCAAGTAACTAGCCAAAATTAATGTATAAATCATTTTAAAAGAAAAATGTTACAATAAGAGCTTAAATTAAAAGAAATATGTAATTGTCAAATGTTAACATAATTAGACAAAAGTTAATATCTAATAGAACATGACCTTATGAGGTATTATTTTAATCTTTGAAAGGAAATAAATACAATAGTGATAATATTTAATACTCAGGAAGGAAGACAGAAGAATAAAATCAATCAGAAAATATATAGTAAATTTGAATAAAAATTCAAATATGATAACAATGCTTTTAGGCCTTAACCAATCAAAAGGTTTTCGTTACCGTAGAAACGGGCCGTTGGTTACTAATTTTCCGTTAATTTTGTTTACTCGAAAAATGACGCTTGGGTAGTAGGGACACAAGATTTTGTATGACCGAAATTTTACTTTAAAAAGTTTAAAAAATATTCAAAAGTCAAAAACATGTACCAGTGAGAAGGAGATGAAGAGGATTAACGTTTAACTGATGTCCAGGAACTAAATAAACGAAAATTAAAAGCAGAAATTCCCAAGACAAATTAGAAAAAGATGCTAGCAGCCTAAGTCACTCCAAATTTGATGAATTTTCCATTACCAAAGAACAACGATCTATCACAACCTTCTGAACTGATAAGTATCATTTAAATACCCTAATCCCAGGAATAAAAAAACACTTCATATATTTCTCATATCAATACAAACTCTCACTATGAATTAAAAATAATTTTCTTTCAAGGATTGAATAAAATAAACTTACGTAAAAAAAACTTGTTAACTAAAAAATAACTTCGCACTAATTTGCGAACGTTTGTAACAACTATTACTACACTGCCGAACAAATTGTAACCACACTTTATATTATTTAAGTACGGATAAGGTACGGTAGTGTACTTTTTTATTGTAACCATATTTTATGTTTTCTTTATAATCTAAAGAACTCCAGATTTTGGGCGAGTTGATATATAGTGTGCAAATAGTAGCCATGTTGGCATCAGAATAACTCGTTTCAAAACTAATTTCGTCAGCTTGAGATATTATGTTTCATGTTTTATGCCGGAGCAATTTTATTGAATACTAAATTATAATATTATTGTCACATTGATGAATTACCAAACTATAATTAAAGAAACAGTACAGAGTGTAACCATTGTTTTATTTCATAGGAAATTGTATTATATATGTGTGTGTTAGCGAATTCACTGAACAGACAACTAGCGCTCTTGCTATCTGTGCAATACAGTAAGCTGTACAGAGGCGGGAACCATTCAAACGCTCCAGCCGTCACCGCTGAAAACACCAAACTAACATATTAATTTACAAATTTAATTGTTTTCAATAAACAAGTTGGCGCCACCCGGTATTCACAAACTCCTATGAAATTACAGGTAAGGTTTCCACTAGGTTGTACTGATAATTGTGACAACGCTATGGACTTCATTAGCAACAACCATTAAAGTAACGACAGGTGTGAGACGAACACACTAACACTTTATACACATAAAAATCTGGTGTACACATTTTACAAATAGACCGAATCTCCGCGTTACAATATTTAAACAGAAAGTAAAATCATTTAGTGAATTGAACTGTTCTAGCTTTCATTCATGAAAATTCTCAAATAATATCCAGGGCATCGAAAAGTTTATTATACTTATTACAAGTTTATATCGTACCATAGATTATTTGATAACTATTTAATTTTTTTATTTTTACCATCATCCACAAACAAACATATATTAAATGCATGTTATTGCAATTAACTTAAATAAATAATAATTTTTTTCAAATATTTCCCCCTCCCTTGAAATATTTGACACCTGTGTGCGCCAAACACTTTGCACACTGTGCCAGCACACCACTGTACTTTAACACAGTTGG
This sequence comes from Magicicada septendecula, assembly GCA_034769895.1. Classification (NCBI taxonomy): domain Eukaryota; kingdom Metazoa; phylum Arthropoda; class Insecta; order Hemiptera; family Cicadidae; genus Magicicada; species Magicicada septendecula. The sequence continues at coordinate 327,198,250 of CM068368.1, forward strand.
GTGTGCATTATTTAAATAAATATACAGAAGACTGCAGGAGACATATAACTTCTCATGCTCATGGTGAGGTGCATGCTATATATAATCTTTATCCAGGAAAGATTAAAAACTTATATGTTTGTCACAATCTGATTTCTGACATTTGTTTTTGCGGGTGGTAAATTTTCACACTTCTCTTTATTTACACATTAGATTAACTTTACAAACACTGTAGAGTTAAACACATGTACAAATACATAAACAACATATATCATCACCGACATCATCTTCATATCATGATATAGGCTTAACAGCCAATTCTGTTTTCACTGGAACCATCTATGCATGGGACTTCCACATATCTTCTCCTGATTCGTTTGTAATCCACTGTTAGCCAAACTACCCTCCAGTATTCTATTCTGTAAATGTTCTCCAGTGAATGTTTTCCTTCTTCTATACTGTTGTCCACAGAAAAAGTATTTAGTTCAGTCCTTATCTCTTCATTGTTTCCAATCTCTTAGCTAATATACTTTTACTCACCTTAAAGCTTCTTTTCAGCTGTTTATATTAGCCACTTTTCTTTTCCTGTTATCATCCAGGTTTTATTCACTTAGATAAGAATAGGTACTGTTATTACTTTATGAAATTCGTTATAGTGTCCGGTCTTGAATTATTTTTAATTGTTTCCATTTCGTACCATACATTATTTGGTAACTATTTAATTTTTTTAATTTTTACCATCATCAACAAACAAATATGCATTAAACTCATGTTATACAAACTGCATGTTAAATGTATATATAACTTACGAGTATATTGACATATATTGAATTATATTTACAAGTTCACCTACTTGTTATTATCCGACCAGAAATAATTATAGTTGTTGCTGGTGCATGACTCTGAATCATAAGATCCCAAATCTCAACAACTCCATCACTTCTAGCAATTCTTATCAAACTTGGTCTGAGGGGTGACCATATTCCATCTGTTATATAAACGCCATAGTATCGCTTTGTCATTATTGGGTCCACCTGGTAGATAAAGTTACTAAATTTCACTTATAATTTGAAACAGTAAATCACACACACACACACACACACACACACATACACACACACACACACACACACACACACACACACACACACACACACACACACACACACACACACACACACACACACACACACACACACACACACACACACACACACACACACACACACACACACATGCACAAGTATAGTATTGATCAGTTATTCAAAACAATCCATGGCCAATCACAGAAACAAGATGCTTTCCAGACACTCTTCATGTACTGACCAAACAGAGATAAAAATACAGTAAAACCTGTCTTAAGCGGACACCCTTGGATCTCTGTAAAATGTGGCCGCTTTGAGAGGTGGCCATTTAATAAAGGGTTGGCGGGTAGTAACAGTATAGTATATTAAATAAGGATGATCAGCTATTTAATTTCATTGTGTAATTGCAGTTTCATTCCTATTTCCAGTATGTTTATAATGGAAATACTTCAAATGCAACACATGATAAAGAAATTATACTTTTGAAAAATAGTTATTTAATGTGTTTGTTTCGTGGTAGCAGTTTTATTTTTAATAGCCTAATTTTCGACCAAACAGTAATGAGTACTACACTGTTCCACAGCATTCTCTCCACATCTCTTATTGAGAGTAACGCGAATACTTTTGATCCCCCCATGAGATTGCAACAGTTCTTTTAAACTGTCGGTGGTTCTTTAATTTCTTCTTCTTAACTCCGTACGTCATCATCACCCGTTTCTGCAAAAAGCAGAAAAATTACTGTATTACTGTATTGTAAATTACTGTATCTCGGAATAATACAGATTTTAATCGACTATTTCAGAAATTTTTCATTGTAAATACAAAATATTTTCTATATATATATATATATATATTCAATCACTTTCTGCTACAGTCCGTTTCTTGATGTATATAATACATTTAATATTTATAAATAAATTTACTTCAAGATATACCTGTTTTTTCCTTATTAGGAACATGTTTCGGGTACTATCTTGTACCCATCCTCAGCCTTCCGGTTTTTTTGTCTGGTGAAGTACATATGTGTTGTTGGTTGACTATTATTATTATGGCTTCCTGTTGGCTTCTGGTATTTCAAATTGGTTTTATTGTGTGTGATTGTGGTGTATGTGTTAGTTTTTTGCTCACACAACAAAGAAAATACTACAACTAACGGCATATACAAAATTGAATGCCAAGATTGCAATAAATGTTACATAGGACAAACAAAAAAACAGCTGAAAAAAACGTTATTTTGAACATCTAAATGCATACAAAAAACCAGAAATATATAAATCTAATTTAGCCACACATGCAATAAACACAGGACATGAATTCCCAGAAATAACCAATGTAACACTAATAAAACATATACCACACAAAGGCACCATAATGAACATTTGGGAAAATTTACAAATATACAAACATAAAACAGAAAACAAACTAATACCTGAACAAATACAAATCAATACAAAACATGACACAATATTCAAAGCACTCAACATTGAAAATACACAAAAAACTAACACATACACCACAATCACACACAATAAAACCAATTTGAAATACCAGAAGCCAACAGGAAGCCACAATAATAATAGTCAATCAACAACACATATGTACTTCACCAGACAAAAAAACTGGAAGGCTGAGGATGGGTACAAGATAGTACCCGAAACATGTTCCTAAAAAGGAAAAAAAAGGTATATCTTGAAGTAAATTTATTTATAAATATTAAATGTAATATATATATATATATATATATATATCCATCATTTTCTATATAAGTAACTCGATGTTTCTTGCAGTAATTATATTGAAAACATCACAAATTATATATATATATATATATATATATATATATATATATATATATATATTATAACACCCTTTTTCTATCAATCTACTTTCTATATATATAATGATAGAACAAATGTTACTTACCCGTGACTTTTTCTTTACCTGGGTGCCAGAACAAATCCCAGATACAAATGACACGGATTCAGCTTAGCTCAGAGCATAGACACACACTATCTCAGGATTCGTTCAGTGAGTGTGGAATTTAAGGGGAATCATTACAGATAACTCTTAAAATTTGTTGAAGTTTGTTTAATTAGCGATTCTGTTATTGTATTAATTTCTGTAAAAGCTAAGTTAATGACTTATTGCTTACCTAAATCTTATTGTTTAATGAGTGTGCTTGAAAAGTGAAGATTAAAACATCCAAACGACAAATTGCTCTTATCTGGTTTATTTAGGGAATTTATATCTCCCAAACCAGTGCTAAAGAACGGGTCTGCAATAATTTGCACGTTCAATACTAAACCTCACTCTCCATTCAACACTCCTATATTACTTTATATCTAATCTTAATAATTAAATACAAATTTGAATTTATATAGTGTCTTTTTAAAAAAATGTTTATTGATTTAATTATTGAGTTTGTTATTTATGTTCATTGATCAATGAATATATTTCTTATCTGATTGATGCGTCGACCGTAGATAGTAATCAGTAGAGATACTCCTTTTGATGTTTCGGCTCAGAAGAAATAATGTTGACCAATAACGTTGACTGATGATCCTGGACAACTACAGATGCTGTAGCTACTCTGGTGCACAGGTCACTTCACTGTTACTCACTTGTTAATTAATTAATTTGTTATTACGCAGCGAGATTATTTATTGAACCTTACTAGTTCCTCTACTACTGCGGACCACTTCGCAAACTGTTTATTTAAATACTTTGCGTTGTGTGTGCAATTTAGCTCGTATTTAACACACGTCTTGCTTATTTAATGCCCAAACGAAGAGTGCAAAATCAATCTCCTCTAATTCTGAGTTGGCATCTCCTCTAAATACAGGATTCTGATTGGTTGTTCCAAATAAATCATGCGTTTTCCACTTGAAACAATATCGAACAAGTTGGTCAAACGCCCCTTAACAAGTTTGAGATGGTAGAGAATTACTGGCTAATTTCATACTTCCTCTGTTTGCAATTCGTTTGATTACAGTTATTTGCAAATGTGATTTTAAAGGTCTGACCACAGAATATTATTGCTTTGGTCTTTCTCTGTATGTGTGTGAAAACACCTAATTCGTACCTAGCCTAATTCTCTAGTTATATCTCTTGGCGTTCTTCTTCTGTATAACTTCTTTAAATGTTAATTATATTAGTTGATATTTTGGCTACTTATAGAGTTTTAATTGCTGAACACTATTCAGGTTTCAGAATTGCTGTATATTTATTAGTTTTGAAGATATTGCAGTTTTAATACATAAAATTAATTGAATAAAATTTCATGTCTGTGCCCACATCAATAGTAGCAGTGGCGATGTTAGACAGAGATGGCTGCGATTATTCCCTCTCTCTCTTGCTTACGCCGCTAGACTAGCACAGTTTGACACTTTCATATAACGCTCTGATAGGTCGACTATATGAATCGTTATATATACACCCACTCGGTATAAACAAAAATTGATTATTTAAGAAATACATAAATTTTTTTTCTTGTATACGTTTACACTAATTAAAATTTTTAATGAAGAAATTTGTGTTAGTGGTGGAAATCACAATCAGAATGATCACTGTTGCACACCACTATATAAAAATTATATATACACCACTATATAATTTTTATATAGTGGTGTGCAACAGTGATCATTCTGATTGTAATTAAAATTTTGCACATATAAATTTTCCGCACTTTTTTTTAATTTGCACTTTTGGTTTTTCTTGCATAAATTTGCACTAATACAATTTAGCTTACTTCTACCTTATAGCTAATTATTACAATATGTTACTTAACCTAACATGGCATACACATATTAGATATTTATATGAACATTAATACTTTAATTACAATTTTGACTTAATGGATGTCAATAATCAAAACAACAATACTGACATTTATTCAACTACTTCTTATTAACATTGACATTGATTCAAAGACAATTTTAAATTTTTTTGTTTGACCACGTTTGATTCACATACCTCATTGGCTCAAACCATTGTTTCCTTATTGCTCTATATTTCGTTTATATTTCCTCAAAATATCCCCATGGTATTTTCGTATAATTTTAGCCACGGTTGTGGCTCGGTAGATGATATGGCTGTCTTACATACCTTAAACCCTTTACTTGGTCGGGTTTCAACGCTCCTACTTCTACCCTTCTCTTCAAATTCCTGCCGATTTTGGGGTTTGTTACGCGGTCCCTCAGGTTCAGGTCGCTTCAGGTCCCTCTCTAGGTCTTGACATTCATCCACGACAATTATAAACTATTCTAGGGTATCCACTCCTCTAGTAGTGGTTGCTACTCCAGTGCGTTCCGAGAAATGACGCGCTAACTTATACACTAGGTCTCTCACCTCCATTGGTGGTGTTAAATGCTTTACTTGTGCCATTACGTTTAGCACATAGTTGGTAGTTGTCATATTCATGGACGGGTGATAATTACCAAATTCCAAATGATCATGCACCCTTCTTTGAATCTGTATGTTCCAGTATTGAGCAAGGAATTTCTCTCTGAAGTCGGCGTAGGTTTGGACTCTCTCCGAGATGACTTTCCACCACGTACCAGCCCAATTCTTGAGGAATCAGCCTAACCTTCATGTCCTCGTCGTCCATCAGTGGGTTTACGCGAGTTACATAGGCCTCAAACAGCCGTAGAAACTCCACAGGATTCTCATGTGGGTTTCTTGAGAATACAAGGTTTTCCGGTTCTTCCTTATAGCTGCCACACCTCACGACTTTGGTTTGCTGTGACTTCATTGCCTTAGTCAGATCTTCCCACATTACCTTTAATTGCTGTTCTACCTTTTGATGTACTTTGTCTCGGTGTGCCGGGGGTTGCCTACCCCGCTGTCGAAGGTTTTAGAAAATTTAATTTTAAAATAACGCGAACGCAAGGGTCAGTTAAAGCGACGAGATTTGTACGGCTCTGTTAAAACTGCGCGCGCACCCTGTAGGGAGGTTTGGCTTTGCTAGATTGTGGCCGTTTAATTCAGTCACCGACGGGCACTCAAGAAAGCACCGCCGCCCCTGATCCGAACAGATTGTACTACGTAGTTTTTTCTTCTACTCTGATGGCTGGCTAAATTTACGAGACTTCCCGGTAAGTGATCATAGCTCTTATTGTGTGAGTCAAAATGAATAATAAGGGAGTAAACTTAATTAACGAAATGTATGCAGCAGTATGAGATAGACGAATGCATGTGGTGCGATCCGGCAGTTTGTATATTAAAAAGATTACTTAATGTTCAGTATATAGCTCATGTTCTTTTTATGATTATTGTATTGTAAGAGTCACTGTAATCGTTTCATAGAATGTTATATAAATTATAAGCTAGAGTCAGTGCGTAGGCATGGAATTGAATTGTGCACGTACAGGCACCAAATTGCTCGCGTGTTCTCTTTAATTAACTATTGCAGTAAAAATAACTTGTGAGACCACCCTTAGAGGAAACATTATTAATATTGAAACATTATTAATACGGTGAGTGCCTTGAAGTTAATCATTTCTGGCAAATTGCAATAATTGTGCCGCCACGTGGCAATCTAACCTGTTGGATTCTGTTGGAGCGTGTTAAGAGCTCGTGCAAATGACTTTACTCTACGCCTTTTAATAAAATCTTTTTTTTTAATTTTTTAATTAATCATCCCATGGTAGACTTTATTACTCTTTAAGCAATTTGCAAAGAAATTATAACCGAAACTTTGTGCATTTATCTTGAGTTGGTTGAAGGCCCTTTCTGAGGTTATTGACCTGGGAACTTGGGTGTACATTTTTTCATGAACAGCATTTCTAATTTTTATGAATTAACAGGGTTCTCGCCTAAGCCGGAGATGCTGGCCTTGCTGATAGAACTCCATCTTCATCAGCCATGAACCATCAGAAACGCACCTGTTCGGAAAAGGAGTCGGGTGACCAACTCAAGATGTATCGCATGCTCATCATAATTAAGGTGATATGAACTCTTTTATTTTTTTGTGGCCGGGCCTACCGTGCTCCTGATTCACAGTGTAAATTTCTTTTGAAACCATGTGTCCACGTGGCCAGACAGTCTGCTATAGGGTGTGTCAGCTGAACATTATGTGACTGTAATAATTTAACTTCATAAAACTAAGTACAATGTTTGTAATTGTGTGCTGCACTGGGGGAGCGTGCTAGAGAATTTTTCTTTTCACTTAAATATTTTCATATATGGCCAATAGTCATTACCATGCTTGCTACAAAATTTATGTCACATGTTAGGGGTTCTGTTCCGGCTGGTTCAGAACGGGGTTTATATTTTAATTTCATTTTGGTTTAACATGTAAGGGCTGGGGGGGTTTCGTTTTCTTTTTCTGGCTGTTTTTGGGACATAGTTGTACCAGGCACATGTTCATGCAGTTTAAGGCAGGTTTGATTCCTGTCACACATGGTTAAGCACAGGCTGGCACGCTCCCACATCTGCTAGGATACAACAGTCAGTTATTATAAATTCATTTATATACAGCCATTCGGCTTTAACAGAAAAGAACTTTCATATTTTTCTGGGCATATACTGATTAATATTTTTCCACTTTATAAAGGTCTATACTGATTAATTTTTTACTTGTAAAAGCACATACTAATTCATGTATCCATCGGGATTTGTAAAACAAAATTCACGTTTTATAAACTCATAACAATTGCTTAAAATCTGGTGATGTGGATTTTCTCATTTATGTGATGTCTCAGAAACTTAAAGAATTTCATATGCTTATGGTGGGGCAATTATCAGTTGCTATCTATACATATGGGCGGTCCGGTCTCTCTTATGGTTTATGAGTGATTATCATCCTTTCAGGGGGTTTTCTTATTTATTTAAATTAATGGAAATTGATGAATGACGGTGACTGAAGGGCGAACATTTATGATTGCTGGTTTTAGGGCTTGGTAGAAACACTGCCTGTTGAGCATGCGTATTCCAAGGGTATTCATGTTTATAATATTTGTGTATAATTATGAGTGTATGTGTCTTTATGTTTCTGTCCTTGTTAAGCGTTAGTCACCAAAAAGGGGGAAAATTATATAATTACTGAATGTTATCTGATATATATATATATATATTATCATTACTGATATACAGACCTTGTCTTGTGACACTATTAAGAATATGGGACTTATTTGTTTATTATGTATTTTGTGGGTTATTCCTGATATTAGGTGACAATTATGTCATAATTTTGTGATTTGCATGTAACAAATTATGGGGTACAATAAAGTTGTTATTGTTAGATTACAGCCGAGTTTCATTGCAAGTCCCGTCATACTGGACCCAGCGCATTTTTGGCTTCTCTAGGCTCGGGCCTAGTTTTAAATAACTTGTGGCTTCTCTTTCAAAAAAAAAAAATATAAATACAAAAAAAAAATAAAATTCAAAAAAAATAAAATAAAATACAAAAAAAATTGTTTATATACAACATAAAAAGGAAAGAGGGGTTACAAATGGTAGCAGAGAGCGTGGTTCATTCTAGGGTTGAACCCTTGGGTCCTTGGGTGTGACGGGGCTTGCAACCTCGGAAACATTAGGCTGCTGTTAGGACATTGTTTTTCTTAGGTATATGCCCGTGTAGGCTACTTTAGGTCACATAACTTGTGAGTCTGGTCGCACCATTGAGGCGGGTATTTGTGTTCGGAAAATGTGATAGCTTGAACTGCCGGGGAGTCTCAAGGGTGGCCTGGGTGATAGAATGTTGCTGATTCAGGGTCGGAGTTTACCGTGTGACATTAGCGGGATGCGGTATGGCCCGATCGGAAGTTGGTATCATCACCGACTTAATGCCTGTTAACTTTTGATTACTAGTTCCCGAATTATGAATTTTGATTGCTAGTGGGTTTTTGTGAGTTATGTGTTGGTGAGACGTGTCCGTCGAATTGATGTTTGATGTTATATGTGTTCAGTATTGTTGGTTGTTGCTTGTCTCCTTCTGTGGTGTGAGTAGATGGTTCCGAAGTAGGCCAGGTCTCCGCAGCGCTAGAGAACCCGGGGGTCGCTCAAAGGAAGGACAGTACTTGGGTTTTCTCTGATTCTTGTGAATATGTTTTTGTAGGTTATGTTTGGGTTAGGTGTTTAGTGGGGATTTGTTTTATGATTGTTCGTTTTGAATTGTGCAATTCTGGCGGCGGTATGCTATCAGGAATTGCCCCACCCTCTTTCAGGAGTTCTCCAGAAACTTTCAGTGTTAGATGGAATAAATGAGGAGCAGTTGCTAGTTTTCTTAGATCTTGTTCTGCTTTTGGCAGATTTCCCAGGGGTGTCCGATGGGGAGGTCTTGTCCCTTATATACCCGTATTACCGGGGTTCATTGGCAGGGTTGGTCACCAACACTCTGCGTCGGGGTGACAGTGTTGATGCTTTCCATGGGGAGGTGTTGAACTTCTTCCTACCCATTCGACGACGTGCCCAGCTTAAGCTTGAAAGATTCTATCGCCTACAGGCCAACGGAGAGGCGTTAGGGGACTTCGTGCACGATATACGGAAAGCTGCCCGGGTGTTAAGGTTGGGGTTGCCCGAGACAGAAGTGATACAAGCGATTCTGGAAGGACTGATTCCCCAAGAGAGATCTCGTTTGGTATTCGCGGACCGTCCACGTTGTTTTGCGGACCTTGAACGGCTGTATGTGGTTTCAAGAACGGTCCAGGAGGTTGACGAGTCCCGGGGAAGAGATGCTACAGATGTCCAATACTCCAGTGGTTCATCAGGAAGAGCCAAAAAGGACAAACATGGTGGTTGGAGGAGAACCCAAGAGATAGTCAGAAAAACGGAATATTCCGGAAGTAATGGAGGCTACAAAGGCGTGGCAAGTGTGAAGACGGTAACAACAGCTACAGCACAGAAAACCAAGAAATATGAAATTAACAGGGGAAGAAGAAATTGTGTTAGGGAACAACCATCGGCAAGTAGGGAGCCTGTACCAAGGCGTTATTCCTATTTGGAGAAAAGTGAGAGTTTAAAGGTTCTAGAGGAATTACCAGTGCCTAATAGAGTAGTGAATGAAGAAGGTGAAGCAGAAGAAGAAAAGCGGGGTAACTTCTGTGGATCGATACAGCACGACAAGAAAACAGCTATTGATACTGAGTTACAGGACTCGAAGAGGACATCATGGTTGAATCCAGATGCCGCAGAATTTGTTCCGGTATTTCCATCTCGGTTCGTGACGGATCCAGATCCGGTAATATCATCTTCGCCTACGCAGGGATATGAGAAGTCATTTGATGGTGTAGCTTTACCATCGCCAGTAGAAATTAATTTAGTCATTGCACCTGAGCCTGGACAGCTGGATTCCAGGGTGGAAAATGTTGAGAGCGTTGTAGTTGCTGAGAGTGGTCAAGGAGTGGAATCGACACAAGAGGCAGAAGAGCAGACTGCGGATGCTGCACAGGAAGGTATAGTTGTAGATGTTAGGGAGACTGTAGAGTCTGAAGTTGCAGATGGACACAGGGATGTCCGGGCTGCAAGTTTTTCTGGGGTTGTGGATAGACAAGGGGATGTTCATGCCGCAAGTGTGGTAGAAGTAGATGAGGTCGAAGTTGAGGAGAAATTTGGTGGCAGCGTCGTGAAGTGTGCGAATGAGAATGATGTAGTGTGTAAAGATGTGCAGACGCCTTCTGTAAGTAGTGTTGAGGATTCTGGTGAACGGAGAGAAGTTTTATGCGGACCAGGTGAGCAACTAGAGGATGAAGATGTGCAGTGTTCTGATGGCGGTAGTGGACGTGATGGCGATGATGTTGATGATAAATGTGTTGGGGAAAACGAGATCGGAGAAGAAGTTAGTGAAGAAGTTTGTGAATCGGCCGGTGACGAATGTGATGAAGAAATTGGTGAGGAGCTGAGGGAAGATGCGGTTGAAGATGGATCAGAGGAGCAACTGGAAGATGCTGAAGAGGTACAGTGTCAGGAGGTTGATTTGGATTATGGGGATGAAAAAGGGGAAATTGTAGAAGAGAAGGAAGGATTGGAAGACAGACAAGTAGAGGAGTTAGATGATGAGCATAATCCAAATCGGAGTGAAAGTAGTGAGGTAAGTTGCCCCGATTCTGATTCAGAGGAAACAAGTCCGTACAGCTCAACACGAAATAGTTCCTCAGAGAGTGGTGTCCGAAAGCAACGAATACCCAAAGTCCGTCATAGAAAGGTAAGAAGAAGAGGTTAACGGGTAGCGGGTAGATGTTCTCCACAGTCCCAGTGGTGTTCATCTATTTCAGGGTTGCGCCCCTGCCCACGCGAGCCTTGGTTTCCTCCATTCATCCTTATTTTCGGAGGGAACCATGTCCTTACCCTTACTCCTAGCTATTGACCCTTTAACGATCCTTGCCCCATTTCATCTTCCCGATTTTCCTACCCCTCCCCTCATTCAAAAAAAAAAACCTACCAATAAGGAGTTAAAGGGACTTGCCGGAAGTGAGTAGATTGTGGTCCTCGAGATTGTCGTGGTCGTCAGTTTCCCCTGTTTTAAAAGTAAGATGGAGAGTGATAATGTGCTGTTGTTTCCTTGTTCATAGTGGTTTGATTTTGATTTTTGGTTAGTGTAGAGGTCGAGCCATGCCGCATTCTCCGGTTGTTTCCTGGGTGTTTTTGTTGAGATAGAGGGTTGTGTGTATATATATGGTGTATCGACGGTGCTGTGGTGAAGAAAACTCCCCCATATAGTTATGGCCTTTTTGGTGAAGTAAGAGTTGAGATAAGATTAATGTTAGCGTGCCCTTGGCGCGGTCCTCTCTGTCTGGCTAAGCGAGGCCGTCCGCCCTTGTGTAGGGATGTGGGCCAGCCATATGGCAAGGTTGGAGATGCCTTGTGGGTGCATGTGGCTGGTCGGTCCAAGAGATGGACGAGAAGTAGTGCGGTCACTCACATACCAAGGTGGGAGATACCTTGTTTGGTCTTAAGACGGGTATGTGAGTGGGACCGGTGGGAGTAGGTGATGGTCACCGGAGAGGGTGACATGTTAGGGCGGTCCCGTGGGGTTGGCATGGCGGAGACGGTCGCATGGGGAATGGATGCAGTTCTGAGCCTCTGTTCTCCTGAGAGCAAATGCTGCTGAGCCACCATAACCACGAAGTCCACTAGCTTATTTTGGAAAGGGGGTACACTGCAGGGTACTCTCCCGAGTTTAAGTGTGGGGCAACCAAGTTGCCCTTTCGGGGTGGGGTGTGCCGGGGGTTGCCTAACCCGGCTGTCGAAGGTTTTAGAAAATTTAATTTTAAATTAACACGAACGCAAGGGTCAGTTAAAGCGACGAGATTTGTACGGCTCTGTTAAAACTGCGCGCGCACCCTGTTGGGAGGTTTGGCTTTGTTAGATTGTGGCCGTTTAATTCAGTCACCGACCGGCACTCAAGAAAGCACCGACGCCCCTGATCCGAACAAATTGTTTCTTCTACTCTGATGGCTGGCTAAATTTACGAGACTTCCCGGTAAGCGATCATAGCTCTTATTGTGTGAGTCAAAATTAATAATAAGGGATTAAATTTAATTAACGAAATGTATGCAGCAGTATGAGAAAGACGAATGCATGTGATGCGATCCGGCAGTTTGTATATTAAAAAGATTACTTAATGTTCAGTATATAGCTCATGTTCTTTTTATGATAATTGTATTGTAAGAGTCACTGTAATCGTTTCATAGAATGTTATATAAATTATAAGCTAGAGTCAGTGCATAGGCATGGAATTGAATTGTGCACATACAATCACCAAATTGCTCGCGTGTTCTCTTTAATTAACTATTCCATTAAAAATTACGTGTGAGACCACCCTTAGAGGAAACATTATTAATACGGTGAGTGCCTTGAAGTTAATCATTTTTGGCAAATTGCAATAACTGTGCCGCCACGTGGCAATCTAACCTGTTGGATTCTGTTGGAGCGTGTTAAGAGCTCGTGCAAATGACTTTACTCTACGCCTTTTAATAAAATCTTTTTTTTATTTTTGAATTAATCATCCCATGGTAGACTTTATTACTCTTTAAGCAATTTGCAAAGAAATTATAAACGAAACTTTGTGCATTTATCTTGAGTTGGTTGAAGGCCCGTTCTGAGGTTATTGACCTGGGAACTTGGGTGTACATTTTTTCATGAACAGCATTTCTAATTTTTATGAATTAACAGGGTTCTCGCCTAAGCCGGAGATGCTGGCCTTGCTGATAGAACTCCATCTTCATCAGCCATGAACCATCAGAAACGCACCTGTTCGGAAAAGGAGTCGGGTGACCAACTCAAGATGTATCGCATGCTCATCATAATTAAGGTGATATGAACTCTTTTATTTTTTTGTGGCCGGGCCTACCGTGCTCCTGATTCACAGTGTAAATTTCTTTTGAAACCATGTGTCCACGTGGCCAGACAGTCTGCTATAGGGTGTGTCAGCTGAACATTATGTGACTGTAATAATTTAACTTCATAAAACTAAGTACAATGTTTGTAATTGTGTGCTGCACTGGGGGAGCGTGCTAGAGAATTTTTCTTTTCACTTAAATATTTTCATATATGGCCAATAGTCATTACCATGCTTGCTACAAAATTTATGTCACATGTTAGGGGTTCTGTTCCGGCTGGTTCAGAACGGGGTTTATATTTTAATTTCATTTTGGTTTAACATGTAAGGGCTGGGGGGGTTTCGTTTTCTTTTTCTGGCTGTTTTTGGGACATAGTTGTACCAGGCACATGTTCATGCAGTTTAAGGCAGGTTTGATTCCTGTCACACATGGTTAAGCACAGGCTGGCGCGCTCCCACATCTGCTAGGATACAACAGTCAGTTATTATAAATTCATTTATATACAGCCATTCGGCTTTAACAGAAAAAAACTTTCATATTTTTCTGGGCATATACTGATTAATATTTTTCCACTTTATAAAGGTCTATACTGATTAATTTTTTACTTGTAAAAGCACATACTAATTCATGTATCCATCGGGAATTGTAAAACAAAATTCACGTTTTATAAACTCATAACAATTGCTTAAAATCTGGTGATGAGGATTTTCTCATTTATGTGATGTCTCAGAAACTTAAAGAATTTCATATGCTTATGGTGGGGCAATTATCAGTTGCTATCTATACATATGGGCGGTCCGGTCTCTCTTATGGTTTATGAGTGATTATCATCCTTTCAGGGGGTTTTCTTATTTATTTAAATTAATGGAAATTGATGAATGACGGTGACTGAAGGGCGAACATTTATGATTGCTGGTTTTAGGGCTTGGTAGAAACACTGCCTGTTGAGCATGCGTATTCCAAGGGTATTCATGTTTATAATATTTGTGTATAATTATGAGTGTATGTGTAAATATCACTATAATATTGACGACTCGGAGCACAAAGTTTTTTATAAGTAAAAACGTAAAGTTTTACCTTACAGCCTAAACCGGCTTTCACCTATAGAAGGCTTCATCAGAGGCTGTCGTTAGTAGCGCTGCTCGTCTTGTTGTTGGCGACGAGAAAGTGTTTCGAAAGATTGAAGCTGTGTGTGTGTGGTGAGATGTGTTCGAATAATGCGTGCGATTTGAATTGTGTCTGTTCGTTTAGGATGTCGTTTTTATTTGTTTTTGTGTGTTTGTATATTTCTAATTGTTCTAGAGTGTCTAGTTTTCGGCCTTTTGTGTGTACGTGTAGTATGTTCATGTTATTGTCGATGTTTTTATATGTGTGGTTTGCTTCAATGAGGTGGTTTGCGAAGGTAGATTCTGTAGTGGTGTGGAGTGCTTTTGTGTGTTCAATGTATCTCTGTTTGAAGCTACGTCCTGTCTGGCCTATGTAGAATTTACTGCAATTTGAACAATTTAGTTTATATACACCGGGTAGATCGAATTTGTTTTGTGCTTTGGGCATGCGTTTTGATAGTGTGTGTTCTGTTTTGTTAGTAGTTTTGTAAGCGATTCTGTATCCTGCTTTTTTGAATTTGTGGGCAATTTTTTCTGTTTGTTTGTTGATGTATGTTAGTGTTATGAATTTGTTGTTTTCTGTCTTTGTCTGTTGTTTGTTTTGTGTTTTGTGTAGGAGTTCATAACACTAACATACATCAACAAACAAACAGAAAAAATTGCCCACAAATTCAAAAAAGCAGGATACAGAATCGCTTACAAAACTACTAACAAAACAGAACACACACTATCAAAACGCATGCCCAAAGCACAAAACAAATTCGATCTACCCGGTGTATATAAACTAAATTGTTCAAATTGCAGTAAATTCTACATAGGCCAGACAGGACGTAGCTTCAAACAGAGATACATTGAACACACAAAAGCACTCCACACCACTACAGAATCTACCTTCGCAAACCACCTCATTGAAGCAAACCACACATATAAAAACATCGACAATAACATGAACATACTACACGTACACACAAAAGGCCGAAAACTAGACACTCTAGAACAATTAGAAATATACAAACACACAAAAACAAATAAAAACGACATCCTAAACGAACAGACACAATTCAAATCGCACGCATTATTCGAACACATCTCACCACACACACACAGCTTCAATCTTTCGAAACACTTTCTCGTCGCCAACAACAAGACGAGCAGCGCTACTAACGACAGCCTCTGATGAAGCCTTCTATAGGTGAAAGCCGGTTTAGGCTGTAAGGTAAAACTTTACGTTTTTACTTATAAAAAACTTTGTGCTCCGAGTCGTCAATATTATAGTGATATTTAGTTAAGTAACGGACACGTCATGGACAACAAAATCCAAGAGTGTATGTGTCTTTATGTTTCTGTACGTGTTTTTATATTTCTGTCCTTGTTAAGCATTAGTCACCAAAAAGGGGGAAAATTATATAATTACTGAATGTTATCTGATATACATATATATATATATATATATATATATATTATCATTACTGATATACAGACCTTGTCTTGTGACACTATTAAGAATATGGGACTTATTTGTTTATTATGTATTTTGTGGGTTATTCCTGATATTAGGTGACAATTATGTCATAATTTTGTGATTTGCATGTAACAAATTATGGGGTACAATAAAGTTGTTATTGTTAGATTACAGCCGAGTTTCATTGCAAGTCCCGTCATACTGGACCCAGCGCATTTTTGGCTTCTCTAGGCTCGGGCCTAGTTTTAAATAACTTGTGGCTTCTCTTTCAAAAAAAAAAAATATAAATACAAAAAAAAAATAAAATTCAAAAAAAAATTTTTTATATACAACATAAAAAGGAAAGAGGGGTTACAAATGGTAGCAGAGAGCGTGGTTCATTCTAGGGTTGAACCCTTGGGTCCTTGTGTGTGACGGGGCTTGCAACCTCGGAAACATTAGGCTGCTGTTAGGACATTGTTTTTCTTAGGTATATGCCCGTGTAGGCTAGTTTTAGGTCACATAACTTGTGAGTCTGGTCGCACCACTGAGGCGGGTATTTGTGTTCGGAAAATGTGATAGCTTGAACTGCCGGGGAGTCTCAAGGGTGGCCTGGGTGATAGAATGTTGCTGATTCAGGGTCGGAGTTTAGCGTGTGACATTAGCGGGACGCGGTATGGCCCGATCGGAAGTCGGTACCGTCACCGACTTAATGCCTGTTAACTTTTGATTACTAGTTCCCGAATTATGAATTTTGATTGCTAGTGGGTTTTTGTGAGTTATGTGTTGGTGAGACGTGTCCGTCGAATTGATGTTTGATGTTATATGTGTTCAGAATTGTTGGTTGTTGCTTGTCTCCTTCTGTGGTGTGAGTAGATGGTTCCGAAGTAGGCCAGGTCTCCGCAGCGCTAGAGAACCCGGGGGTCGCTCAAAGGAAGGACAGAACTTGGGTTTTCTCTGATTCTTGTGAATATGTTTTTGTAGGTTATGTTTGGGTTAGGTGTTTAGTGGGGATTTGTTTTATGATTGTTTGTTTTGAGTTGTGCAATTCTGGCGGCGGTATGCTATCAGGAATTGCCCCACCCTCTTTCAGGAGTTCTCCAGAAACTTTCAGTGTTAGATTGAATAAATGAGGAGCAGTTGCTAGTTTTCTTAGATCTTGTTCTGCAGTTGGCAGATTTCCCGGGGGTGTCCGATGGGGAGGTCTTGTCCCTTATATACCCGTATTACCGGGGTTCATTGGCAGGGTTAGTCACCAACACTCTGCGTCGGGGTGACAGTGTTGATGCTTTCCATGGGGAGGTGTTGAACTTCTTCCTACCCATTCGACGACGTGCCCAGCTTAAGCTTGAAAGATTCTATCGCCTACAGGCCAACGGAGAGGCGTTAGGGGACTTCGTGCACGATATACGGAAAGCTGCCCGGGTGTTAAGGTTGGGGTTGCCCGAGACAGAAGTGATACAAGCGATTCTGGAAGGACTGATTCCCCAAGAGAGATCTCGTTTGGTATTCGCGGACCGTCCACGTTGTTTTGCGGACCTTGAACGGCTGTATGTGGTTTCGAGAACGGTCCAGGAGGTTGACGAGTCCCGGGGAAGAGATGCTACAGATGTCCAATACTCCAGTGGTTCATCAGGAAGAGCCAAAAAGGACAAACATGGTGGTTGGAGGAGAACCCAAGAGATAGTCAGAGAAACGGAATATTCCGGAAGTAATGGAGGCTACAAAGGCGTGGCAAGTGTGAAGACGGTAACAACAGCTACAGCACAGAAAACCAAGAAATATGAAATTAACAGGGGAAGAAGAAATTTTGTTAGGGAACAACCATCGGCAAGTAGGGAGCCTGTACCAAGGCGTTATTCCTATTTGGAGAAAAGTGAGAGTTTAAAGGTTCTAGAGGAATTACCAGTGCCTAATAGAGTAGTGAATGAAGAAGGTGAAGCAGAAGAAGAAAAGCGGGGTAACTTCTGTGGATCGATACAGCACGACAAGAAAACAGCTGTTGATACTGAGTTACAGGACTCGAAGAGGACATCATGGTTGAATCCAGATGCCGCAGAATTTGTTCCAGTATTTCCATCTCGGTTCGTGATGGATCCAGATCCGGTAATATCATCTTCGCCTACGCAGGGATATGAGAAGTCATTTGATGGTGTAGCTTTACCATCGCCAGTAGAAATTAATTTAGTCATTGCACCTGAGCCTGGACAGCTGGATTTCAGGGTGGAAAATGTTGAGAGCGTTGTAGTTGCTGAGAGTGGTCAAGGAGTGGAATCGACACAAGAGGCAGAAGAGCAGACTGCGGATGCTGCACAGGAAGGTATAGTTGTAGATGTTAGGGAGACTGTAGAGTCTGAAGTTGCAGATGGACACAGGGATGTCCGGGCTGCAAGTTTTTCTGGGGTTGTGGATAGACAAGGGGATGTTCATGCCGCAAGTGTGGTAGAAGTAGATGAGGTCGAAGTTGAGGAGAAATTTGGTGGCAGCGTCGTGAAGTGTGCGAATGAGAATGATGTAGTGTGTGAAGATGTGCAGACGCCTTCTGTAAGTAGTGTTGAGGATTCTGGTGAACGGAGAGAAGTTTTATGCGGACCAGGTGAGCAACTAGAGGATGAAGATGTGCAGTGTTCTGATGGTGGTAGTGGACGTGATGGCGATGATGTTGATGATAAATGTGTTGGGGAAAACGAGATCGGAGAAGAAGTTAGTGAAGAAGTTTGTGAATCGGCCGGTGACGAATGTGATGAAGAAATTGGTGAGGAGCTGAGGGAAGATGCGGTTGAAGATGGATCAGAGGAGCAACTGGAAGATGCTGAGGAGGTACAGTGTCAGGAGGTTGATTTGGATTATGGGGATGAAAAAGGGGAAATTGTAGAAGAGAAGGAAGGATTGGAAGACAGACAAGTAGAGGAGTTAGATGATGAGCATAATCCAAATCGGAGTGAAAGTAGTGAGGTAAGTTGCCCCGATTCTGATTCAGAGGAAACAAGTCCGTACAGCTCAACACGAAATAGTTCCTCAGAGAGTGGTGTCCGAAAGCAACGAATACCCAAAGTCCGTCATAGAAAGGTAAGAAGAAGAGGTTAACGGGTAGCGGGTAGATGTTCTCCACAGTCCCAGTGGTGTTCATCTATTTCAGGGTTGCGCCCCTGCCCACGCGAGCCTTGGTTTCCTCCATTCATCCTTATTTTTGGAGGGAACCATGTCCTTACCCTTACTCCTAGCTATTGACCCTTTAACGATCTTTGCCCCATTCCATCTTCCCGATTTTCCTACCCCTCCCCTCATTCAAAAAAAAAAACCTACCAATAAGGAGTTAAAGGGACTTGCCGGAAGTGAGTAGATTGTGGTCCTCGAGATTGTCGTGGTCGTCAGTTTCCCCTGTTTTAAAAGTAAGATGGAGAGTGATAATGTGCTGTTGTTTCCTTGTTCATAGTGGTTTGATTTTGATTTTTGGTTAGTGTAGAGGTCGAGCCATGCCGCATTCTCCGGTTGTTTCCTGGGTGTTTTTGTTGAGATAGAGGGTTGTGTGTATATATATGGTGTATCAACGGTGCTGTGGTGAAGAAAACTCCCCCATATAGTTATGGCCTTTTTGGTGAAGTAAGAGTTGAGATAAGATTAATGTTAGCGTGCCCTTGGCGCGGTCCTCTCTGTCTGGCTAAGCGGGGCCGTCCGCCCTTGTGTAGGGATGTGGGCCAGCCATATGGCAAGGTTGGAGATGCCTTGTGGGTGCATGTGGCTGGTCGGTCCAAGAGATGGACGAGAAGTAGTGCGGTCACTCACATACCAAGGTGGGAGATACCTTGTTTGGTCTTAAGACGGGTATGTGAGTGGGACCGGTGGGAGTAGGTGATGGTCACTGGAGAGGGTGACGTGTTGGGGCGGTCCCGTGGGGTTGGCATGGCGGAGACGGTCGCATGGGGAATGGACGCAGTTCTGAGCCTCTGTTCTCCTGAGAGCAAATGCTGCTGAGCCACCATAACCACGAAGTCCACGAGCTTGTTTTGGGAAGGGGGTACACTGCAGGGTACTCTCCCGAGTTTAAGTGTGGGGCAACCAAGTTGCCCTTTCGGGGTGGGGTGTGCCGGGGGTTGCCTAACCCGGCTGTCGAAGGTTTAAAAAATTTAATTTTAAAATAACGCGAACGCAAGGGTCAGTTAAAGCGACGAGATTTGTACGGCTCTGTTAAAACTGCGCGCGCACCCTGTAGGGAGGTTTGGCTTTGTTAGATTGTGGCCGTTTAATTCAGTCACCGACCGGCACTCAAGAAAGCACCGACGCCCCTGATCCGAACAGATTGTTTCTTCTACTCTGATGGCTGGCTAAATTTACGAGACTTCCCGGTAAGTGATCATAGCTCTTATTGTGTGAGTCAAAATTAATAATCAGGGATTAAATTTAATTAACGAAATGTATGCAGCAGTATGAGAAAGACAAATGCATGTGATGCGATCCGGCAGTTTGTATATTAAAAAGATTACTTAATGTTCAGTATATAGCTCATGTTCTTTTTATGATTATTGTATTGTAAGAGTCACTGTAATCGTTTCATAGAATGTTATATAAATTATAAGCTAGAGTCAGTGCGTAGGCATGGAATTGAATTGTGCACGTACAATCACCAAATTGCTCGCGTGTTCTCTTTAATTAACTATTCCAGTAAAAATAACTTGTGAGACCACCCTTAGAGGAAACATTATTAATATTGAAACATTATTAATACGGTGAGTGCCTTGAAGTTAATCATTTTTGGCAAATTGCAATAATTGTGCCGCCACGTGGCAATCTAAACTGTTGGATTCTGTTGGAGCGTGTTAAGAGCTCGTGCAAATGACTTTACTCTACGCCTTTTAATAAAATCTTTTTTTTATTTTTGAATTAATCATCCCATGGTAGACTTTATTACTCTTTAAGCAATTTGCAAAGAAATTATAACCGAAACTTTGTGCATTTATCTTGAGTTGGTTGAAGGCCCGTTCTGAGGTTATTGACCTGGGAACTTGGGTGTACATTTTTCATGAACAGCATTTCTAATTTTTATGAATTAACAGGGTTCTCGCCTAAGCCGGAGATGCTGGCCTTGCTGATAGAACTCCATCTTCATCAGCCATGAACCATCAGAAACGCACCTGTTCGGGAAAGGAGTCGGGTGACCAACTCAAGATGTATCGCATGCTCATCATAATTAAGGTGATATAAACTCATTTATTTTTTTGTGGCCGGGCCTACCGTGCTCCTGATTCACAGTGTAAATTTCTTTTGAAACCATGTGTCCACGTGGCCAGACAGTCTGCTAAAGGGTGTGTCAGCTGAACATTATGTGACTGTAATAATTTAACTTCATAAAACTAAGTACAATGTTTGTAATTGTGTGCTGCACTGGGGGAGCGTGCTAGAGAATTTTTCTTTTCACTTAAATATTTTCATATATGGCCAATAGTCATTACCATGCTTGCTACAAAATTTATGTCACATGTTAGGGGTTCTGTTCCGGCTGGTTCAGAACGGGGTTTATATTTTAATTTCATTTTGGTTTAACATGTAAGGGCTGGGGGGGTTTCGTTTTCTTTTTCTGGCTGTTTTTGGGACATAGTTGTACCAGGCACATGTTCATGCAGTTTAAGGCAGGTTTGATTCCTGTCACACATGGTTAAGCACAGGCTGGCGCGCTCCCACATCTGCTAGGATACAACAGTCAGTTATTATAAATTCATTTATATACAGCCATTCGGCTTTAACAGAAAAGAACTTTCATATTTTTCTGGGCATATACTGATTAATATTTTTCCACTTTATAAAGGTCAATACTGATAATTTTTTACTTGTAAAAGCACATACTATTTCATGTATCCATCGGGATTTGTAAAACAACATTCACATTTTATAAACTCATAACAATTGCTTAAAATCTGGTGATGAGGATTTTCTCATTTATGTGATGTCTCAGAAACTTAAAGAATTTCATATGCTCATGGTGGGGCAATTATCAGTTGCTATCTATACATATGGGCGGTCCGGTCTCTCTTATGGTTTATGAGTGATTATCATCCTTTCAGGGGGTTTTCTTATTTATTTAAATTAATGGAAATTGATGAATGACGGTGACTGAAGGGCGAACATTTATGATTGCCGGTTTTAGGGCTTGGTAGAAACACTGCCTGTTGAGCATGCGTATTCCAAGGGTATTCATGTTTATAATATTTGTGTATAATTATGAGTGTATGTGTCTTTATGTTTCTGTACGTTTCTTTATGTTTCTGTCCTTGTTAAGCGTTAGTCACCAAAAAGGGGGAAAATTATATAATTACTGAATGTTATCTGATATACATATATATATATATAATCATTACTGATATACAGATCTTGTCTTGTGACACTATTAAGAATATGGGACTTATTTGTTTATTATGTATTTTGTGGGTTATTCCTGATATTAGGTGACAATTATGTGATAATTTTGTGATTTGCACGTAACGAATTATGGGGTACAATAAAGTTGTTATTGTTAGATTACAGCCGAGTTTCATTGCAAGTCCCGTCATACTGGACCCAGCGCATTTTTGGCTTCTCTAGGCTCGGGCCTAGTTTTAAATAACTTTTGGCTTTTCTTTCAAAAAAAAAAAAAATATATAAATACAAAAAAAAATAAAATACAAAAAAAAATTTTTTTATACACAACATAAAAAGGAAAGAGGGGTTACAAATGGTAGCAGAGAGCGTGGTTCATTCTAGGGTTGAACCCTTGGGTCCTTGGGTGTGACGGGGCTTGCAACCTCGGAAACATTAGGCTGCTGTTAGGACATTGTTTTTCTTAGGTATATGCCCGTGTAGGCTAGTTTTAGGTCACATGACTTGTGAGTCTGGTCGCACCACTGAGGCGGGTATTTGTGTTCGGAAAATGTGATAGCTTGAACTGCCGGGGAGTCTCAAGGGTGGCCTGGGTGATAGAATGTTGCTGATTCAGGGTCGTAGTTTAGCGTGTGACATTAGCGGGATGCGGTATGGCCCGATCTGAAGTCGGTACCGTCACCGACTTAATGCCTGTTAACTTTTGATTACTAGTTCCCGAATTATGAATTCTGATTGTTAGTGGGTTTTTGTGAGTTATGGGTTGGTGAGACGTGTCCGTCGAATTGATGTTTGATGTTATATGTGTTCAGTATTGTTGGTTGTTGCTTGTCTCCTTCTGTGGTGTGAGTAGATGGTTCCGAAGTAGGCCAGGTCTCCGCAGCGCTAGAGAACCCGGGGGTCGCTCAAAGGAAGGACAGTACTTGGGTTTTTTCTGATTCTTGTGAATATGTTTTTGTAGGTTATGTTTGGGTTAGGTGTTTAGTAGGGATTTGTTTTATGATTGTTTGTTTTGAATTGTGCAATTCTGGCGGCGGTATGCTATCAGGAATTGCCCCACCCTCTTTCAGGAGTTCTCCAGAAACTTTCAGTGTTAGATGGAATAGATGAGGAGCAGTTGCTAGTTTTCTTAGATCTCGTTCTGCAGTTGGCAGATTTCCCGGGGGTGTCCGATGGGGAGGTCTTGTCCCTTATATACCCGTATTACCGGGGTTCATTGGCAGGGTTGGTCACTAACACTCTGCGTCGGGGTGACAGTGTTGATGCTTTCCATGGGGAGGTGTTGAACTTCTTCCTACCCATTCAACGACGTGCCCAGCTTAAGCTTGAAAGATTCTATCGCCTACAGGCCAACGGAGAGGCGTTAGGGGACTTCGTGCACGATATACGGAAAGCTGCCCGGGTGTTAAGGTTGGGGTTGCCCGAGACAGAAGTGATACAAGCGATTCTGGAAGGACTGATTCCCCAAGAGAGATCTCGTTTGGTATTCGCGGACCGTCCACGTTGTTTTGCGGACCTTGAACGGCTGTATGTGGTTTCAAGAACGGTCCAGGAGGTTGACGAGTCCCGGGGAAGAGATGCTACAGATGTCCAATACTCCAGTGGTTCATCAGGAAGAGCCAAAAAGGACAAACATGGTGGTTGGAGGAGAACCCAAGAGATAGTCAGAAAAACGGAATATTCCGGAAGTAATGGAGGCTACAAAGGCGTGGCAAGTGTGAAGACGGTAACAACAGCTACAGCACAGAAAACCAAGAAATATGAAATTAACAGGGGAAGAAGAAATTGTGTTAGGGAACAACCATCGGCAAGTAGGGAGCCTGTACCAAGGCGTTATTCCTATTTGGAGAAAAGTGAGAGTTTAAAGGTTCTAGAGGAATTACCAGTGCCTAATAGAGTAGTGAATGAAGAAGGTGAAGCAGAAGAAGAAAAGCGGGGTAACTTCTGTGGATCGATACAGCACGACAAGAAAACAGCTGTTGATACTGAGTTACAGGACTCGAAGAGGACATCATGGTTGAATCCAGATGCTGCAGAATTTGTTCCGGTATTTCCATCTCGGTTCGTGACGGATCCAGATCCGGTAATATCATCATCGCCTACGCAGGGATATGAGAAGTCATTTGATGGTGTAGCTTTACCATCGCCAGTAGAAATTAATTTAGTCATTGCACCTGAGCCTGGACAGCTGGATTCCAGGGTGGAAAATGTTGAGGGCGTTGTAGTTGCTGAGAGTGGTCAAGGAGTTTAATCGACAGAAGAGGCAGAAGAGCAGTCTGCGGATGCTGCACAGGAAGGTATAGTTGTAGGTGTTAGGGAGACTGTAGAGTCTGAAGTTGCAGATGGACACAGGGATGTCCGGGCTGCTAGTGTTTCTGGGGTTGTGGATGGACAAGGGGATGTTCATGCCGCAAGTGTGGTAGAAGTAGATGAGGTCGAAGTTGAGGAGAAATTTGGTGGCAGCGTCGTGGTGTGTGCGAGTGAGAATGA
Organism: Magicicada septendecula; assembly: GCA_034769895.1. NCBI lineage: Eukaryota > Metazoa > Arthropoda > Insecta > Hemiptera > Cicadidae > Magicicada > Magicicada septendecula. The sequence goes on from CM068368.1 coordinate 327,222,980, forward strand.
TGTAGTTTGTGAAGATGTGCAGACGCCTTCTGTAAGTAGTGTTGAGGATTCTGGGGAACGGAGAGAAGTTTTATGCGGACCAGGTGAGCAACTAGAGGATAAAGATGTGCAGTGTTCTGATAGTGGTAGTGGACGTGATGGCGATGATGTTGACGATAAATGTGTTGGGGAATACAAGATCGGAGAAGAAGTTAGTGAAGAAGTTTGTGAATCGGCCGGTGACGAATGTGATGAAGAAATTGGTGAGGAGCTGAGGGAAGATGCGGTTGAAGATGGATCAGAGGAGCAACTGGAAGATGCTGAGGAGGTACAGTGTCAGGAGGTTGATTTGGATTATGGGGATGAAAAAGGGGAAATTGTAGAAGAGAAGGAAGGATTGGAAGACAGACAAGTAGAGGAGTTAGATGATGAGCATAATCCAAATCGGAGTGAAAGTAGTGAGGTAAGTTGCCCCGATTCTGATTCAGAGGAAACAAGTCCGTACAGCTCAACACGAAATAGTTCCTCAGAGAGTGGTGTCCGAAAGCAACGAATACCCAAAGTCCGTCATAGAAAGGTAAGAAGAAGAGGTTAACGGGTAGCGGGTAGATGTTCTCCACAGTCCCAGTGGTGTTCATCTATTTCAGGGTTGCGCCCCTGCCCACGCGAGCCTTGGTTTCCTCCATTCATCCTTATTTTCGGAGGGAACCATGTCCTTACCCTTACTCCTAGCTATTGACCCTTTAACGATCCTTGCCCCATTTCATCTTCCCGATTTTCCTACCCCTCCCCTCATTCAAAAAAAAAAACCTACCAATAAGGAGTTAGAGGGACTTGCCGGAAGTGAGTAGATTGTGGTCCTAGAGATTGTCGTGGTCGTCAGTTTCCCCTGTTTTAAAAGTAAGATGGAGAGTGATAATGTGCTGTTGTTTCCTTGTTCATAGTGGTTTGATTTTGATTTTTGGTTAGTTTAGAGGTCGAGCCATGCCGCATTCTCCGGTTGTTTCCCGGGTGTTTTTGTTGAGATAGAGGGTTGTGTGTATATATATATGGTGTATCAACGGTGCTGTGGTGAAGAAAACTCCCCCATATAGTTATGGCCTTTTTGGTGAAGTAAGAGTTGAGATAAGATTAATGTTAGCGTGCCCTTGGCGCGGTCCTCTCTGTCTGGCTAAGCGGGGCCGTCCGCCCTTGTGTAGGGATGTGGGCCAGCCATATGGCAAGGTTGGAGATGCCTTGTGGGTGCATGTGGCTGGTCGGTCCAAGAGATGGACGAGAAGTAGTGCGGTCACTCACATACCAAGGTGGGAGATACCTTGTTTGGTCTTAAGACGGGTATGTGAGTGGGACCGGTGGGAGTAGGTGATGGTCACCGGAGAGGGTGACGTGTTGGGGCGGTCCCGTGGGGTTGGCATGGCGGAGACGGTCGCATGGGGAATGGACGCAGTTCTGAACCTCTGTTCTCCTGAGAGCAAATGCTGCTGAGCCACCATAACCACGAAGTCCACGAGCTTGTTTTGGGAAGGGGGTACACTGCAGGGTACTCTCCCGAGTTTAAGTGTGGGGCAACCAAGTTGCCCTTTCGGGGTGGGGTGTGCCGGGGGTTGCCTAACCCGGCTGTCGAAGGTTTTAGAAAATTTAATTTTAAAATAACGCGAACGCAAGGGTCAGTTAAAGCGACGAGATTTGTACGGCTCTGTTAAAACTGCGCGCGCACCCTGTAGGGAGGTTTGGCTTTGTTAGATTGTGGCCGTTTAATTCAGTCACCGACCGGCACTCAAGAAAGCACCGACGCCCCTGATCCGAACAGATTGTTTCTTCTACTCTGATGGCTGGCTAAATTTACGAGACTTCCCGGTAAGTGATCATAGCTCTTATTGTGTGAGTCAAAATTAATAATAAGGGATTAAATTTAATTAACGAAATGTATGCAGCAGTATGAGAAAGACAAATGCATGTAATGCGATCCGGCTGTTTGTATATTAAAAAGATTACTTAATGTTCAGTATATAGCTCATGTTCTTTTTATGATTATTGTATTGTAAGAGTCACTGTAATCGTTTCATAGAATGTTATATAAATTATAAGCTAGAGTCAGTGCGTAGGCATGGAATTGAATTGTGCACGTACAATCACCAAATTGCTCGCGTGTTCTCTTTAATTAACTATTCCAGTAAAAATAACTTGTGAGACCACCCTTAGAGGAAACATTATTAATATTGAAACATTATTAATACGGTGAGTGCCTTGAAGTTAATCATTTTTGGCAAATTGCAATAATTGTGCCGCCACGTGGCAATCTAACCTGTTGGATTCTGTTGGAGCGTGTTAAGAGCTCGTGCAAATGACTTTACTCTACGCCTTTTAATAAAATCTTTTTTTTATTTTTGAATTAATCATCCCATGGTAGACTTTATTACTCTTTAAGCAATTTGCAAAGAAATTATAACCGAAACTTTGTGCATTTATCTTGAGTTGGTTGAAGGCCCGTTCTGAGGTTATTGACCTGGGAACTTGGGTGTACATTTTTCATGAACAGCATTTCTTATTTTTATGAATTAACAGGGTTCTCGCCTAAGCAGGAGATGCTGGCCTTGCTGATAGAACTCCATCTTCATCAGCCATGAACCATCAGAAACGCACCTGTTCGGAAAAGGAGTCGGGTGACCAACTCAAGATGTATCGCATGCTCATCATAATTAAGGTGATATGAGCTCATTTATTTTTTTGTGGCCGGGCCTACCGTGCTCCTGATTCACAGTGTAAATTTCTTTTGAAACCATGTGTCCACGTGGCCAGACAGTCTGCTAAAGGGCGTGTCAGCTGAACATTATGTGACTGTAATAATTTAACTTCATAAAACTAAGTACAATGTTTGTAATTGTGTGCTGCACTGGGGGAGCGTGCTAGAGAATTTTTCTTTTCACTTAAATATTTTCATATATGACCAATAGTCATTACCATGCTTGCTACAAAATTTATGTCACATGTTAGGGGTTCTGTTCCGGCTGGTTCAGAACGGGGTTTATATTTTAATTTCATTTTGGTTTAACATGTAAGGGCTGGGGGGTCGTTTTCTTTTTCTGGCTGTTTTTGGGACATAGTTTTACCAGGCACATGTTCATGCAGTTTAAGGCAGGTTTGATTCCTGTCACACATGGTTAAGCACAGGCTGGCGCGCTCCCACATCTGCTAGGATACAACAGTCAGTTATTATAAATTCATTTATATACAGCCATTCGGCTTTAACAGAAAAGAACTTTCATATTTTTCTGGGCATATACTGATTAATATTTTTCCACTTTATAAAGGTCAATACTGATAATTTTTTACTTGTAAAAGCACATACTATTTCATGTATCCATCGGGATTTGTAAAACAACATTCACATTTTATAAACTCATAACAATTGCTTAAAATCTGGTGATGAGGATTTTCTCATTTATGTGATGTCTCAGAAACTTAAAGAATTTCATATGCTCATGGTGGGGCAATTATCAGTTGCTATCTATACATATGGGCGGTCCGGTCTCTCTTATGGTTTATGAGTGATTATCATCCTTTCAGGGGGTTTTCTTATTTATTTAAATTAATGGAAATTGATGAATGACGGTGACTGAAGGGCGAACATTTATGATTGCCGGTTTTAGGGCTTGGTAGAAACACTGCCTGTTGAGCATGCGTATTCCAAGGGTATTCGTGTTTATAATATTTGTGTATAATTATGAGTGTATGTGTCTTTATGTTTCTGTACGTTTCTTTATGTTTCTGTCCTTGTTAAGCGTTAGTCACCAAAAAGGGGGAAAATTATATAATTACTGAATGTTATCTGATATACATATATATATATAATCATTACTGATATACAGATCTTGTCTTGTGACACTATTAAGAATATGGGACTTATTTGTTTATTATGTATTTTGTGGGTTATTCCTGATATTAGGTGACAATTATGTGATAATTTTGTGATTTGCACGTAACGAATTATGGGGTACAATAAAGTTGTTATTGTTAGATTACAGCCGAGTTTCATTGCAAGTCCCGTCATACTGGACCCAGCGCATTTTTGGCTTCTCTAGGCTCTGGCCTAGTTTTAAATAACTTGTGGCTTTTCTTTCAAAAAAAAAAAAAATATATAAATACAAAAAAAAATAAAATACAAAAAAAAATTTTTTTATATACAACATAAAAAGGAAAGAGGGGTTACAAATGGTAGCAGAGAGCGTGGTTCATTCTAGGGTTGAACCCTTGGGTCCTTGGGTGTGACGGGGCTTGCAACCTCGGAAACATTAGGCTGCTGTTAGGACATTGTTTTTCTTAGGTATATGCCCGTGTAGGCTAGTTTTAGGTCACATGACTTGTGAGTCTGGTCGCACCACTGAGGCGGGTATTTGTGTTCGGAAAATGTGATAGCTTGAACTGCCGGGGAGTCTCAAGGGTGGCCTGGGTGATAGAATGTTGCTGATTCAGGGTCGGAGTTTACCGTGTGACATTAGCGGGATGCGGTATGGCCCGATCGGAAGTCGGTACCGTCACCGACTTAATGCCTGTTAACTTTTGATTACTAGTTCCCGAATTATGAATTCTGATTGCTAGTGGGTTTTTGTGAGTTATGGGTTGGTGAGACGTGTCCGTCGAATTGATGTTTGATGTTATATGTGTTCAGTATTGTTGGTTGTTGCTTGTCTCCTTCTGTGGTGTGAGTAGATGGTTCCGAAGTAGGCCAGGTCTCGGCAGCGCTAGAGAACCCGGGGGTCGCTCAAAGGAAGGACAGTACTTGGGTTTTTTCTGATTCTTGTGAATATGTTTTTGTAGGTTATGTTTGGGTTAGGTGTTTAGTAGGGATTTGTTTTATGATTGTTTGTTTTGAATTGTGCAATTCTGGCGGCGGTATGCTATCAGGAATTGCCCCACCCTCTTTCAGTTCTCCAGAAACTTTCAGTGTTAGATGGAATAGATGAGGAGCAGTTGCTAGTTTTCTTAGATCTTGTTCTGCAGTTGGCAGATTTCCCGGGGGTGTCCGATGGGGAGGTCTTGTCCCTTATATACCCGTATTACCGGGGTTCATTGGCAGGGTTGGTCACCAACACTCTGCGTCGGGGTGACAGTGTTGATGCTTTCCATGGGGAGGTGTTGAACTTCTTCCTACCCATTCAACGACGTGCCCAGCTTAAGCTTGAAAGATTCTATCGCCTACAGGCCAACGGAGAGGCGTTAGGGGACTTCGTGCACGATATACGGAAAGCTGCCCGGGTGTTAAGGTTGGGGTTGCCCGAGACAGAAGTGATACAAGCGATTCTGGAAGGACTGATTCCCCAAGAGAGATCTCGTTTGGTATTCGCGGACCGTCCACGTTGTTTTGCGGACCTTGAACGGCTGTATGTGGTTTCAAGAACGGTCCAGGAGGTTGACGAGTCCCGGGGAAGAGATGCTACAGATGTCCAATACTCCAGTGGTTCATCAGGAAGAGCCAAAAAGGACAAACATGGTGGTTGGAGGAGAACCCAAGAGATAGTCAGAAAAACGGAATATTCCGGAAGTAATGGAGGCTACAAAGGCGTGGCAAGTGTGAAGACGGTAACAACAGCTACAGCACAGAAAACCAAGAAATATGAAATTAACAGGGGAAGAAGAAATTGTGTTAGGGAACAACCATCGGCAAGTAGGGAGCCTGTACCAAGGCGTTATTCCTATTTGGAGAAAAGTGAGAGTTTAAAGGTTCTAGAGGAATTACCAGTGCCTAATAGAGTAGTGAATGAAGAAGGTGAAGCAGAAGAAGAAAAGCGGGGTAACTTCTGTGGATCGATACAGCACGACAAGAAAACAGCTGTTGATACTGAGTTACAGGACTCGAAGAGGACATCATGGTTGAATCCAGATGCCGCAGAATTTGTTCCGGTATTTCCATCTCGGTTCGTGACGGATCCAGATCAGGTAATATCATCATCGCCTACGCAGGGATATGAGAAGTCATTTGATGGTGTAGCTTTACCATCGCCAGTAGAAATTAATTTAGTCATTGCACCTGAGCCTGGACAGCTGGATTCCAGGGTGGAAAATGTTGAGGGCGTTGTAGTTGCTGAGAGTGGTCAAGGAGTGGAATCGACAGAAGAGGCAGAAGAGCAGTCTGCGGATGCTGCACAGGAAGGTATAGTTGTAGGTGTTAGGGAGACTGTAGAGTCTGAAGTTGCAGATGGACACAGGGATGTCTGGGCTGCAAGTGTTTCTGGGGTTGTGGATGGACAAGGGGATGTTCATGCCGCAAGTGTGGTAGAAGTAGATGAGGTCGAAGTTGAGGAGAAATTTGGTGGCAGCGTCGTGGTGTGTGCGAGTGAGAATGATGTAGTTTGTGAAGATGTGCAGACGCCTTCTGTAAGTAGTGTTGAGGATTCTGGGGAACGGAGAGAAGTTTTATGCGGACCAGGTGAGCAACTAGAGGATGAAGATGTGCAGTGTTCTGATGGTGGTAGTGGACGTGATGGCGATGATGTTGATGATAAATGTGTTGGGGAAAACGAGATCGGAGAAGAAGTTAGTGAAGAAGTTTGTGAATCGGCCGGTGACGAATGTGATGAAGAAATTGGTGAGGAGCTGAGGGAAGATGCGGTTGAAGATGGATCAGAGGAGCAACTGGAAGATGCTGAGGAGGTACAGTGTCAGGAGGTTGATTTGGATTATGGGGATGAAAAAGGGGAAATTGTAGAATAGAAGGAAGGATTGGAAGACAGACAAGTAGAGGAGTTAGATGATGAGCATAATCCAAATCGGAGTGAAAGTAGTGAGGTAAGTTGCCCCGATTCTGATTCAGAGGAAACAAGTCCGTACAGCTCAACACGAAATAGTTCCTCAGAGAGTGGTGTCCGAAAGCAACGAATACCCAAAGTCCGTCATAGAAAGGTAAGAAGAAGAGGTTAACGGGTAGCGGGTAGATGTTCTCCACAGTCCCAGTGGTGTTCATCTATTTCAGGGTTGCGCCCCTGCCCACGCGAGCCTTGGTTTCCTCCATTCATCCTTATTTTCGGAGGGAACCATGTCCTTACCCTTACTCCTAGCTATTGACCCTTTAACGATCCTTGCCCCATTTCATCTTCCCGATTTTCCTACCCCTCCTCTCAGTCAAAAAAAAAAAAAACCTACCAATAAGGAGTTAAAGGGACTTGCCGGAAGTGAGTAGATTGTGGTCCTCGAGATTGTCGTGGTCGTCAGTTTCCCCTGTTTTAAAAGTAAGATGGAGAGTGATAATGTGCTGTTGTTTCCTTGTTCATAGTGGTTTGATTTTGATTTTTGTTTAGTTTAGAGGTCGAGCCATGCCGCATTCTCCGGTTGTTTCCGGGGTGTTTTTGTTGAGATAGAGGGTTGTGTGTATATATATATATATATGGTGTATCAACGGTGCTGTGGTGAAGAAAACTCCCCCATATAGTTATGGCCTTTTTGGTGAAGTAAGAGTTGAGATAAGATTAATGTTAGCGTGCCCTTGGCGCGGTCCTCTCTGTCTGGCTAAGCGGGGCCGTCCGCCCTTGTGTAGGGATGTGGGCCAGCCATATGGCAAGGTTGGAGATGCCTTGTGGGTGCATGTGGCTGGTCGGTCCAAGAGATGGACGAGAAGTAGTGCGGTCACTCACATACCAAGGTGGGAGATACCTTGTTTGGTCTTAAGACGGGTATGTGAGTGGGACCGGTGGGAGTAGGTGATGGTCACCGGAGAGGGTGATGTGTTGGGGCGGTCCCGTGGGGTTGGCATGGCGGAGACGGTCGCATGGGGTATGGACGCAGTTCTGAGCCTCTGTTCTCCTGAGAGCAAATGCTGCTGAGCCACCATAACCACGAAGTCCACGAGCTTGGTTTGGGAAGGGGGTACACTGCAGGGTACTCTCCCGAGTTTAAGTGTGGGGCAACCAAGTTGCCCTTTCGGGGAGGGGTGTGCCGGGGGTTGCCTAACCCGGCTGTCGAAGGTTTTAGAAAATTTAATTTTAAAATAACGCGAACGCAAGGGTCAGTTAAAGCGACGAGATTTGTACGGCTCTGTTAAAACTGCGCGCGCACCCTGTAGGGAGGTTTGGCTTTGTTAGATTGTGGCCGTTTAATTCAGTCACCGACCGGCACTCAAGAAAGCACCGACGCCCCTGATCCGAACAGATTGTTTCTTCTACTCTGATGGCTGGCTAAATTTACGAGACTTCCCGGTAAGTGATCATAGCTCTTATTGTGTGAGTCAAAATTAATAATAAGGGATTAAATTTTAATTAACGAAATGTATGCAGCAGTATGAGAAAGACAAATGCATGTGATGCGATCCGGCAGTTTGTATATTAAAAAGATTACTTAATGTTCAGTATATAGCTCATGTTCTTTTTATGATTATTGTATTGTAAGAGTCACTGTAATCGTTTCATAGAATGTTATATAAATTATAAGCTAGAGTCAGTGCGTAGGCATGGAATTGAATTGTGCACGTACAATCACCAAATTGCTCGCGTGTTCTCTTTAATTAACTATTCCAGTAAAAATAACTTGTGAGACCACCCTTAGAGGAAACATTATTAATATTGAAACATTATTAATGCGGTGAGTGCCTTGAAGTTAATCATTTTTGGCAAATTGCAATAATTGTGCCGCCACGTGGCAATCTAACCTGTTGGATTCTGTTGGAGCGTGTTAAGAGCTCATGCAAATGACTTTACTCTACGCCTTTTAATAAAATCTTTTTTTTATTTTTGAATTAATCATCCCATGGTAGACTTTATTACTCTTTAAGCAATTTGCAAAGAAATTATAACCGAAACTTTGTGCATTTATCTTGAGTTGGTTGAAGGCCCGTTCTGAGGTTATTGACCTGGGAACTTGGGTGTACATTTTTCATGAACAGCATTTCTAATTTTTATGAATTAACAGGGTTCTTGCCTAAGCCGGAGATGCTGGCCTTGCTGATAGAACTCCATCTTCATCAGCCATGAACCATCAGAAACGCACCTGTTCGGAAAAGGAGTCGGGTGACCAACTCAAGATGTATCGCATGCTCATCATAATTAAGGTGATATGAGCTCATTTATTTTTTTGTGGCCGGGCCTACCGTGCTCCTGATTCACAGTGTAAATTTCTTTTGAAACCATGTGTCCACGTGGCCAGACAGTCTGCTAAAGGGCGTGTCAGCTGAACATTATGTGACTGTAATAATTTAACTTCATAAAACTAAGTACAATGTTTGTAATTGTGTGCTGCACTGGGGGAGCGTGCTAGAGAATTTTTCTTTTCACTTAAATATTTTCATATATGGCCAATAGTCATTACCATGCTTGCTACAAAATTTATGTCACATGTTAGGGGTTCTGTTCCGGCTGGTTCAGAATGGGGTTTATATTTTAATTTCATTTTGGTTTAACATGTAAGGGCTGGGGGGGTTTCGTTTTCTTTTTCTGTCTGTTTTTGGGACATAGTTGTACCAGGCACATGTTCATGCAGTTTAAGGCAGGTTTGATTCCTGTCACACATGGTTAAGCACAGGCTGGCGCGCTCCCACATCTGCTAGGATACAACAGTCAGTTATTATAAATTCATTTATATACAGCCATTCGGCTTTAACAGAAAAGAACTTTCATATTTTTCTGGGCATATACTGATTAATATTTTTCCACTTTATAAAGGTCAATACTGATAATTTTTTACTTGTAAAAGCACATACTATTTCATGTATCCATCGGGATTTGTAAAACAACATTCACATTTTATAAACTCATAACAATTGCTTAAAATCTGGTGATGAGGATTTTCTCATTTATGTGATGTCTCAGAAACTTAAAGAATTTCATATGCTCATGGTGGGGCAATTATCAGTTGCTATCTATACATATGGGCGGTCCGGTCTCTCTTATGGTTTATGAGTGATTATCATCCTTTCAGGGGGTTTTCTTATTTATTTAAATTAATGGAAATTGATGAATGACGGTGACTGAAGGGCGAACATTTATGATTGCCGGTTTTAGGGCTTGGTAGAAACACTGCCTGTTGAGCATGCGTATTCCAAGGGTATTCGTGTTTATAATATTTGTGTATAATTATGAGTGTATGTGTCTTTATGTTTCTGTACGTGTCCTTATGTTTCTGTCCTTGTTAAGCGTTAGTCACCAAAAAGGGGGAAAATTATATAATTACTGAATGTTATCTGATATACATATATATATATAATCATTACTGATATACAGATCTTGTCTTGTGACACTATTAAGAATATGGGACTTATTTGTTTATTATGTATTTTGTGGGTTATTCCTGATATTAGGTGACAATTATGTGATAATTTTGTGATTTGCACGTAACGAATTATGGGGTACAATAAAGTTGTTATTGTTAGATTACAGCCGAGTTTCATTGCAAGTCCCGTCATACTGGACCCAGCGCATTTTTGGCTTCTCTAGGCTCTGGCCTAGTTTTAAATAACTTGTGGCTTTTCCTTCAAAAAAAAAAAAATATATAAATACAAAAAAAAATAAAATACAAAAAAAAATTTTTTTATATACAACATAAAAAGGAAAGAGGGGTTACAAATGGTAGCAGAGAGCGTGGTTCATTCTAGGGTTGAACCCTTGGGTCCTTGGGTGTGACGGGGCTTGCAACCTCGGAAACATTAGGCTGCTGTTAGGACATTGTTTTTCTTAGGTATATGCCCGTGTAGGCTAGTTTTAGGTCACATGACTTGTGAGTCTGGTCGCACCACTGAGGCGGGTATTTGTGTTCGGAAAATGTGATAGCTTGAACTGCCGGGGAGTCTCAAGGGTGGCCTGGGTGATAGAATGTTGCTGATTCAGGGTCGGAGTTTACCGTGTGACATTAGCGGGATGCGGTATGGCCCGATCTGAAGTCGGTACCGTCACCGACTTAATGCCTGTTAACTTTTGATTACTAGTTCCCGAATTATGAATTCTGATTGCTAGTGGGTTTTTGTGAGTTATGGGTTGGTGAGACGTGTCCGTCGAATTGATGTTTGATGTTATATGTGTTCAGTATTGTTGGTTGTTGCTTGTCTCCTTCTGTGGTGTGAGTAGATGGTTCCGAAGTAGGCCAGGTCTCCGCAGGGCTAGAGAACCCGGGGGTCGCTCAAAGGAAGGACAGTACTTGGGTTTTTTCTGATTCTTGTGAATATGTTTTTGTAGGTTATGTTTGGGTTAGGTGTTTAGTAGGGATTTGTTTTATGATTGTTTGTTTTGAATTGTGCAATTCTGGCGGCGGTATGCTATCAGGAATTGCCCCACCCTCTTTCAGGAGTTCTCCAGAAACTTTCAGTGTTAGATGGAATAGATGAGGAGCAGTTGCTAGTTTTCTTAGATCTCGTTCTGCAGTTGGCAGATTTCCCGGGGGTGTCCGATGGGGAGGTCTTGTCCCTTATATACCCGTATTACCGGGGTTCATTGGCAGGGTTGGTCACCAACACTCTGCGTCGGGGTGACAGTGTTGATGCTTTCCATGGGGAGGTGTTGAACTTCTTCCTACCCATTCAACGACGTGCCCAGCTTAAGCTTGAAAGATTCTATCGCCTACAGGCCAACGGAGAGGCGTTAGGGGACTTCGTGCACGATATACGGAAAGCTGCCCGGGTGTTAAGGTTGGGGTTGCCCGAGACAGAAGTGATACAAGCGATTCTGGAAGGACTGATTCCCCAAGAGAGATCTCGTTTGGTATTCGCGGACCGTCCACGTTGTTTTGCGGACCTTGAACGGCTGTATGTGGTTTCAAGAACGGTCCAGGAGGTTGACGAGTCCCGGGGAAGAGATGCTACAGATGTCCAATACTCCAGTGGTTCATCAGGAAGAGCCAAAAAGGACAAACATGGTGGTTGGAGGAGAACCCAAGAGATAGTCAGAAAAACGGAATATTCCGGAAGTAATGGAGGCTACAAAGGCGTGGCAAGTGTGAAGACGGTAACAACAGCTACAGCACAGAAAACCAAGAAATATGAAATTAACAGGGGAAGAAGAAATTGTGTTAGGGAACAACCATCGGCAAGTAGGGAGCCTGTACCAAGGCGTTATTCCTATTTGGAGAAAAGTGAGAGTTTAAAGGTTCTAGAGGAATTACCAGTGCCTAATAGAGTAGTGAATGAAGAAGGTGAAGCAGAAGAAGAAAAGCGGGGTAACTTCTGTGGATCGATACAGCACGACAAGAAAACAGCTGTTGATACTGAGTTACAGGACTCGAAGAGGACATCATGGTTGAATCCAGATGCTGCAGAATTTGTTCCGGTATTTCCATCTCGGTTCGTGACGGATCCAGATCCGGTAATATCATCATCGCCTACGCAGGGATATGAGAAGTCATTTGATGGTGTAGCTTTACCATCGCCAGTAGAAATTAATTTAGTCATTGCACCTGAGCCTGGACAGCTGGATTCCAGGGTGGAAAATGATGAGGGCGTTGTAGTTGCTGAGAGTGGTCAAGGAGTTTAATCGACAGAAGAGGCAGAAGAGCAGTCTGCGGATGCTGCACAGGAAGGTATAGTTGTAGGTGTTAGGGAGACTGTAGAGTCTGAAGTTGCAGATGGACACAGGGATGTCCGGGCTGCTAGTGTTTCTGGGGTTGTGGATGGACAAGGGGATGTTCATGCCGCAAGTGTGGTAGAAGTAGATGAGGTCGAAGTTGAGGAGAAATTTGGTGGCAGCGTCGTGGTGTGTGCGAGTGAGAATGATGTAGTTTGTGAAGATGTGCAGACGCCTTCTGTAAGTAGTGTTGAGGATTCTGGGGAACGGAGAGAAGTTTTATGCGGACCAGGTGAGCAACTAGAGGATAAAGATGTGCAGTGTTCTGATAGTGGTAGTGGACGTGATGGCGATGATGTTGATGATAAATGTGTTGGGGAATACAAGATCGGAGAAGAAGTTAGTGAAGAAGTTTGTGAATCGGCCGGTGACGAATGTGATGAAGAAATTGGTGAGGAGCTGAGGGAAGATGCGGTTGAAGATGGATCAGAGGAGCAACTGGAAGATGCTGAGGAGGTACAGTGTCAGGAGGTTGATTTGGATTATGGGGATGAAAAAGGGGAAATTGTAGAAGAGAAGGAAGGATTGGAAGACAGACAAGTAGAGGAGTTAGATGATGAGCATAATCCAAATCGGAGTGAAAGTAGTGAGGTAAGTTGCCCCGATTCTGATTCAGAGGAAACAAGTCCGTACAGCTCAACACGAAATAGTTCCTCAGAGAGTGGTGTCCGAAAGCAACGAATACCCAAAGTCCGTCATAGAAAGGTAAGAAGAAGAGGTTAACGGGTAGCGGGTAGATGTTCTCCACAGTCCCAGTGGTGTTCATCTATTTCAGGGTTGCGCCCCTGCCCACGCGAGCCTTGGTTTCCTCCATTCATCCTTATTTTTGGAGGGAACCATGTCCTTACCCTTACTCCTAGCTATTGACCCTTTAACGATCTTTGCCCCATTCCATCTTCCCGATTTTCCTACCCCTCCCCTCATTCAAAAAAAAAAACCTACCAATAAGGAGTTAAAGGGACTTGCCGGAAGTGAGTAGATTGTGGTCCTCGAGATTGTCGTGGTCGTCAGTTTCCCCTGTTTTAAAAGTAAGATGGAGAGTGATAATGTGCTGTTGTTTCCTTGTTCATAGTGGTTTGATTTTGATTTTTGGTTAGTGTAGAGGTCGAGCCATGCCGCATTCTCCGGTTGTTTCCTGGGTGTTTTTGTTGAGATAGAGGGTTGTGTGTATATATATGGTGTATCAACGGTGCTGTGGTGAAGAAAACTCCCCCATATAGTTATGGCCTTTTTGGTGAAGTAAGAGTTGAGATAAGATTAATGTTAGCGTGCCCTTGGCGCGGTCCTCTCTGTCTGGCTAAGCGGGGCCGTCCGCCCTTGTGTAGGGATGTGGGCCAGCCATATGGCAAGGTTGGAGATGCCTTGTGGGTGCATGTGGCTGGTCGGTCCAAGAGATGGACGAGAAGTAGTGCGGTCACTCACATACCAAGGTGGGAGATACCTTGTTTGGTCTTAAGACGGGTATGTGAGTGGGACCGGTGGGAGTAGGTGATGGTCACCGGAGAGGGTGACGTGTTGGGGCGGTCCCGTGGGGTTGGCATGGCGGAGACGGTCGCATGGGGAATGGACGCAGTTCTGAACCTCTGTTCTCCTGAGAGCAAATGCTGCTGAGCCACCATAACCACGAAGTCCACGAGCTTGTTTTGGGAAGGGGGTACACTGCAGGGTACTCTCCCGAGTTTAAGTGTGGGGCAACCAAGTTGCCCTTTCGGGGTGGGGTGTGCCGGGGGTTGCCTAACCCGGCTGTCGAAGGTTTTAGAAAATTTAATTTTAAAATAACGCGAACGCAAGGGTCAGTTAAAGCGACGAGATTTGTACGGCTCTGTTAAAACTGCGCGCGCACCCTGTAGGGAGGTTTGGCTTTGTTAGATTGTGGCCGTTTAATTCAGTCACCGACCGGCACTCAAGAAAGCACCGACGCCCCTGATCCGAACAGATTGTTTCTTCTACTCTGATGGCTGGCTAAATTTACGAGACTTCCCGGTAAGTGATCATAGCTCTTATTGTGTGAGTCAAAATTAATAATAAGGGATTAAATTTAATTAACGAAATGTATGCAGCAGTATGAGAAAGACAAATGCATGTAATGCGATCCGGCTGTTTGTATATTAAAAAGATTACTTAATGTTCAGTATATAGCTCATGTTCTTTTTATGATTATTGTATTGTAAGAGTCACTGTAATCGTTTCATAGAATGTTATATAAATTATAAGCTAGAGTCAGTGCGTAGGCATGGAATTGAATTGTGCACGTACAATCACCAAATTGCTCGCGTGTTCTCTTTAATTAACTATTCCAGTAAAAATAACTTGTGAGACCACCCTTAGAGGAAACATTATTAATATTGAAACATTATTAATACGGTGAGTGCCTTGAAGTTAATCATTTTTGGCAAATTGCAATAATTGTGCCGCCACGTGGCAATCTAACCTGTTGGATTCTGTTGGAGCGTGTTAAGAGCTCGTGCAAATGACTTTACTCTACGCCTTTTAATAAAATCTTTTTTTTATTTTTGAATTAATCATCCCATGGTAGACTTTATTACTCTTTAAGCAATTTGCAAAGAAATTATAACCGAAACTTTGTGCATTTATCTTGAGTTGGTTGAAGGCCCGTTCTGAGGTTATTGACCTGGGAACTTGGGTGTACATTTTTCATGAACAGCATTTCTTATTTTTATGAATTAACAGGGTTCTCGCCTAAGCCGGAGATGCTGGCCTTGCTGATAGAACTCCATCTTCATCAGCCATGAACCATCAGAAACGCACCTGTTCGGGAAAGGAGTCGGGTGACCAACTCAAGATGTATCGCATGCTCATCATAATTAAGGTGATATAAACTCATTTATTTTTTTGTGGCCGGGCCTACCGTGCTCCTGATTCACAGTGTAAATTTCTTTTGAAACCATGTGTCCACGTGGCCAGACAGTCTGCTAAAGGGTGTGTCAGCTGAACATTATGTGACTGTAATAATTTAACTTCATAAAACTAAGTACAATGTTTGTAATTGTGTGCTGCACTGGGGGAGCGTGCTAGAGAATTTTTCTTTTCACTTAAATATTTTCATATATGGCCAATAGTCATTACCATGCTTGCTACAAAATTTATGTCACATGTTAGGGGTTCTGTTCCGGCTGGTTCAGAACGGGGTTTATATTTTAATTTCATTTTGGTTTAACATGTAAGGGCTGGGGGGGTTTCGTTTTCTTTTTCTGGCTGTTTTTGGGACATAGTTGTACCAGACACATGTTCATGCAGTTTAAGGCAGGTTTGATTCCTGTCACACATGGTTAAGCACAGGCTGGCGCGCTCCCACATCTGCTAGGATACAACAGTCAGTTATTATAAATTCATTTATATACAGCCATTCGGCTTTAACAGAAAAGAACTTTCATATTTTTCTGGGCATATACTGATTAATATTTTTCCACTTTATAAAGGTCAATACTGATAATTTTTTACTTGTAAAAGCACATACTATTTCATGTATCCATCGGGATTTGTAAAACAACATTCACATTTTATAAACTCATAACAATTGCTTAAAATCTGGTGATGAGGATTTTCTCATTTATGTGATGTCTCAGAAACTTAAAGAATTTCATATGCTCATGGTGGGGCAATTATCAGTTGCTATCTATACATATGGGCGGTCCGGTCTCTCTTATGGTTTATGAGTGATTATCATCCTTTCAGGGGGTTTTCTTATTTATTTAAATTAATGGAAATTGATGAATGACGGTGACTGAAGGGCGAACATTTATGATTGCCGGTTTTAGGGCTTGGTAGAAACACTGCCTGTTGAGCATGCGTATTCCAAGGGTATTCATGTTTATAATATTTGTGTATAATTATGAGTGTATGTGTCTTTATGTTTCTGTACGTTTCTTTATGTTTCTGTCCTTGTTAAGCGTTAGTCACCAAAAAGGGGGAAAATTATATAATTACTGAATGTTATCTGATATACATATATATATATATATATATATATAATCATTACTGATATACAGACCTTGTCTTGTGACACTATTAAGAATATGGGACTTATTTGTTTATTATGTATTTTGTGGGTTATTCCTGATATTAGGTGACAATTATGTGATAATTTTGTGATTTGCACGTAACGAATTATGGGGTACAATAAAGTTGTTATTGTTAGATTACAGCCGAGTTTCATTGCAAGTCCCGTCATACTGGACCCAGCGCATTTTTGGCTTCTCTAGGCTCGGGCCTAGTTTTAAATAACTTTTGGCTTTTCTTTCAAAAAAAAAAAAAATATATAAATACAAAAAAAATAAAATACAAAAAAAAATTTTTTTATACACAACATAAAAAGGAAAGAGGGGTTACAAATGGTAGCAGAGAGCGTGGTTCATTCTAGGGTTGAACCCTTGGGTCCTTGGGTGTGACGGGGCTTGCAACCTCGGAAACATTAGGCTGCTGTTAGGACATTGTTTTTCTTAGGTATATGCCCGTGTAGGCTAGTTTTAGGTCACATGACTTGTGAGTCTGGTCGCACCACTGAGGCGGGTATTTGTGTTCGGAAAATGTGATAGCTTGAACTGCCGGGGAGTCTCAAGGGTGGCCTGGGTGATAGAATGTTGCTGATTCAGGGTCGTAGTTTAGCGTGTGACATTAGCGGGATGCGGTATGGCCCGATCTGAAGTCGGTACCGTCACCGACTTAATGCCTGTTAACTTTTGATTACTAGTTCCCGAATTATGAATTCTGATTGCTAGTGGGTTTTTGTGAGTTATGGGTTGGTGAGACGTGTCCGTCGAATTGATGTTTGATGTTATATGTGTTCAGTATTGTTGGTTGTTGCTTGTCTCCTTCTGTGGTGTGAGTAGATGGTTCCGAAGTAGGCCAGGTCTCCGCAGCGCTAGAGAACCCGGGGGTCGCTCAAAGGAAGGACAGTACTTGGGTTTTTTCTGATTCTTGTGAATATGTTTTTGTAGGTTATGTTTGGGTTAGGTGTTTAGTAGGGATTTGTTTTATGATTGTTTGTTTTGAATTGTGCAATTCTGGCGGCGGTATGCTATCAGGAATTGCCCCACCCTCTTTCAGGAGTTCTCCAGAAACTTTCAGTGTTAGATGGAATAGATGAGGAGCAGTTGCTAGTTTTCTTAGATCTCGTTCTGCAGTTGGCAGATTTCCCGGGGGTGTCCGATGGGGAGGTCTTGTCCCTTATATACCCGTATTACCGGGGTTCATTGGCAGGGTTGGTCACCAACACTCTGCGTCGGGGTGACAGTGTTGATGCTTTCCATGGGGAGGTGTTGAACTTCTTCCTACCCATTCAACGACGTGCCCAGCTTAAGCTTGAAAGATTCTATCGCCTACAGGCCAACGGAGAGGCGTTAGGGGACTTCGTGCACGATATACGGAAAGCTGCCCGGGTGTTAAGGTTGGGGTTGCCCGAGACAGAAGTGATACAAGCGATTCTGGAAGGACTGATTCCCCAAGAGAGATCTCGTTTGGTATTCGCGGACCGTCCACGTTGTTTTGCGGACCTTGAACGGCTGTATGTGGTTTCAAGAACGGTCCAGGAGGTTGACGAGTCCCGGGGAAGAGATGCTACAGATGTCCAATACTCCAGTGGTTCATCAGGAAGAGCCAAAAAGGACAAACATGGTGGTTGGAGGAGAACCCAAGAGATAGTCAGAAAAACGGAATATTCCGGAAGTAATGGAGGCTACAAAGGCGTGGCAAGTGTGAAGACGGTAACAACAGCTACAGCACAGAAAACCAAGAAATATGAAATTAACAGGGGAAGAAGAAATTGTGTTAGGGAACAACCATCGGCAAGTAGGGAGCCTGTACCAAGGCGTTATTCCTATTTGGAGAAAAGTGAGAGTTTAAAGGTTCTAGAGGAATTACCAGTGCCTAATAGAGTAGTGAATGAAGAAGGTGAAGCAGAAGAAGAAAAGCGGGGTAACTTCTGTGGATCGATACAGCACGACAAGAAAACAGCTGTTGATACTGAGTTACAGGACTCGAAGAGGACATCATGGTTGAATCCAGATGCTGCAGAATTTGTTCCGGTATTTCCATCTCGGTTCGTGACGGATCCAGATCCGGTAATATCATCATCGCCTACGCAGGGATATGAGAAGTCATTTGATGGTGTAGCTTTACCATCGCCAGTAGAAATTAATTTAGTCATTGCACCTGAGCCTGGACAGCTGGATTCCAGGGTGGAAAATGTTGAGGGCGTTGTAGTTGCTGAGAGTGGTCAAGGAGTGGAATCGACAGAAGAGGCAGAAGAGCAGTCTGCGGATGCTGCACAGGAAGGTATAGTTGTAGGTGTTAGGGAGACTGTAGAGTCTGAAGTTGCAGATGGACACAGGGATGTCCGGGCTGCTAGCGTTTCTGGGGTTGTGGATGGACAAGGGGATGTTCATGCCGCAAGTGTGGTAGAAGTAGATGAGGTCGAAGTTGAGGAGAAATTTGGTGGCAGCGTCGTGGTGTGTGCGAGTGAGAATGATGTAGTTTGTGAAGATGTGCAGACGCCTTCTGTAAGTAGTGTTGAGGATTCTGGGGAACGGAGAGAAGTTTTATGCGGACCAGGTGAGCAACTAGAGGATAAAGATGTGCAGTGTCTGATAGTGGTAGTGGACGTGATGGCGATGATGTTGATGATAAATGTGTTGGGGAATACAAGATCGGAGAAGAAGTTAGTGAAGAAGTTTGTGATTCGGCCGGTGACGAATGTGATGAAGAAATTGGTGAGGAGCTGAGGGAAGATGCGGTTGAAGATGGATCAGAGGAGCAACTGGAAGATGCTGAGGAGGTACAGTGTCAGGAGGTTGATTTGGATTATGGGGATGAAAAAGGGGAAATTGTAGAAGAGAAGGAAGGATTGGAAGACAGACAAGTAGAGGAGTTAGATGATGAGCATAATCCAAATCGGAGTGAAAGTAGTGAGGTAAGTTGCCCCGATTCTGATTCAGAGGAAACAAGTCCGTACAGCTCAACACGAAATAGTTCCTCAGAGAGTGGTGTCCGAAAGCAACGAATACCCAAAGTCCGTCATAGAAAGGTAAGAAGAAGAGGTTAACGGGTAGCGGGTAGATGTTCTCCACAGTCCCAGTGGTGTTCATCTATTTCAGGGTTGCGCCCCTGCCCACGCGAGCCTTGGTTTCCTCCATTCATCCTTATTTTCGGAGGGAACCATGTCCTTACCCTTACTCCTAGCTATTGACCCTTTAACGATCCTTGCCCCATTTCATCTTCCCAATTTTCCTACCCCTCCCCCTGTCAAAAAAAAAAACCTACCAATAAGGAGTTAGAGGGACTTGCCGGAAGTGAGTAGATTGTGGTCCTAGAGATTGTCGTGGTCGTCAGTTTCCCCTGTTTTAAAAGTAAGATGGAGAGTGATAATGTGCTGTTGTTTCCTTGTTCATAGTGGTTTGATTTTGATTTTTGTTTAGTTTAGAGGTCGAGCCATGCCGCATTCTCCGGTTGTTTCCCGGGTGTTTTTGTTGAGATAGAGGGTTGTGTGTATATATATATGGTGTATCAACGGTGCTGTGGTGAAGAAAACTCCCCCATATAGTTATGGCCTTTTTGGTGAAGTAAGAGTTGAGATAAGATTAATGTTAGCGTGCCCTTGGCGCGGTCCTCTCTGTCTGGCTAAGCGGGGCCGTCCGCCCTTGTGTAGGGATGTGGGCCAGCCATATGGCAAGGTTGGAGATGCCTTGTGGGTGCATGTGGCTGGTCGGTCCAAGAGATGGACGAGAAGTAGTGCGGTCACTCACATACCAAGGTGGGAGATACCTTGTTTGGTCTTAAGACGGGTATGTGAGTGGGACCGGTGGGAGTAGGTGATGGTCACCGGAGAGGGTGACGTGTTGGGGCGGTCCCGTGGGGTTGGCATGGCGGAGACGGTCGCATGGGGAATGGACGCAGTTCTGTACCTCTGTTCTCCTGAGAGCAAATGCTGCTGAGCCACCATAACCACGAAGTCCACGAGCTTGTTTTGGGAAGGGGGTACACTGCAGGGTACTCTCCCGAGTTTAAGTGTGGGGCAACCAAGTTGCCCTTTCGGGGTGGGGTGTGCCGGGGTTTGCCTAACCCGGCTGTCGAAGGTTTTAGAAAATTTAATTTTAAAATAACGCGAACGCAAGGGTCAGTTAAAGCGACGAGATTTGTACGGCTCTGTTAAAACTGCGCGCGCACCCTGTAGGGAGGTTTGGCTTTGTTAGATTGTGGCCGTTTAATTCAGTCACCGACCGGCACTCAAGAAAGCACCGACGCCCCTGATCCGAACAGATTGTTTCTTCTACTCTGATGGCTGGCTAAATTTACGAGACTTCCCGGTAAGTGATCATAGCTCTTATTGTGTGAGTCAAAATTAATAATAAGGGATTAAATTTAATTAACGAAATGTATGCAGCAGTATGAGAAAGACAAATGCATGTAATGCGATCCGGCTGTTTGTATATTAAAAAGATTACTTAATGTTCAGTATATAGCTCATGTTCTTTTTATGATTATTGTATTGTAAGAGTCACTGTAATCGTTTCATAGAATGTTATATAAATTATAAGCTAGAGTCAGTGCGTAGGCATGGAATTGAATTGTGCACGTACAATCACCAAATTGCTCGCGTGTTCTCTTTAATTAACTATTCCAGTAAAAATAACTTGTGAGACCACCCTTAGAGGAAACATTATTAATATTGAAACATTATTAATACGGTGAGTGCCTTGAAGTTAATCATTTTTGGCAAATTGCAATAATTGTGCCGCCACGTGGCAATCTAACCTGTTGGATTCTGTTGGAGCGTGTTAAGAGCTCGTGCAAATGACTTTACTCTACGCCTTTTAATAACATCTTTTTTTTATTTTTGAATTAATCATCCCATGGTAGACTTTATTACTCTTTAAGCAATTTGCAAAGAAATTATAACCGAAACTTTGTGCATTTATCTTGAGTTGGTTGAAGGCCCGTTCTGAGGTTATTGACCTGGGAACTTGGGTGTACATTTTTCATGAACAGCATTTCTTATTTTTATGAATTAACAGGGTTCTCGCCTAAGCAGGAGATGCTGGCCTTGCTGATAGAACTCCATCTTCATCAGCCATGAACCATCAGAAACGCACCTGTTCGGAAAAGGAGTCGGGTGACCAACTCAAGATGTATCGCATGCTCATCATAATTAAGGTGATATGAGCTCATTTATTTTTTTGTGGCCGGGCCTACCGTGCTCCTGATTCACAGTGTAAATTTCTTTTGAAACCATGTGTCCACGTGGCCAGACAGTCTGCTAAAGGGCGTGTCAGCTGAACATTATGTGACTGTAATAATTTAACTTCATAAAACTAAGTACAATGTTTGTAATTGTGTGCTGCACTGGGGGAGCGTGCTAGAGAATTTTTCTTTTCACTTAAATATTTTCATATATGACCAATAGTCATTACCATGCTTGCTACAAAATTTATGTCACATGTTAGGGGTTCTGTTCCGGCTGGTTCAGAACGGGGTTTATATTTTAATTTCATTTTGGTTTAACATGTAAGGGCTGGGGGGTCGTTTTCTTTTTCTGGCTGTTTTTGGGACATAGTTTTACCAGGCACATGTTCATGCAGTTTAAGGCAGGTTTGATTCCTGTCACACATGGTTAAGCACAGGCTGGCGCGCTCCCACATCTGCTAGGATACAACAGTCAGTTATTATAAATTCATTTATATACAGCCATTCGGCTTTAACAGAAAAGAACTTTCATATTTTTCTGGGCATATACTGATTAATATTTTTCCACTTTATAAAGGTCAATACTGATAATTTTTTACTTGTAAAAGCACATACTATTTCATGTATCCATCGGGATTTGTAAAACAACATTCACATTTTATAAACTCATAACAATTGCTTAAAATCTGGTGATGAGGATTTTCTCATTTATGTGATGTCTCAGAAACTTAAAGAATTTCATATGCTCATGGTGGGGCAATTATCAGTTGCTATCTATACATATGGGCGGTCCGGTCTCTCTTATGGTTTATGAGTGATTATCATCCTTTCAGGGGGTTTTCTTATTTATTTAAATTAATGGAAATTGATGAATGACGGTGACTGAAGGGCGAACATTTATGATTGCCGGTTTTAGGGCTTGGTAGAAACACTGCCTGTTGAGCATGCGTATTCCAAGGGTATTCGTGTTTATAATATTTGTGTATAATTATGAGTGTATGTGTCTTTATGTTTCTGTACGTTTCTTTATGTTTCTGTCCTTGTTAAGCGTTAGTCACCAAAAAGGGGGAAAATTATATAATTACTGAATGTTATCTGATATACATATATATATATATATATATAATCATTACTGATATACAGATCTTGTCTTGTGACACTATTAAGAATATGGGACTTATTTGTTTATTATGTATTTTGTGGGTTATTCCTGATATTAGGTGACAATTATGTGATAATTTTGTGATTTGCACGTAACAAATTATGGGGTACAATAAAGTTGTTATTGTTAGATTACAGCCGAGTTTCATTGCAAGTCCCGTCATACTGGACCCAGCGCATTTTTGGCTTCTCTAGGCTCTGGCCTAGTTTTAAATAACTTGTGGCTTTTCTTTCAAAAAAAAAAAAAATATATAAATACAAAAAAAATAAAATACAAAAAAAAATTTTTTTATATACAACATAAAAAGGAAAGAGGGGTTACAAATGGTAGCAGAGAGCGTGGTTCATTCTAGGGTTGAACCCTTGGGTCCTTGGGTGTGACGGGGCTTGCAACCTCGGAAACATTAGGCTGCTGTTAGGACATTGTTTTTCTTAGGTATATGCCCGTGTAGGCTAGTTTTAGGTCACATGACTTGTGAGTCTGGTCGCACCACTGAGGCGGGTATTTGTGTTCGGAAAATGTGATAGCTTGAACTGCCGGGGAGTCTCAAGGGTGGCCTGGGTGATAGAATGTTGCTGATTCAGGGTCGGAGTTTACCGTGTGACATTAGCGGGATGCGGTATGGCCCGATAGGAAGTCGGTACCGTCACCGACTTAATGCCTGTTAACTTTTGATTACTAGTTCCCGAATTATGAATTCTGATTGCTAGTGGGTTTTTGTGAGTTATGGGTTGGTGAGACGTGTCCGTCGAATTGATGTTTGATGTTATATGTGTTCAGTATTGTTGGTTGTTGCTTGTCTCCTTCTGTGGTGTGAGTAGATGGTTCCGAAGTAGGCCAGGTCTCCGCAGCGCTAGAGAACCCGGGGGTCGCTCAAAGGAAGGACAGTACTTGGGTTTTTTCTGATTCTTGTGAATATGTTTTTGTAGGTTATGTTTGGGTTAGGTGTTTAGTAGGGATTTGTTTTATGATTGTTTGTTTTGAATTGTGCAATTCTGGCGGCGGTATGCTATCAGGAATTGCCCCACCCTCTTTCAGTTCTCCAGAAACTTTCAGTGTTAGATGGAATAGATGAGGAGCAGTTGCTAGTTTTCTTAGATCTTGTTCTGCAGTTGGCAGATTTCCCGGGGGTGTCCGATGGGGAGGTCTTGTCCCTTATATACCCGTATTACCGGGGTTCATTGGCAGGGTTGGTCACCAACACTCTGCGTCGGGGTGACAGTGTTGATGCTTTCCATGGGGAGGTGTTGAACTTCTTCCTACCCATTCAACGACGTGCCCAGCTTAAGCTTGAAAGATTCTATCGCCTACAGGCCAACGGAGAGGCGTTAGGGGACTTCGTGCACGATATACGGAAAGCTGCCCGGGTGTTAAGGTTGGGGTTGCCCGAGACAGAAGTGATACAAGCGATTCTGGAAGGACTGATTCCCCAAGAGAGATCTCGTTTGGTATTCGCGGACCGTTCACGTTGTTTTGCGGACCTTGAACGGCTGTATGTGGTTTCAAGAACGGTCCAGGAGGTTGACGAGTCCCGGGGAAGAGATGCTACAGATGTCCAATACTCCAGTGGTTCATCAGGAAGAGCCAAAAAGGACAAACATGGTGGTTGGAGGAGAACCCAAGAGATAGTCAGAAAAACGGAATATTCCGGAAGTAATGGAGGCTACAAAGGCGTGGCAAGTGTGAAGACGGTAACAACAGCTACAGCACAGAAAACCAAGAAATATGAAATTAACAGGGGAAGAAGAAATTGTGTTAGGGAACAACCATCGGCAAGTAGGGAGCCTGTACCAAGGCGTTATTCCTATTTGGAGAAAAGTGAGAGTTTAAAGGTTCTAGAGGAATTACCAGTGCCTAATAGAGTAGTGAATGAAGAAGGTGAAGCAGAAGAAGAAAAGCGGGGTAACTTCTGTGGATCGATACAGCACGACAAGAAAACAGCTGTTGATACTGAGTTACAGGACTCGAAGAGGACATCATGGTTGAATCCAGATGCCGCAGAATTTGTTCCGGTATTTCCATCTCGGTTCGTGATGGATCCAGATCCGGTAATATCATCATCGCCTACGCAGGGATATGAGAAGTCATTTGATGGTGTAGCTTTACCATCGCCAGTAGAAATTAATTTAGTCATTGCACCTGAGCCTGGACAGCTGGATTCCAGGGTGGAAAATGTTGAGGGCGTTGTAGTTGCTGAGAGTGGTCAAGGAGTGGAATCGACAGAAGAGGCAGAAGAGCAGTCTGCGGATGCTGCACAGGAAGGTATAGTTGTAGGTGTTAGGGAGACTGTAGAGTCTGAAGTTGCAGATGGACACAGGGATGTCCGGGCTGCAAGTGTTTCTGGGGTTGTGGATGGACAAGGGGATGTTCATGCCGCAAGTGTGGTAGAAGTAGATGAGGTCGAAGTTGAGGAGAAATTTGGTGGCAGCGTCGTGGTGTGTGCGAGTGAGAATGATGTAGTTTGTGAAGATGTGCAGACGCCTTCTGTAAGTAGTGTTGAGGATTCTGGGGAACGGAGAGAAGTTTTATGCGGACCAGGTGAGCAACTAGAGGATGAAGATGTGCAGTGTTCTGATGGTGGTAGTGGACGTGATGGCGATGATGTTGATGATAAATGTGTTGGGGAAAACGAGATCGGAGAAGAAGTTAGTGAAGAAGTTTGTGAATCGGCCGGTGACGAATGTGATGAAGAAATTGGTGAGGAGCTGAGGGAAGATGCGGTTGAAGATGGATCAGAGGAGCAACTGGAAGATGCTGAGGAGGTACAGTGTCAGGAGGTTGATTTGGATTATGGGGATGAAAAAGGGGAAATTGTAGAATAGAAGGAAGGATTGGAAGACAGACAAGTAGAGGAGTTAGATGATGAGCATAATCCAAATCGGAGTGAAAGTAGTGAGGTAAGTTGCCCCGATTCTGATTCAGAGGAAACAAGTCCGTACAGCTCAACACGAAATAGTTCCTCAGAGAGTGGTGTCCGAAAGCAACGAATACCCAAAGTCCGTCATAGAAAGGTAAGAAGAAGAGGTTAACGGGTAGCGGGTAGATGTTCTCCACAGTCCCAGTGGTGTTCATCTATTTCAGGGTTGCGCCCCTGCCCACGCGAGCCTTGGTTTCCTCCATTCATCCTTATTTTCGGAGGGAACCATGTCCTTACCCTTACTCCTAGCTATTGACCCTTTAACGATCCTTGCCCCATTTCATCTTCCCGATTTTCCTACCCCTCCTCTCAGTCAAAAAAAAAAAAAACCTACCAATAAGGAGTTAGAGGGACTTGCCGGAAGTGAGTAGATTGTGGTCCTCGAGATTGTCGTGGTCGTCAGTTTCCCCTGTTTTAAAAGTAAGATGGAGAGTGATAATGTGCTGTTGTTTCCTTGTTCATAGTGGTTTGATTTTGATTTTTGGTTAGTTTAGAGGTCGAGCCATGCCGCATTCTCCGGTTGTTTCCGGGGTGTTTTTGTTGAGATAGAGGGTTGTGTGTATATATATATATATATATATGGTGTATCAACGGTGCTGTGGTGAAGAAAACTCCCCCATATAGTTATGGCCTTTTTGGTGAAGTAAGAGTTGAGATAAGATTAATGTTAGCGTGCCCTTGGCGCGGTCCTCTCTGTCTGGCTAAGCGGGGCCGTCCGCCCTTGTGTAGGGATGTGGGCCAGCCATATGGCAAGGTTGGAGATGCCTTGTGGGTGCATGTGGCTGGTCGGTCCAAGAGATGGACGAGAAGTAGTGCGGTCACTCACATACCAAGGTGGGAGATACCTTGTTTGGTCTTAAGACGGGTATGTGAGTGGGACCGGTGGGAGTAGGTGATGGTCACCGGAGAGGGTGATGTGTTGGGGCGGTCCCGTGGGGTTGGCATGGCGGAGACGGTCGCATGGGGAATGGACGCAGTTCTGAGCCTCTGTTCTCCTGAGAGCAAATGCTGCTGAGCCACCATAACCACGAAGTCCACGAGCTTGTTTTGGGAAGGGGGTACACTGCAGGGTACTCTCCCGAGTTTAAGTGTGGGGCAACCAAGTTGCCCTTTCGGGGAGGGGTGTGCCGGGGGTTGCCCAACCCGGCTGTCGAAGGTTTTAGAAAATTTAATTTTAAAATAACGCGAACGCAAGGGTCAGTTAAAGCGACGAGATTTGTACGGCTCTGTTAAAACTCCGCGCGCACCCTGTAGGGAGGTTTGGCTTTGTTAGATTGTGGCCGTTTAATTCAGTCACCGACCGGCACTCAAGAAAGCACCGACGCCCCTGATCCGAACAGATTGTTTCTTCTACTCTGATGGCTGGCTAAATTTACGAGACTTCCCGGTAAGTGATCATAGCTCTTATTGTGTGAGTCAAAATTAATAATAAGGGATTAAATTTTAATTAACGAAATGTATGCAGCAGTATGAGAAAGACAAATGCATGTGATGCGATCCGGCAGTTTGTATATTAAAAAGATTACTTAATGTTCAGTATATAGCTCATGTTCTTTTTATGATTATTGTATTGTAAGAGTCACTGTAATCGTTTCATAGAATGTTATATAAATTATAAGCTAGAGTCAGTGCGTAGGCATGGAATTGAATTGTGCACGTACAATCACCAAATTGCTCGCGTGTTCTCTTTAATTAACTATTCCAGTAAAAATAACTTGTGAGACCACCCTTAGAGGAAACATTATTAATATTGAAACATTATTAATACGGTGAGTGCCTTGAAGTTAATCATTTTTGGCAAATTGCAATAATTGTGCCGCCACGTGGCAATCTAACCTGTTGGATTCTGTTGGAGCGTGTTAAGAGCTCGTGCAAATGACTTTACTCTACGCCTTTTAATAACATCTTTTTTTTATTTTTGAATTAATCATCCCATGGTAGACTTTATTACTCTTTAAGCAATTTGCAAAGAAATTATAACCGAAACTTTGTGCATTTATCTTGAGTTGGTTGAAGGCCCGTTCTGAGGTTATTGACCTGGGAACTTGGGTGTACATTTTTCATGAACAGCATTTCTTATTTTTATGAATTAACAGGGTTCTCGCCTAAGCAGGAGATGCTGGCCTTGCTGATAGAACTCCATCTTCATCAGCCATGAACCATCAGAAACGCACCTGTTCGGAAAAGGAGTCGGGTGACCAACTCAAGATGTATCGCATGCTCATCATAATTAAGGTGATATGAGCTCATTTATTTTTTTGTGGCCGGGCCTACCGTGCTCCTGATTCACAGTGTAAATTTCTTTTGAAACCATGTGTCCACGTGGCCAGACAGTCTGCTAAAGGGCGTGTCAGCTGAACATTATGTGACTGTAATAATTTAACTTCATAAAACTAAGTACAATGTTTGTAATTGTGTGCTGCACTGGGGGAGCGTGCTAGAGAATTTTTCTTTTCACTTAAATATTTTCATATATGACCAATAGTCATTACCATGCTTGCTACAAAATTTATGTCACATGTTAGGGGTTCTGTTCCGGCTGGTTCAGAACGGGGTTTATATTTTAATTTCATTTTGGTTTAACATGTAAGGGCTGGGGGGTCGTTTTCTTTTTCTGGCTGTTTTTGGGACATAGTTTTACCAGGCACATGTTCATGCAGTTTAAGGCAGGTTTGATTCCTGTCACACATGGTTAAGCACAGGCTGGCGCGCTCCCACATCTGCTAGGATACAACAGTCAGTTATTATAAATTCATTTATATACAGCCATTCGGCTTTAACAGAAAAGAACTTTCATATTTTTCTGGGCATATACTGATTAATATTTTTCCACTTTATAAAGGTCAATACTGATAATTTTTTACTTGTAAAAGCACATACTATTTCATGTATCCATCGGGATTTGTAAAACAACATTCACATTTTATAAACTCATAACAATTGCTTAAAATCTGGTGATGAGGATTTTCTCATTTATGTGATGTCTCAGAAACTTAAAGAATTTCATATGCTCATGGTGGGGCAATTATCAGTTGCTATCTATACATATGGGCGGTCCGGTCTCTCTTATGGTTTATGAGTGATTATCATCCTTTCAGGGGGTTTTCTTATTTATTTAAATTAATGGAAATTGATGAATGACGGTGACTGAAGGGCGAACATTTATGATTGCCGGTTTTAGGGCTTGGTAGAAACACTGCCTGTTGAGCATGCGTATTCCAAGGGTATTCGTGTTTATAATATTTGTGTATAATTATGAGTGTATGTGTCTTTATGTTTCTGTACGTTTCTTTATGTTTCTGTCCTTGTTAAGCGTTAGTCACCAAAAAGGGGGAAAATTATATAATTACTGAATGTTATCTGATATACATATATATATATATATATAATCATTACTGATATACAGATCTTGTCTTGTGACACTATTAAGAATATGGGACTTATTTGTTTATTATGTATTTTGTGGGTTATTCCTGATATTAGGTGACAATTATGTGATAATTTTGTGATTTGCACGTAACAAATTATGGGGTACAATAAAGTTGTTATTGTTAGATTACAGCCGAGTTTCATTGCAAGTCCCGTCATACTGGACCCAGCGCATTTTTGGCTTCTCTAGGCTCTGGCCTAGTTTTAAATAACTTGTGGCTTTTCTTTCAAAAAAAAAAATATATATAAATACAAAAAAAATAAAATACAAAAAAAAATTTTTTTATATACAACATAAAAAGGAAAGAGGGGTTACAAATGGTAGCAGAGAGCATGGTTCATTCTAGGGTTGAACCCTTGGGTCCTTGGGTGTGACGGGGCTTGCAACCTCGGAAACATTAGGCTGCTGTTAGGACATTGTTTTTCTTAGGTATATGCCCGTGTAGGCTAGTTTTAGGTCACATGACTTGTGAGTCTGGTCGCACCACTGAGGCGGGTATTTGTGTTCGGAAAATGTGATAGCTTGAACTGCCGGGGAGTCTCAAGGGTGGCCTGGGTGATAGAATGTTGCTGATTCAGGGTCGGAGTTTACCGTGTGACATTAGCGGGATGCGGTATGGCCCGATAGGAAGTCGGTACCGTCACCGACTTAATGCCTGTTAACTTTTGATTACTAGTTCCCGAATTATGAATTCTGATTGCTAGTGGGTTTTTGTGAGTTATGGGTTGGTGAGACGTGTCCGTCGAATTGATGTTTGATGTTATATGTGTTCAGTATTGTTGGTTGTTGCTTGTCTCCTTCTGTGGTGTGAGTAGATGGTTCCGAAGTAGGCCAGGTCTCCGCAGCGCTAGAGAACCCGGGGGTCGCTCAAAGGAAGGACAGTACTTGGGTTTTTTCTGATTCTTGTGAATATGTTTTTGTAGGTTATGTTTGGGTTAGGTGTTTAGTAGGGATTTGTTTTATGATTGTTTGTTTTGAATTGTGCAATTCTGGCGGCGGTATGCTATCAGGAATTGCCCCACCCTCTTTCAGTTCTCCAGAAACTTTCAGTGTTAGATGGAATAGATGAGGAGCAGTTGCTAGTTTTCTTAGATCTTGTTCTGCAGTTGGCAGATTTCCCGGGGGTGTCCGATGGGGAGGTCTTGTCCCTTATATACCCGTATTACCGGGGTTCATTGGCAGGGTTGGTCACCAACACTCTGCGTCGGGGTGACAGTGTTGATGCTTTCCATGGGGAGGTGTTGAACTTCTTCCTACCCATTCAACGACGTGCCCAGCTTAAGCTTGAAAGATTCTATCGCCTACAGGCCAACGGAGAGGCGTTAGGGGACTTCGTGCACGATATACGGAAAGCTGCCCGGGTGTTAAGGTTGGGGTTGCCCGAGACAGAAGTGATACAAGCGATTCTGGAAGGACTGATTCCCCAAGAGAGATCTCGTTTGGTATTCGCGGACCGTTCACGTTGTTTTGCGGACCTTGAACGGCTGTATGTGGTTTCAAGAACGGTCCAGGAGGTTGACGAGTCCCGGGGAAGAGATGCTACAGATGTCCAATACTCCAGTGGTTCATCAGGAAGAGCCAAAAAGGACAAACATGGTGGTTGGAGGAGAACCCAAGAGATAGTCAGAAAAACGGAATATTCCGGAAGTAATGGAGGCTACAAAGGCGTGGCAAGTGTGAAGACGGTAACAACAGCTACAGCACAGAAAACCAAGAAATATGAAATTAACAGGGGAAGAAGAAATTGTGTTAGGGAACAACCATCGGCAAGTAGGGAGCCTGTACCAAGGCGTTATTCCTATTTGGAGAAAAGTGAGAGTTTAAAGGTTCTAGAGGAATTACCAGTGCCTAATAGAGTAGTGAATGAAGAAGGTGAAGCAGAAGAAGAAAAGCGGGGTAACTTCTGTGGATCGATACAGCACGACAAGAAAACAGCTGTTGATACTGAGTTACAGGACTCGAAGAGGACATCATGGTTGAATCCAGATGCCGCAGAATTTGTTCCGGTATTTCCATCTCGGTTCGTGATGGATCCAGATCCGGTAATATCATCATCGCCTACGCAGGGATATGAGAAGTCATTTGATGGTGTAGCTTTACCATCGCCAGTAGAAATTAATTTAGTCATTGCACCTGAGCCTGGACAGCTGGATTCCAGGGTGGAAAATGTTGAGGGCGTTGTAGTTGCTGAGAGTGGTCAAGGAGTGGAATCGACAGAAGAGGCAGAAGAGCAGTCTGCGGATGCTGCACAGGAAGGTATAGTTGTAGGTGTTAGGGAGACTGTAGAGTCTGAAGTTGCAGATGGACACAGGGATGTCCGGGCTGCAAGTGTTTCTGGGGTTGTGGATGGACAAGGGGATGTTCATGCCGCAAGTGTGGTAGAAGTAGATGAGGTCGAAGTTGAGGAGAAATTTGGTGGCAGCGTCGTGGTGTGTGCGAGTGAGAATGATGTAGTTTGTGAAGATGTGCAGACGCCTTCTGTAAGTAGTGTTGAGGATTCTGGGGAACGGAGAGAAGTTTTATGCGGACCAGGTGAGCAACTAGAGGATGAAGATGTGCAGTGTTCTGATGGTGGTAGTGGACGTGATGGCGATGATGTTGATGATAAATGTGTTGGGGAAAACGAGATCGGAGAAGAAGTTAGTGAAGAAGTTTGTGAATCGGCCGGTGACGAATGTGATGAAGAAATTGGTGAGGAGCTGAGGGAAGATGCGGTTGAAGATGGATCAGAGGAGCAACTGGAAGATGCTGAGGAGGTACAGTGTCAGGAGGTTGATTTGGATTATGGGGATGAAAAAGGGGAAATTGTAGAATAGAAGGAAGGATTGGAAGACAGACAAGTAGAGGAGTTAGATGATGAGCATAATCCAAATCGGAGTGAAAGTAGTGAGGTAAGTTGCCCCGATTCTGATTCAGAGGAAACAAGTCCGTACAGCTCAACACGAAATAGTTCCTCAGAGAGTGGTGTCCGAAAGCAACGAATACCCAAAGTCCGTCATAGAAAGGTAAGAAGAAGAGGTTAACGGGTAGCGGGTAGATGTTCTCCACAGTCCCAGTGGTGTTCATCTATTTCAGGGTTGCGCCCCTGCCCACGCGAGCCTTGGTTTCCTCCATTCATCCTTATTTTCGGAGGGAACCATGTCCTTACCCTTACTCCTAGCTATTGACCCTTTAACGATCCTTGCCCCATTTCATCTTCCCGATTTTCCTACCCCTCCTCTCAGTCAAAAAAAAAAAAAACCTACCAATAAGGAGTTAGAGGGACTTGCCGGAAGTGAGTAGATTGTGGTCCTCGAGATTGTCGTGGTCGTCAGTTTCCCCTGTTTTAAAAGTAAGATGGAGAGTGATAATGTGCTGTTGTTTCCTTGTTCATAGTGGTTTGATTTTGATTTTTGGTTAGTTTAGAGGTCGAGCCATGCCGCATTCTCCGGTTGTTTCCGGGGTGTTTTTGTTGAGATAGAGGGTTGTGTGTATATATATATATATATATATGGTGTATCAACGGTGCTGTGGTGAAGAAAACTCCCCCATATAGTTATGGCCTTTTTGGTGAAGTAAGAGTTGAGATAAGATTAATGTTAGCGTGCCCTTGGCGCGGTCCTCTCTGTCTGGCTAAGCGGGGCCGTCCGCCCTTGTGTAGGGATGTGGGCCAGCCATATGGCAAGGTTGGAGATGCCTTGTGGGTGCATGTGGCTGGTCGGTCCAAGAGATGGACGAGAAGTAGTGCGGTCACTCACATACCAAGGTGGGAGATACCTTGTTTGGTCTTAAGACGGGTATGTGAGTGGGACCGGTGGGAGTAGGTGATGGTCACCGGAGAGGGTGATGTGTTGGGGCGGTCCCGTGGGGTTGGCATGGCGGAGACGGTCGCATGGGGAATGGACGCAGTTCTGAGCCTCTGTTCTCCTGAGAGCAAATGCTGCTGAGCCACCATAACCACGAAGTCCACGAGCTTGTTTTGGGAAGGGGGTACACTGCAGGGTACTCTCCCGAGTTTAAGTGTGGGGCAACCAAGTTGCCCTTTCGGGGAGGGGTGTGCCGGGGGTTGCCCAACCCGGCTGTCGAAGGTTTTAGAAAATTTAATTTTAAAATAACGCGAACGCAAGGGTCAGTTAAAGCGACGAGATTTGTACGGCTCTGTTAAAACTCCGCGCGCACCCTGTAGGGAGGTTTGGCTTTGTTAGATTGTGGCCGTTTAATTCAGTCACCGACCGGCACTCAAGAAAGCACCGACGCCCCTGATCCGAACAGATTGTTTCTTCTACTCTGATGGCTGGCTAAATTTACGAGACTTCCCGGTAAGTGATCATAGCTCTTATTGTGTGAGTCAAAATTAATAATAAGGGATTAAATTTTAATTAACGAAATGTATGCAGCAGTATGAGAAAGACAAATGCATGTGATGCGATCCGGCAGTTTGTATATTAAAAAGATTACTTAATGTTCAGTATATAGCTCATGTTCTTTTTATGATTATTGTATTGTAAGAGTCACTGTAATCGTTTCATAGAATGTTATATAAATTATAAGCTAGAGTCAGTGCGTAGGCATGGAATTGAATTGTGCACGTACAATCACCAAATTGCTCGCGTGTTCTCTTTAATTAACTATTCCAGTAAAAATAACTTGTGAGACCACCCTTAGAGGAAACATTATTAATATTGAAACATTATTAATACGGTGAGTGCCTTGAAGTTAATCATTTTTGGCAAATTGCAATAATTGTGCCGCCACGCGGCAATCTAACCTGTTGGATTCTGTTGGAGCGTGTTAAGAGCTCATGCAAATGACTTTACTCTACGCCTTTTAATAAAATCTTTTTTTTATTTTTGAATTAATCATCCCATGGTAGACTTTATTACTCTTTAAGCAATTTGCAAAGAAATTATAACCGAAACTTTGTGCATTTATCTTGAGTTGGTTGAAGGCCCGTTCTGAGGTTATTGACCTGGGAACTTGGGTGTACATTTTTCATGAACAGCATTTCTAATTTTTATGAATTAACAGGGTTCTTGCCTAAGCCGGAGATGCTGGCCTTGCTGATAGAACTCCATCTTCATCAGCCATGAACCATCAGAAACGCACCTGTTCGGAAAAGGAGTCGGGTGACCAACTCAAGATGTATCGCATGCTCATCATAATTAAGGTGATATGAGCTCATTTATTTTTTTGTGGCCGGGCCTACCGTGCTCCTGATTCACAGTGTAAATTTCTTTTGAAACCATGTGTCCACGTGGCCAGACAGTCTGCTAAAGGGCGTGTCAGCTGAACATTATGTGACTGTAATAATTTAACTTCATAAAACTAAGTACAATGTTTGTAATTGTGTGCTGCACTGGGGGAGCGTGCTAGAGAATTTTTCTTTTCACTTAAATATTTTCATATATGGCCAATAGTCATTACCATGCTTGCTACAAAATTTATGTCACATGTTAGGGGTTCTGTTCCGGCTGGTTCAGAATGGGGTTTATATTTTAATTTCATTTTGGTTTAACATGTAAGGGCTGGGGGGGTTTCGTTTTCTTTTTCTGTCTGTTTTTGGGACATAGTTGTACCAGGCACATGTTCATGCAGTTTAAGGCAGGTTTGATTCCTGTCACACATGGTTAAGCACAGGCTGGCGCGCTCCCACATCTGCTAGGATACAACAGTCAGTTATTATAAATTCATTTATATACAGCCATTCGGCTTTAACAGAAAAGAACTTTCATATTTTTCTGGGCATATACTGATTAATATTTTTCCACTTTATAAAGGTCAATACTGATAATTTTTTACTTGTAAAAGCACATACTATTTCATGTATCCATCGGGATTTGTAAAACAACATTCACATTTTATAAACTCATAACAATTGCTTAAAATCTGGTGATGAGGATTTTCTCATTTATGTGATGTCTCAGAAACTTAAAGAATTTCATATGCTCATGGTGGGGCAATTATCAGTTGCTATCTATACATATGGGCGGTCCGGTCTCTCTTATGGTTTATGAGTGATTATCATCCTTTCAGGGGGTTTTCTTATTTATTTAAATTAATGGAAATTGATGAATGACGGTGACTGAAGGGCGAACATTTATGATTGCCGGTTTTAGGGCTTGGTAGAAACACTGCCTGTTGAGCATGCGTATTCCAAGGGTATTCGTGTTTATAATATTTGTGTATAATTATGAGTGTATGTGTCTTTATGTTTCTGTACGTGTCCTTATGTTTCTGTCCTTGTTAAGCGTTAGTCACCAAAAAGGGGGAAAATTATATAATTACTGAATGTTATCTGATATACATATATATATATATAATCATTACTGATATACAGATCTTGTCTTGTGACACTATTAAGAATATGGGACTTATTTGTTTATTATGTATTTTGTGGGTTATTCCTGATATTAGGTGACAATTATGTGATAATTTTGTGATTTGCACGTAACGAATTATGGGGTACAATAAAGTTGTTATTGTTAGATTACAGCCGAGTTTCATTGCAAGTCCCGTCATACTGGACCCAGCGCATTTTTGGCTTCTCTAGGCTCTGGCCTAGTTTTAAATAACTTGTGGCTTTTCCTTCAAAAAAAAAAAAATATATAAATACAAAAAAAAATAAAATACAAAAAAAAATTTTTTTATATACAACATAAAAAGGAAAGAGGGGTTACAAATGGTAGCAGAGAGCGTGGTTCATTCTAGGGTTGAACCCTTGGGTCCTTGGGTGTGACGGGGCTTGCAACCTAGGAAACATTAGGCTGCTGTTAGGACATTGTTTTTCTTAGGTATATCCCCGTGTAGGCTAGTTTTAGGTCACATGACTTGTGAGTCTGGTCGCACCACTGAGGCGGGTATTTGTGTTCGGAAAATGTGATAGCTTGAACTGCCGGGGAGTCTCAAGGGTGGCCTGGGTGATAGAATGTTGCTGATTCAGGGTCGGAGTTTACCGTGTGACATTAGCGGGATGCGGTATGGCCCGATCTGAAGTCGGTACCGTCACCGACTTAATGCCTGTTAACTTTTGATTACTAGTTCCCGAATTATGAATTCTGATTGCTAGTGGGTTTTTGTGAGTTATGGGTTGGTGAGACGTGTCCGTCGAATTGATGTTTGATGTTATATGTGTTCAGTATTGTTGGTTGTTGCTTGTCTCCTTCTGTGGTGTGAGTAGATGGTTCCGAAGTAGGCCAGGTCTCCGCAGCGCTAGAGAACCCGGGGGTCGCTCAAAGGAAGGACAGTACTTGGGTTTTTTCTGATTCTTGTGAATATGTTTTTGTAGGTTATGTTTGGGTTAGGTGTTTAGTAGGGATTTGTTTTATGATTGTTTGTTTTGAATTGTGCAATTCTGGCGGCGGTATGCTATCAGGAATTGCCCCACCCTCTTTCAGGAGTTCTCCAGAAACTTTCAGTGTTAGATGGAATAGATGAGGAGCAGTTGCTAGTTTTCTTAGATCTTGTTCTGCAGTTGGCAGATTTCCCGGGGGTGTCCGATGGGGAGGTCTTGTCCCTTATATACCCGTATTACCGGGGTTCATTGGCAGGGTTGGTCACCAACACTCTGCGTCGGGGTGACAGTGTTGATGCTTTCCATGGGGAGGTGTTGAACTTCTTCCTACCCATTCAACGACGTGCCCAGCTTAAGCTTGAAAGATTCTATCGCCTACAGGCCAACGGAGAGGCGTTAGGGGACTTCGTGCACGATATACGGAAAGCTGCCCGGGTGTTAAGGTTGGGGTTGCCCGAGACAGAAGTGATACAAGCGATTCTGGAAGGACTGATTCCCCAAGAGAGATCTCGTTTGGTATTCGCGGACCGTCCACGTTGTTTTGCGGACCTTGAACGGCTGTATGTGGTTTCAAGAACGGTCCAGGAGGTTGACGAGTCCCGGGGAAGAGATGCTACAGATGTCCAATACTCCAGTGGTTCATCAGGAAGAGCCAAAAAGGACAAACATGGTGGTTGGAGAAGAACCCAAGAGATAGTCAGAAAAAGGAATATTCCGGAAGTAATGGAGGCTACAAAGGCGTGGCAAGTGTGAAGACGATAACAACAGCTACAGCACAGAAAACCAAGAAATATGAAATTAACAGGGGAAGAAGAAATTGTGTTAGGGAACAACCATCGGCAAGTAGGGAGCCTGTACCAAGGCGTTATTCCTATTTGGAGAAAAGTGAGAGTTTAAAGGTTCTAGAGGAATTACCAGTGCCTAATAGAGTAGTGAATGAAGAAGGTGAAGCAGAAGAAGAAAAGCGGGGTAACTTCTGTGGATCGATACAGCACGACAAGAAAACAGCTGTTGATACTGAGTTACAGGACTCGAAGAGGACATCATGGTTGAATCCAGATGCCGCAGAATTTGTTCCGGTATTTCCATCTCGGTTCGTGACGGATCCAGATCCGGTAATATCATCATCGCCTACGCAGGGATATGAGAAGTCATTTGATGGTGTAGCTTTACCATCGCCAGTAGAAATTAATTTAGTCATTGCACCTGAGCCTGGACAGCTGGATTCCAGGGTGGAAAATGTTGAGGACGTTGTAGTTGCTGAGAGTGGTCAAGGAGTGGAATCGACAGAAGAGGCAGAAGAGCAGTCTGCGGATGCTGCACAGGAAGGTATAGTTGTAGGTGTTAGGGAGACTGTAGAGTCTGAAGTTGCAGATGGACACAGGGATGTCCGGGCTGCAAGTGTTTCTGGGGTTGTGGATGGACAAGGGGATGTTCATGCCGCAAGTGTGGTAGAAGTAGATGAGGTCGAAGTTGAGGAGAAATTTGGTGGCAGCGTCGTGGTGTGTGCGAGTGAGAATGATGTAGTTTGTGAAGATGTGCAGACGCCTTCTGTAAGTAGTGTTGAGGATTCTGGGGAACGGAGAGAAGTTTTATGCGGACCAGGTGAGCAACTAGAGGATGAAGATGTGCAGTGTTCTGATGGTTGTAGTGGACGTGATGGCGATGATGTTGATGATAAATGTGTTGGGGAAAACGAGATCGGAGAAGAAGTTAGTGAAGAAGTTTGTGAATCGGCCGGTGACGAATGTGATGAAGAAATTGGTGAGGAGCTGAGGGAAGATGCGGTTGAAGATGGATCAGAGGAGCAACTGGAAGATGCTGAGGAGGTACAGTGTCAGGAGGTTGATTTGGATTATGGGGATGAAAAAGGGGAAATTGTAGAAGAGAAGGAAGGATTGGAAGACAGACAAGTAGAGGAGTTAGATGATGAGTATAATCCAAATCGGAGTGAAAGTAGTGAGGTAAGTTGCCCCGATTCTGATTCAGAGGAAACAAGTCCGTACAGCTCAACACGAAATAGTTCCTCAGAGAGTGGTGTCCGAAAGCAACGAATCCCAAAGTCCGTCATAGAAAGGTAAGAAGAAGAGGTTAACGGGTAGCGGGTAGATGTTCTCCACAGTCCCAGTGGTGTTCATCTATTTCAGGGTTGCGCCCCTGCCCACGCGAGCCTTGGTTTCCTCCATTCATCCTTATTTTCGGAGGGAACCATGTCCTTACCCTTACTCCTAGCTATTGACCCTTTAACGATCCTTGCCCCATTTCATCTTCCCGATTTTCCTACCCCTCCCCCTGTCAAAAAAAAAAACCTACCAATAAGGAGTTAGAGGGACTTGCCGGAAGTGAGTAGATTGTGGTCCTAGAGATTGTCGTGGTCGTCAGTTTCCCCTGTTTTAAAAGTAAGATGGAGAGTGATAATGTGCTGTTGTTTCCTTGTTCATAGTGGTTTGATTTTGATTTTTGGTTAGTTTAGAGGTCGAGCCATGCCGCATTCTCCGGTTGTTTCCCGGGTGTTTTTGTTGAGATAGAGGGTTGTGTGTATATATATATATATATATGGTGTATCAACGGTGCTGTGGTGAAGAAAACTCCCCCATATAGTTATGGCCTTTTTGGTGAAGTAAGAGTTGAGATAAGATTAATGTTAGCGTGCCCTTGGCGCGGTCCTCTCTGTCTGGCTAAGCGGGGCCGTCCGCCCTTGTGTAGGGATGTGGGCCAGCCATATGGCAAGGTTGGAGATGCCTTGTGGGTGCATGTGGCTGGTCGGTCCAAAAGATGGACGAGAAGTAGTGCGGTCACTCACATACCAAGGTGGGAGATACCTTGTTTGGTCTTAGGACGGGTATGTGAGTGGGACCGGTGGGAGTAGGTGATGGTCACCGGAGAGGGTGAGTTAGTTATAAGTTATAGTTATAAATATTAAAGTATTATGTGCATCAAGAAACGGACTGTAGCAGAAAATGATTGAAATAATATAACCATACAAGGTAAATAAGCCTACAGTGAAAAAACGAAAAGTGAGGTTATAAAACAAATGCAAAAACAAAAGTGTATAGTGAAAAAAATAGTGAAGTGAATATCAAATTAAGTGAAATCAACTACCAAATAACGGATAACAAATCATCTCTCACATAAATATACATTAACATGTACACAAACAACATAACCACAATTCCATATAACCACATTACCAAATTGTTAAACAAATTTCAAACACGAAAAAAAACAACTAATGAACACAAACATGAACATATACTTCAATAGACAATGCCAAAAACATAAATTAACACCTAAATACATCAACATAAACACAAACAACAAAAATATGACTGCACAAAAAACTATAAAACAAGCACAAAGGCTATGGATACAAAACGAAATTAATAAATTATACAGTAAGAAAAATAGCATAACACTAGACATATACAAACTACACTTAGAGCTAACAAGTTTATTACATCCAATCACTTGGAATAATAAATACAATAACATAGAAAATAAAATAAGATTTGAAAAAAACAAAAAGACTTATACAATCAACAAAAAACTTAACACATTAAAACAACAAAACAAAAATCAAGAACAAAAAAACAAAAATAAACACACATTTTACCCTCGAACCATTAACCTTAGCAATACAGAATTTAACAAAAAAGAAACAGAATATTTAAACAATATGTCAAAAACTAACATAACCCAAAATGCAAACAAAAATCTAGAAAATTTAATAGTAGAAACAGAATTTGCCATTAACCTAATAAAAGACAATATACAAGAAGAAAAAAGAACAGAAGCAACACATATAATTTAAAAAATAATCACTAGCGAAATGAAAAACAAAGATAAACAAAAGAAAAACAATAAAAGAAATTAAAAATAAAGTAAAGAACAATAATTTAATAATAACTAAAGCAGACAAAAGTCAAGCAACAGTAATCATTGATAAAGCAGACTACATCAAAAAAACCGAAGACTTCATCAACAATAATAAATGCATACAACTAGATAAAAACCCAACAGAAAACTATCTTAAACAAACAATAAAACTAATAAAAACAAATAAAAACATTTTCAACAATAAAAACATAGACATATATATAAACAATAATCCAGAACCACCTAAAATGAACAGCCTAATAAAAATACACAAATTAAACAACCCAATACGTCCATTAATCAATTTAAAAAAAGCTCCTACATACAAAATAGCAAAAATAATAGCACAAAAACTAAAAAGTAACCATCTAACAAATAACCATCATAACATAAAAAATACATACGAATTAATAGACAAACTAAAAATAATAAATATAAATGAAAACACATTTTTCACATCATATGACATAACAAACATGTACACTAATATCCCAGTAGAAGAAACAATTGACATAATAATAATCAAACTTATAGAACAAAATGAAAACAAACAATATATAACCGAAATAAAAAATAGTCTCCAACTAATACTAAAACAAAATTACTTTGAATTTAATAGCAAAATTTATCAACAGAAAGAAGGTTTAGCAATGGGATCACCATTATCAAGCATAATAGCAGAAATATTCCTACAACACATAGACACCAAAATACAAAATATCATAAAAACACATGACCCAGATGGCATATGGATAAGATATGTAGATGATGGACTATATGTATCAAATAACAAAAACACAAATGCAGAGAACATACTGAAACAAATCAATAACATACATCCCAAAATACAATTCACAGAAGAAAAAGAAAAACATAACAAAATCAACTATTTAGACATAACCATCACAAGATACAACAAACACATACAATATGCAATATATAGAAAACCAACTTCCACTAACATCATTATACCTAACCATTCTGACCACCCACCACAACATAAAATGGCAGCCTTTTATTCGTTATTTAACAGAATGTACAAAATACCCCTAAACAAACAAGAAACTGACAACGAAAGAAATATAATATACCAAATTGGTTATGCAAATGGATACAATAAAAATACTATGATCAAAATAGAAAATAAAATCAAATACAAAATAAAAACTGAACAATTAAGAATTAATCAAACTGAACAACACATAAATAATAACAACAACAAAAAATGGGCCACATTCACATATATAAATAATAAAATGACAAAACTAACAAAACTATTTAAAAACACAGATATAAAAATAGCATACAAAACTAATAAAAATAAATTACAAAATCTAAATAGCTCACACAACAAAGATAATACAACAACCAACGGTATATACAAAATTGAATGCCAAGATTGCAATAAATGTTATATAGGACAAACAAAAAAACAGCTGAAAAAACGTTATTTTGAACACCTAAATGCATACAAAAAACCAAATATATATAAATCCAATTTAGCCACACATGCAATAAACACAGGACATGAATTCCCAGACATAACCAATGTAACACTAATAAAACATATACCACACAAAGGCACCATAATGAACATTTGGGAAAATTTACAGATTTACAAACATAAAACACAAAACAAACTAATTCCAGAACAAATACAAATCAATACAAAACATGACACAATATTCAAAGCACTCAACATCAAAAATACACAAAATACAAAAACAGATACCACAACCACACACAGTAATGCAACTTTAAAAGACCAAAGACCAACAAACTACC
This sequence comes from Magicicada septendecula, assembly GCA_034769895.1. Taxonomy (NCBI): domain Eukaryota; kingdom Metazoa; phylum Arthropoda; class Insecta; order Hemiptera; family Cicadidae; genus Magicicada; species Magicicada septendecula. Next base: position 327,265,130 of record CM068368.1, read on the forward strand.
TTAATAACATCCAGAAGCCAACACACAAATACTTCACCAGAAACAAGATGGCGAAGGCTGAAGATGAGAGAACAGGAACTCTCGAAACATGTTCCTAATAGGGAAAAAAGTATATCTTGAGGTAAATTTAGTTATAAATATTAAAGTAATATATATATATATATATATATATATATATATATATATAATAGGGTTGCTACAGCTAGTGCCATCTCCCTTCCTTCAACCTGTCTTTCCAATTCTCCTGATGTTCCCATTGTCCTTCCTCAAGTCCTATACGTTGCATAGATTCATCCACTTCGTCCCTCCAAGATCTTCTTGGTCTTCCACTTTTTCTCCTTCCTAATGGACTCCATTCCATCACTTTGTTGATCCACCTATTTTGGGCTCTCCGGACATGACCGTACCACACCAATCTTTTGTCTTCGATGTGGTCAATTACACTTCTTTCCGTTTCCATTCTTCCTTCGATCTCCTCGTTTGTTATTCGGTCTGCTCTCATTATTCCGCAGCACCTCCTCCAATATTCCGTCTCCATTGGAAGAATCTTTCTTTCATTCTTTTTGTTAATAACCCATACTTCCGCTGCATATAAAATTTTTTCTGACCTACCTTTATAATCTTCCTGAAGTCGAGCCTCTCAGTTGCCCTCGCGATCGTCACAGCATTGTACAGTCTCCATTTTCATCATATGGCAGTCCAGCAACTGTAGCAAGTGTATGAAGTTCTTGTGAAATTTGATGTAATGATTGCTGCTCCAGATCTGTGTCGCTAATTTGAATATCACATTTTGTAAAACACTCCTTAATTAAAACACTCCTTCCTGAACCAGCAACGTGTGTTCAGGCTGTCTTGATCCAAGATACCGCATCGAGTAGCCTACACTAATTTTCTTCGCCAATGGAAATGCTGTTATCCATATGGAACACAGTGGACCAAAGAACTCTTTTCCGATAAAACATTTAAATGACAAAATTATTCGTTGGTCCAATGGCTGATGAAGATGAGATGTCATTTTTGTTGGAATAAATAAGAGTCTCATAATGATGAAACTGGATGACATGTCGCATTAACCTATAACAAAATTATGTGGTAAATATTGTTTTGCCAACTAATGCCCCGTAATGTTGCCTCAAAATTCTTAAAACACCTTGGTTTGGATAACTTTCCGATAACTAACGGCAGCTCTTTTTGCCAGCAGCACTATAACATAACATAACCATTACTCTTTCTTTAGCCATTTTTCCAACATCACATGCTCCTTTTTATAATTTAATGATTTATTTGGCATTTCCATTCTGTAACTTCATTAACAGGCATATAAGCACCTTCACCCGAAATTGTTTTGAACGATATGTTGTGACGTTTTCTAAACACTCAAGCCTCCCTTGCTTGGGACAAAATGTTCAACTTTAATTTCAGTAAAAATTTCGAATGTCTTCTCCTGTAACATACTTCCACTATCTGGGAGTTTTTTTGAGCGAACACATTTAAACTACTCGTAAAGAATTTCATTTACTTGTCAACATTTTGATTCGCGTTTTCTCATTATGCCCCGATTCATACTGGATTCCTACTCTTTTCAAGTTTTGTCTTTATTTTGGATTATGCTGTGGAATTGTGTCCTTCCACATTTAAAAACTTTGCAAGTTTCCTTGCTGAAACGCCCTTAAAAAAAACAAGGGCGTGATCCTTATTAAGTGATTCCTTATCACTTAAAAAAAAAAAAAAACACTTGCTTAGCTTCTAAATTTAAAAATTTAAACACACTCTTTCTTTGTTACTCATTTTTAACACACTGTTAAATACACTATGAATTACAAAAACACTCAGACACACGCGAATCACTTACGCCAATTCAACATTACAACTTCCGCTATAAATTCCGAACGTTCACTTGTAACTGACTTACTACTTACTACTGTTTCAACGTTATGGAGACGTCGTCAATTTGTAGGCCTACTAATAACATTTTACAAATTTAAAAGTATGCAGGTACATACTACATACAGGCACATACATAGGCTAGATCATTTACCTTAACTTTTAGTTGGGTCAAGTATAAACTACTTGAGTATTCTTAGAAATATGTATTGTCAAACTATTTTGTCTACTGTATTGTATTCCAGACGACTGAACATGCAATAGGTGACCATTTAAACAAGGAAACGAACCCGTTATGGGCTGACCGCTGGCTGAGGGAGGAGGTGACCGTTTAATGGAGGGGAAATTTACATTGATCTTACGGAAAATAAAATCCATTACTCAGAAAAATGGCCACTCATTAAGGTGACTGCTGAATAAAGGTGGCCGTTCAGTCAGGTTTTACTGTATCAACATTATAAGAAGGGTAATGAATATTTCACTAGCTGAAGAGAAGTAGATGTACTTCTAAAAGAAGAAGTAGATGATGACACTTCTAAAGGACAATGGAAAATGTATTTATAAACTATCCAGAACAAGGCTACTTATAGAAGAAACAGTTATAGACTATGGAAACAAAAAGATTCATATGAAGTACTCACAAAGAAGCATAATAAGCCTAAGGGGACAGAATAACTTAAAATTTAATCCATAGTAGGAATAATGATAAGATAATTATCTGAATTCATACTTTTCATATACTTATATACTATAATTGTCTGAATATACATTACAGGCACCTTTGTCTGATGTACCTAACATGTGAGTGATGAACTATTTGATATCAGGAAGTTTCATCTTTCCTGTTTCATGAAATTTCATAATGTCTCTTCATTATGTGACCACTGTGCTTCATATATTATGATTATTTAGTCGTCATAGTATAATGGAAGCCTATCTTTAATATAAACCTATTTTCAGTTTTAATTTTAGCGTTCTTAGGCTTTTGGAACTTCATATTTGCACAGTCTGTTTTCCTTAACCAGTCAAGACAATTTAGACTTTAAAAAGGAAATAATTAATAGAAGTGGTTTTTCTTCATAGTTGTATTCAGAAATTATGTACATACTATTAAAGAAACTGTTGAGCCACTAGCTGTCATCATCTTAGTTAAAAGATGAAAATAGATGAAAATTAGGTTTTTTATAGTACTAGTAACTTTCAAAATAATACTTTTATTGAAAAGGTAAAGGTTATACATATTCAATTTGTGTGTGTGTGTGTTTTAGCACAAAAGAAATTGATAGCATAGAATGTTTTAAAATAACAGTCTCTCGTACCATAAACAAAAAAACTTCAACTACTATCATAAATATAAACAATTAATTTTGGAACAATAATTGTTTATTAACACAATTTAAAATATAAATTCTATATAAGAAACCAATTTAGGCGTAAATTAATAATCATGAAAGATGAGCTTATCACAACTGACAAATAAGATATGACAAATGGAAAATACTACTGTGGAACACAGGTAGGCTAAAGCTCAATAACAAACAAGATCTATTATTTTCAACAATAATATCCTTTATTCTTCATATATATCTTTAAAATCTTTAATATAATTTTCATTGACAATTAGCGGAAGTATTAAGTAAGGTTATTCTATTTTTTATTAGCAGATGCACTCTAAATAAGTAGGAGAAGTGTGCCTATATCGCTCATGTTATTAAAATCATACCCTGTCCCTATGGTATAGACACCAGAACGTGCTGCAGGCAAAGACATGGTGTATAGACAAAGTGTGTGCTGGAAGCATTGCTTGGGTCCAGCTGATCGTTTACACTGAGTATTGTTGTGTGCTATACAAATGTTTTTACTTTTTCAATCCTTCAATACTTTAAAGGTGTAATTTCACCACAGATTTTTAGTATTAATAGTGGGTATTATTTAAAACTTTCCTGCAACAAAACAATCTCTGCAGTGTGTAGTTTTCTGTTGTCATATATTGCACTGTACCAGTATGATATTAGGCACACTATTTTATTTTTACTTTAATCTACATGATACATACACACAGTAAGCAAACATCCTGGAAAAAGTTTTTTATTGAGAACTTACATATTTATTTGTTGTAGACTAAAATTCCCTTACAACAGAATCTTTTTTTTTATAGATGCAACTAAAACTTAAGCAATGGTTAGCAGAAAACATGAAGAGGCAATATTGGCAGTTAGAGTTAAGAAATGAGATTGCAGAAAGTTTCCAAACATTTTGATGTCACAAAATTCACATGAAAGATAAATTGAACAGCAGTAACAAAGATACTGATAAATTGGTCAACACAAAACTTGGCAGAAAACTGTCTCTTCAGTTAAAATTATTATTTGTATTTCAAATCCCACTGAGGAAGACGGACACCACGTCGAAACGTTTGGGACATAAAACCAAAAGTAAGTGTTCACTAGTGAAAGTTTGAGAATATATATAATATTTAAAAAAGTGAATGAAGAGGATGTATCAACAAGACAATTAAAATTATTAGAAGAACTTGTTAAACAATGCTTAGAAATAAATATCCATTTTATGGATTAACTGCCAAAGATAACATGAAATGGCTTTCCAGTTCACTGAAAAAAAGAATTCTTCATCCGTTTGCAAGAAAGATGAAGCTGCTGGATGGAATTGTCACATTCATTTATAAAAAGACACCCACAAGTTAGTTTATGATAACCTCTGGCTTTCGATAAAAAGAGTCAAAGCATTCACAAGAGAAAAGTTCAAGCAATTTTTCAATATTTTTGAGCTCCTGCTTGGTAAAATTAACAGTTGTCCTAGTCAACTCTGCAACACAGACAAAATAGGTCTCACAATAGTACAACATAAACTCAGTAAGGTGATATTGAGATGAAACCACCAAGTTGGAGCAGTTACTCTGGTGACCATGGTTACATGCAGGGGTGCAACTGTCTACTTTATTCCACTACTCCTGGTGTTCCCCAGGAAAAAAATATATGAAACCTGAGCTTTTAGATTGGACTCCAAACAGCATTATTGCAGTGTGTCATAAATATGAGAGGCTTGAAACGGAAAGTTTTTTAAAATGGTTCCAGGAGCAGTTATCAACCTATGTAAAACCTTCCAAAGATGACCCTGTAGATTGGTCAATGGCCATTACTCACAAACTAGGAATTTGACATTATTAGACCTTGCCCATGAAATGGAGTAGATATAGTTAGTTTTCCACGACATTGCTCACACAAGATACAGCCATTTAACTGTGTTATCTTCTAGGTCAGTGATTTAAATAAAGACAATTGTATCACTGTGAATACCTTGTCTTTGAGTTAATGCTCATGGCTGGACAAGACTGGTAAGATTCCAAAGTTATCTGCTCAATGCCTCTGTTCTGTAACCACATACTGTATCTCTACATACAGAAACTGATTTCTGGGCGTGAACCACATCCCCAGTACCATCCCGCCCCAGCCTACAAAGGTCCAGCTCCAGCCATAGGATATTTTCCTTAAAATCCCCTATCGTGCCATATCTAAAGCATTTCTGTGAGTACCTTCCTTTGCAACAGATCTTGTCTTAGCAGGATAGTCCTCATATAATTGTCTGATGACGTCCCGCAGTTATTCAAATGTTTTAGATCGGGACACTTTTCCCAATGTCCTGGTCTTATCCTGGAGCAGCTCAATTATAGAAGGAACAGATTCACTATTACTCTTCTCCGGACATATTCATTTGAACAACTGCAATTTGTGGATAACAAATACGCCTGCTCACAATCCTGTTTGCTGTCACTCAGTTAGCAACTTTTTGTGTATTGCTGCCCTGACTTCAACAGAGTAAAATCTCAATACTAATTTTTTCTGAAAGTCAAAGAGACTTAAACATCTAATATTCTGTTACCAGGTGATTGCTGAACCTTTTAACAGATGCAATAAAATATGAGTATAAATTACCTAGGGTAGGTTCGTTCGATTCAGTAGTGATGAATGAATTCAGTAGCTCCTAATGAATGATGATGGACATTCCTCCAACCTACCTTAGAATTCTGGTAAACTCTAACCACTTTCAGATCTACTGGAAAGTTGTAGTTACTATCAGCCAGGCCTGTTTGGAGAAGAGATAAAATTTTGTCCTCAATCTGTTCTTTTATTCTTTTGACATTCTGGTTGGTGGCATCTACTCATAGTTCTGTGTCCAGTCTATTTATTGTGGTGTTGGTGGTATTTAATTCATGGCCCAGTCTCTTCACTGTGCTGTTGAACTCTGATTTTAGGAAGTTCACTTCTTCATGAAAATTCTGTGCCCTATTTGCACATTTGGCATCCAGGTCCTTTAGTAATTCTTTTGTGTAAATAACCGCATCTGATACAGCTTATGGGTCTGAATTTGTGAGGACTGTTCTGACTGAGCCTGTATGTCCTGTACTACTGCAGTTTGTTCTGATTGTTCCTGAAATTGCATCTCAATTTGTTCTGATTGTGCCTGACTGGGCCTGAGTTTGTTCTGACTAGGCCTGAATTACTGCCATTATACTGTTAAATATGTCACTTACCTGTGTTTCCTTTGTAGTAGGCGTTTCTTCAACAGTTATGAAGAGTTTGTCTGGGTTTTCACCCATCTCTCGTACAGCCTGTTCTAAACACATCTCCAAGTCAGTCTTAGTTCCTGTTGTGGGAAGCCCTTTTTCTTCTAATTGCTTCTTCAGCTGGATGGTTGTAATGTTCTTCAAATCTCTGGTCCTATCTTTTCACCCACACTGTACAATTACTAAACTACAACGTTAATGGAATTAGTCCTGTCATGGTCCTAAATTTTTCATCTTCTAGATCAGTGATTGAAATAAAGCATTTTTATCACTGTTGATACCTTGTTTATTTACTAATAACACAAATAAAAATATGACACACAAAATACAATTTTGATCCACAACTGTGATATTGAATATTAACACAACCGCAATTTATACAAGCAAAAACATAATTCACAAATATAATATTGATCCACAAATGTATTATCAAACACACGCACTAACTCTATAACTCAATTAGTGAACTCTTATTGAAGACTATCGACTCTGTCTCTTACTGTCTTATATATAGTTAGTAATGACATCATTAACCAGCATACGATACTTACTAATATAGTTGAGATCATTCCAGGTGCATATTCTAGAACTTGCAGAACAAACTATGTTTACCTATCAATGTATAGTACATTGATACAGAACATTCTAGTGTATTCTATAAACAGTGTCCCTATAAACAGTGTTTATCAATGTACATAAGTTATACATCAACTGTGGATAATGTATATAAACTTGAGTAACATAACTTACTATGACAAATAGTTTTAAGAATCACAATATTATTTAATATATTGTGCAATATTCATAATATTACTTTGAATGTGGGTTGGGGGTTCTGTAATATACAACTGATCTTTTATGGGAGTACAGTAAACCCTCGATTTAACGGACTAATTGGGGCTGAGGGGTGTCCGTAAAATCGAAAGTCCGTTAAATCGCAAATTTTGTTTTTTGAGGATATATTTAAATCAAATAGGCCTATAACACTTGAAATTTTAATACTATTAATATCATGCAAATACCGTATTGTTCCGAATACAAGCCGCACTTTTTCTCCTAAAAACATGGTCACTAATTTGGCCTGGGGCTTGCATTCGCACACTAACGAAATTCGAAGTTATACCTGACTTCTGGCGGGACGAACGCTTTTGGTATCTATGAGTTGTTTACTGCCTAAGCAACAGCAGTTTACCTGGCTGTAGTTAACTCTGGCATTATGATTTATGACTACAACCGAATGTTTTAACAGCAAACTGAAGAAAGAATAGGGAGATAAAGTGTAAGTGCGTGCGCACGCGCGCGTTCTTGCACCCTTCTGTAGGCAGCAAGACAAAGGATGAGTAGAGGGGGTGTGAGTAAAGGGTAACGGGTAACGGGTAAACTGCCAGTGTGGTTTTCTATTGTAACAGCGACAACATCGCTTATCTGTACTTTGTTTTCATTCGGCGTTTTTGCAGTGCGTTTGCGGTATGAGTGATATTGTGGAGACTAAAGGCACGCAGTCAAATCAAATTAAACGTAACCCATACGATGCGAATTATAAATTAATTTTGATACAAAATGTAGAAAAAACATGCAATCGCGAAATCGCAAGGAAATTCGATATTGATGAATCCTGTTCGACGATGGAGAAAACAGAAGGAACGACTTTTAAATACAAATACTGCGCGACAAGCATTCGGGGGACCTCAAGTTGGGCGTTTTGTAGCAGTAGAGTCCAGCGTCTGTGAATACGTATGGCTTTTAAGATGGCAAGGACTCCCTGTCACTAGACATGTACTAAAAATTAAAAGCTTTAGAAATCGCAGAAGAATTAAAAGTCTCCGGTTTCAAAGCCAGCTTCGAGTGTATAAGACGAATAATGCGGCAAAATGGATTTGCGCTTAAATGACGTACATCACTCGTGCTAAAACTACCGAGTGACTACGAAGAAAAACCCCTACAGTATCAGCGGTTTGTCATTCATTTATGCAAGAAGCATAATTATTCACTTGAACACATGGGAAATGCCGATAAAACGCCCGTATTTTTTATTTTTTATTTACGTATATTTACGGTGGACCGAAAGGGAACCAAATCTGTAACAGTAAAGATTACGGGAAATGAAAAATTACGTGCCACTGTAATGCTTGCTGTATTAGCCGATGGACGAATATTTCACAAGGAAATCAGATGCACATCAGTGTATATTGTTCAGTGTTAGTCGTCGTGATGTCTTCTACTGAACGTGTGTGACGCCTGCGTCGACGACAACACAATCAGTGTATATTGTTCAGTGTTAGTCGTCGTGATGTCTTCTACTGAACGTGTGCGACGCCTGCGTCGACGACAACACAAAGACAGGGATCATGAAGAATTTAATGAATTCTTGATGAATACCCTACTCCGTTCTCATCAAATACAATTGAAGATGAGAAAATTTGCGTGTTTCGAAACAAGAAGAAAAGAAATGAAAGAATGCTGCGATGGCCAAGCAATATCGCCAGATCAGGAGAGTCTGCAGTTTATGCACATTATACGTTTCAAAAGCCTAAAAACATTATTATATATATTTTTTTTAATCGTTTTGTCTGTCCGTTAAATCCGAAGTCCGTTAAACCAAGGTCCGTTAAATCGAGGGTTTACTGTACTTAAAACTTATTATGGCCAAGCGATGGAATCTTAGCTGAAACGAAATGCTGGCAGAGTTGTGACTCATGCCAAATCGCTACACTATTTGGTGAGGCATACAAAAAGAGGCTACTGTTGTGACAGCTGAAAACAGTTTCAAAAAACCAGTTTATTTCCTATCAACCAAGACATTTTCCAACCATACGAATTTGCTGTTATTGACAAGTCATCTGACTCACAAACAATCAACATCCAAGAGCCTGAACCCAGCCAGTCTGGTGGCAGCTGTCAACCCAACACCATTGACATTGAATAGTGTGATAAAGAAGAGTCCCAGAATATTGCCAGCTCATAGTAGCCATTTGCCCTTCTTGAATATTCAGGCTCAAAAAGGAAAAAAGGGAGGACATCCAAGCTGTCCCTGCTGTTGTTTTAATAAAGTGCCCTTAAAAAAAAATAAAAACAGTTCAAAGAAATTAACAGAAAGCAAAAACAGAAGGAATAGGAAGAAGCTAAGGAAAAAAGGAATACAAAACATATCAAGAAAATAAGGATGGAAAGACCAAAAAACTAAGAGAAAGCTAGTAGAATCAGATGAAGAGCTGCCCAAACTGACTGCTTCAACAAATGAAGAGGACAGTGATAGGAGAGGAAACTGGATAGTATGTACAAAATGCCCTATCTGGTGCCATAAAGAATGCTCAGGGACTCACAATTCTAAAACAGTTATATGCGATTCTGTTTGGAAAGTTAAATTTAAAAAAAATCCCATATAAAAGTGTAATTTCTTAAGTTTGTACTAATTTCTCAAAAGTTATATTTGTAATGAATTGTAATGAAGTGTTTTTAAACTTTGTTTACCTAATGAATAAAAGGTTGTTCTTTATATTTGTACATATTTTTGTACTTGTTTTAATTGCCTAGTTAGTTTAAAATAAAACTAAAATTGGTCATAAAATAAAACTGGGTGTGCGATATTAGGACCATTTTTTGAAGAGGATATTGATTTTCTTTTGATGTAATTTAGTTACTAGTACTTAAAATTGAAGAGGATCTTACTATAACCCCAAAATAAGGTCAGACAGATATTATCATTATATTAGAAGCGGTCAGAAACTTTTAAGTTGGATCCTGCTAATGCAATAATTTTAAAAAGTCCATTCTATTTATATTAATTATGTAACAGGTGTTGTACAAATATTTGGTGCTTTTTTATGTCTATATTGTATTCATTATATCATACCTTGAGCTATCTCTTTAAATACATTCAGTTCTTGTTTTAATATTTGACACACTAACAATAAGTATTAACAGTATTAAAGTAGTGTTTTTAAGAAATATATATCAATGCAATGCAGTTTCATGACCACGTACTTTATCATGGGTGTGCCATACGGCAAAAACATGACCACCAACTGAAAGACATAATTCTGGTATAAAATCATGCTGAGCAATCCGTGTAACAGGACCATCATGTACACTGTGCCACCACCAAGCATGGGTATTAACTGCAACAGTTCAAACAATTATTATGTGTTATAAAAGAAAATATTTTTGTATATTTGCTTACTCAACATATTATATTTAAATAACACACCAAATAAGAGGTGAATATGCATTCTAACTGTACAAAATTTCAGACTAAACATAAGGAATGTTAAATAAACTTAGGACCATCTAATTAAGAGGTTGTGGTAAAGGTCTTTATAGATACATTAATTATTCAAAAGAATGTAAAGCATTGTATAACAAATATAAATTTTGGAGCTTAGTTAACACAACTGAGTTCTTGAATTTTTTGTCCATGACATATCCAGATTTTACCAAAAACTAACAAACACTATTCCAATGTGGAACATAAGTATTTTAGATAAAAATAAAAAAAATATTTTTTATCTTACTGCCTGAGCTAGCTTTTGCTTATTGCGAGCTTCATCAGAGATTGCTGCTAGGAGTGCTGTCTTTAGAGATGGGGCTGTTGTGTGTGTGTGTGTGTGTGTGTGTGTGTGTGTGTGTGTGTGTGTATGTGTGTGTGTGTGTGATTTAAATTAATTTTCAGGCTTGTGTGTGTGCACGTAGAATTTCCATGTTGCTATTGATGTTTGAGCATGTGTTGTCTGCTTTATGAGATGCAAAGGTGGATTTAATGGTGGAGTGATATATTTTCATGTGTTCAATTTAAATTTGTCTGAAGCTGTGTCCTGTCTGGCCTATATGGAATTTGTTAATTTTGAGCAGTTTAGTTTGTAAATGCCAGGTAAATCAAATTTGTTTAGTTGTTTGTGTCTTTTCTGTTTTGTTTGTGGTTCTGTATGCAATGCTGTATACTGCTTTCTTAAATTTGTGGGTTATTTTTTCAGTATGGTAATTGATATGTGTGAGTGTTATGAATTTGTTGTTTTCTGTTTTTTCCATTGTTTGTTTTGGGTTTTTCATAGGAGTTTATTAGTTACTATTCTACCACATCCATTGGCTTCTGCTAAATACTTAATTGTATTTAGCTCATCTTGACAGTCTCTCTGTTTCAGTGGAGTGCTGTTTAGTCTGTGTAACATGGATCTGAAAGCTTGTGTTGTGTGGGGTGATTGGAGGTGTTATGTATCGGTGTGACTGTTGTAGTGGGTTTTCTGTATAGCCTATACTAAATTTGTGTTTGTGTTCCAGTTTTGTAATGGTAAGGTCTAGAAAATGTATGCTATTGTTGCTTTCATATTCAGCAATGAAGGTTATGTTTTTGTACATCAACAGATTCACTCTTTTGGAAATTTCCTCATCCCAAATAACAGGATATAATCTTTATATAGCTGTTCTCTTTTGCCCCAGATGCATTTTTACATCTTCTTCACAATCTTTCTGTTATTATTGATCCTACCTATCTGCATCTTTGAGTACGGTAGCCACTACTGTTTCACCTTCCACATACAAGTCTCCTGCAACTATATATTCTGTTTTATTTAGGTTGATTTGCAGGCCCTACTCCTCTTTAAGTTTTCTAAGCTTGTAATATGTGTCCTCTTTATCTTGTATTTATTCATCTGCAAAGTGCAAGGTGTACAGAATATCCTCTCTGACTGGAACATTTAACTCAAACTTTAGAGTTTCAAAAAGGTAAATATTAAATAGAGTGTGGGGTAATGGAGCATCCCTGTTTTAGTCCTTTCATTACAGGAAATTGTTCTGAGAGTTTTGCTCCTAGTTTAACTATACACATTAGTCATGCTGTTATATAGATTTTGCCCTTGCATAATTCACATATACACCATTTGATTTCAGTGTATTCCAGAGTTTGGTCAAAGTTACATTGTCATAAACTTTATGGAGGTTAATAAATATCACAAGAGTTTCAAGGTTATGGTCTAAACATTTTTCAGTAAGATGATTAGACTCAAAATGTATTATCAATACAAGAATAGCCTGGTACGTTATATATACAAAGAAAATAAACAAAAGGTCTTCAAAAAAAAAAGGGATGGTAAGTGAAATGAAAAAGACACTTTCAAGTTTCAAGTTGTTTTATAAAAATAATTTAGTACCGAATAAGCTAGTAGAGTGTTTTATGATATGACAGTGAATATATGAAAATATATTTCTACACATTTTGTGCATTCAGGAATGTCTTTAATAAATCTGACTTGCATGGATCGGCGCAGTGGTAACGTTCAATATCAACAGCTGTATTGTGGTCATGGGACTAAGTCAAGGTCAAAACTCAACCTGCCTGCCCACTCCTATCACTGGATGTATATAATACAGTGGTTTTGTCTGACATGTCTGGGCTAGATAAGCAACAAAGGTACACTTACAATCAGGGGCGCCGACTCCGGGGGTGCTCCAGTGCTTGAGCACCCCCAGAATGTTTGTGGGGGTGCTCAACACCCACACATGAAAGGGAGAAGAAAAATATAAAAAAAATAAGAAAAGAAGAAAAGAAAAAGAAAGAAAGAAGAAATGGGGGAAAAATTCTAATCTTTCGTCATATTGCTTAAATGATCTTTTCATAGGGTCCGATTTTTTCATAGAGCGGAGAGGGGGGATATAAAGTTTGGTTTGGTCAGAGACTTTACCAGGGCACTTCCATTTATGTGGGACTTGCGTTTCCCGCGATAAGACAGCTGTGGCAGGTCACTCCACCCACAAAGCCATTCCGTCTTCCCCACAACATTTGTCCGTCATCATAAACAGGTGAATGAGATTGCAGAGCAAATATATTAAAAAAAACAACATCTGTTGCAAAACATTACATATGACGTACCAGCATGACCTTACTCCTTTTGCGTATTTTTCCATACCCTTCAAAGAGTTAAAAAGGATTATGCCAATTTTGATGGGCGCTCTCGCGTCGGCCCATGCAAGCACAGCCTCGTGACTCCTGCCCTCCAGAAAATACCACTCCTCACATATCACATATACGTTTAAATACACGGAAAAATGTGTTAGTTTAATTCTTTGTTTGCTCTATTCGTTTTATTATAATGGATAAATTCATTGTTCGCTCGTCAATGAAAAAAAGTGATACGGCTACGACGTCATCAGCAGATAGTGCTTCAGGTGGCTCGGATTCAACTACTGCATCTAAAGAAACAAACAAAACTGGTGTTGGTGGGCGTTCTTTTCAAAAACAGTGGAAAGACAAATATAAGTGGATCTTATACGACGAGAAATGTGATAAAGTGTTTTGTTCTGTGTGTAAGGAAATAATTTCCTCCAGTGGACCTTTTGTGAAAAAATAAACAAGACAAAGACGTGATAAAAGCATTCGTGGAAGTCGGGTTTTCTTCTTGGAACGAAGCCTTACAAAGATTTGCTTCTCATGAAAAATTGAATTTTCATATGTCCTGCTGTACTAGGAAAAGTGCAATGGATAAAGGTGTGGACATACAGTCTTTGATGTCTAAAGGTAAGGAGAGAGATATGAAATCTGCAAGAGTAGCTCTCTTAAGAATGTTATTTTCACTGCGTCATCTCATGGTTCACGGGTTAGCAACCCGTGATCACACAGATGAAAATTCTAATTATCATGCATTGTTAGAGTTAGTTGCTGAAGATAACTCCGATTTGTCCTCTTGGCTTCAACGTACAAAGTACAGATGGCTTTCACATGATATAACAAATGAACTACGTTCTATTATGGCTAACGAAGTCTTACAAAATTTGGTCAAGTTTCTAAAAGACTCCCAATACTATTCGATAATTATGGATGAAACTAGCGACGCATGTCAACACGAGCAAGTTTCAATTTCTTTTCGATTTGTCAGTGGTGAGTATTTTCAAATTAATGAATTATTTTTTGGTCTCTATAAAACTGAATCTACTACAGTTGAAGTCTTGATGAAAATTTTAATGAATGTTCTCACTCGTTTTTTTCTGGATATCAAGTCATGCAGAGGTATTGCTACTGACGGAGTGGCAAATATGACAGGCGCTTTTTCAGGGTTGCAAGCAAAAATCAGAGAAATTGAACTACGAGTTATGCATGTTCACTGTTTGACACATTCTTTGAACCTTGTGACCCAAGAGGCAATGCAAAATGAGACCGTGGTGAGATACTATCTTGCAAATGTCAAAGAAATTATCAATGTTTTGTGCAGATCCCCCAACCGACTAGCAATATTTCAGTATTTGCAAGCTGCCCAAGATGGTAGGTCCATTCACCCTGTACCTCTTTGGCCTTTTTGCCCTACCAGGTGGTGTTGCAGAATAAGTTCGTTGAAAACGATTTTGCAGAATTACGAAGAGTTAATATTGTTCTTTGAGGAAATCGAGCTCAACAAATCTGATGCCGGTGCTAAAGCTAAAGGTTTCTTAAAATTTCTGTGCTCTTTTGACTTTATATTTGTCACTACGCTTTTTACGCAAATTTTGGAGCCAGTTGAAATTTTGAATGCCTATCTGCAAAATTCCTTCTTACAGCTACAAAAATCCATGGACAATATTCATAGTGTCCGAGAGGTTTTTAAGTTATCTCGAACTGATGAACGTTTCGATGCAGTTTGGAGCTCTTGCTTGGGATTGACCAAAAAATTTGATGTCGAAGAGCCGAAACTTCAAAAAGTTCGAAAAATTCCTCGAAGACTTGATGCCTTCAAGCTCAACCCTTTGCTTTTGCCAGCCCCCATGATTATTACTGGTAAATTTATTTCGAGGTTTTAGATATTGTGATCAACTGTTTCGATGATAGATTTTCTAAAACTGCTATGACTCACTTCAAAGAAATTGAAATATTTCTTCTTTCCAAAACTAAAGATTGCAGTTCTGTAGTAGAATTTTATAAGGATAACTTTGACCCTGAAAGATTAATTTTACACAGAAATATGATGTTAGATGTGTGTGAATCTAAAACTTTTGTCGTTGAAAGTACAGAAGACTTGGTGCTCTTCTTTTCCTCAAATAAACACGTCGACGAATTGATTCCAGAAGTGGTTAAGTTGATAAAGATCGCTTTAGCTATACCCATTTCTACATGTACAGCAGAACATTCTTTCTCCGCCCTGAGAAGATTAAAAACTTCTCCGCCCTGCGCAACACCATGGCGCAAGGAAAATTGAATTACAACGCAATCACTTATGTCCATAAGCAAGAAGCGAAAAATAAATTGAACCTTGAAACTGTGGCAAACATATTCATCAAACGATCGACTTTTCATAGGAACACTTTCTTTATGAGTGAGTAATGAGATATATAAATTACACAAAGACTTTAATTTTTGAACTAAAGACTGTCAGTTTCTCTTTTATTTTTAAACTAACAATAAGTGCCAAATTTGAGGCTATCATTTATTAATTTAAATGAACTATTTTTTTCCTTTTTACTCAGTTTGGCATCATTCCAAGAGAGAAGAAAGAAATAGTCATCTCGTAAAGACTATTATGTTTTCTAATTTAAGACCAAACAGAGGCTACACAATTTTTATTTGTTTAGCTTCCCTCCTTTTAATTCACATATACATATGTAAAATGTAATATTTCTTACTTTTTTTATCATTACTTTCACTATTTCTATGATTTAAAGATTTAAAAAAGAAAACAACTGTATAGGTACCTTTTATGTGGATTAGCTTTTGTACTCATTCATTATTGGGGGGAAAAGCACCTAATAAAACGATAGTTTATGTTTACCATCAAGTGTTGTTCATTCAAAAAGACCTAAAACTGCATTTTTAGAAAGGTCAATTTTTCAAAATTCAACCAGAAATTTCCCCCCGGTTGTGGACTGTGAGTTAGAGCACCCCCACTGATTTTCAAAACCCGGTGCCACTGCTTACAGCACATGCGCTCGCATGCGCACGTGCACACACCTCCTTCTCCACTGTATGGTTTGCCACCACACATGGTTAGTGGCTGATTTCTCTTAGACAGTGGTAAACTTGAGTTGTACTGTGAATGGGAGGGGGATGGTACAAGAGGCCATAGGCCTAATGCTTGAATTGAGAAGAAAAGGAAGACATATTTGCTTGAAGAATGTGTTTAATAATATGTGACATACTCAACTTCTGAAATCTTTTAAATTTATTCCTGAAGAAATATTTTTATCTTATATACCACCATTTTACTTTTCACTTATCTGTTTACAAGCGGATTAATTTCTTATGTTTATAAGCTTGTAAATTGTTTACAAGCCTGTAAATATAGAATGTTAGTAATACATATCACTAGTAAAAAATATATAAAAACAGGTTACATTGCCATTGTATAGAGTCATTATGGATGCAGTGTGTAACATTAGAAGTACTTACTCTTTTTGTTTGTTGGTGCCTGTTCAGGTGATAGCCATGTAATATTACCCACATCACCAAACACAGTACTTCCATAAACATGTTGTGACACATGGGTAAACAGTCGACTGATAACTGAAAACAGAAGACATCCATGTTTATACAACTAAATAAAATTAAAATAAGGTGTTATCCACAATTCACAATAAACATAAAAGATACATAAGCAATGCAAAAGGTTCCTTTTCTGTGTGTAGTACTATATGGATTTAACATTTTTCTGTTTTTGGTAAGAATATTTTACATATTTTCTGTATAACAAAATCTGCAAGGTGTGTAATTTAATTCACTTTGGATATATGGTATTTATGTACTTAGTTATATACTTATGTTAAATATAATAACAAAGTACTCTCTCTGATTGGAACTCCCATATTATGACATTTAGTTCAGATACTTTAGTTTCAAAAAGCTAAATCTTAAACAAAGTGGGCAATGGAGATCTCTGTCTTAGACCTTTTATTGGAGAAAAATTTTCTGATAGTTTTGCTCCTACTTCAACTACACTAGTCATGCCATTACATAGATTTTGAATGGTGCTTACATAATTCACATGTATGCTATTTGATTTCAATGTGTTCCAGAGCTTGGTCAAAGGAAGACTATCATAAACTTAAACTACTTACTTTTCATTTAAACTCCTTAGGTAGGTACTGATTTGTTAACTGAGTTAATACTTAGTTATTTGATTAGTATGCTATTTGATTGCAGTGCGTTCCAGAGCTTGGTCAAAGGAAGACTATCATAAACTTAAACTACTTACTTTTCATTTAAACTCCTTAGGTACTGATTTGTTAACTGAGATAATACTTAGTTATTAGTATTTTATATAATTTTTTCATGAATTTGTCACACACCTTCAATGATTAAGTTTGTTTTAGTATTAAACTGAAGATGCACCCCCATTCTTTTTTATAGCCACACCATTGCTTTATAAAATCATTTAGTCAAGTTTAATTCCAATAAAAAAATATATATATAATCCATTAAAAGACATATAGCCCATTTACTCTTAACATGTAAAGATGATGTTTGATAAATTCTTCAACAACCATTTTCTGATACTTCTTGAATACATTTCTATCTTACCATAATGAATTTCCTAAGAATCCATAATATAACGTACGGAAAATATATTTTTCGAAAACTAGAGCCAATACTGAATATTCTGAGATAATACTTATACAATTAGTTTTCTTATTTAATAAAAGTGACCTAATTTTTTTACATAATCAATCTATATATTAATACATGAAGAGAAAACTTTGTACCCCTTTTTAAGCATATTGCGCGCATGGAGGAGTGTGAGATTTGGCATAGTTAAAGTTTATATGGAGAAGGAGTGCAGAAAGCTAAAATTTATATATAATATGTGTTACAAATACATTAAATTAAATAAAATAAAACATTCATTTGCACTTGAAAATTCATTTAAACTTTTCAAACAATGGTAATTGTTAAAAATAAAATAATTTTGTTGCCAGGCAATAAAATTATAATTTTTTCATTTTAGTGTACGTTCATACTGCCAATGTCAGACACATAATAGTCTTGGATTTCGTTGTCCATGACGTGTCCGTTACTCAACTAAATATCACTATTGTTTGACGACTCGGAACACTAAGTTTTTTATAAGTAAAATCATAAAGATTTACCTTACAGCCTAAACCGGCTGAAAAAATTGCCCACAAATTTGTGGGAAATTTTTTCAACGTCTTTGGGTTGTAAGGTAAATCTTTACGATTTTACTTATAAAAAAGTGTTCCGAGTCGTCAAACAATAGTAATACATAATAGTCTGTTGTTTGTTTACGTTCATACTGCCAATGTCAAACACATAATAGTCTGTGGTCAAACAGTCGCACAGAGTAGAGATTGTCGCCAAAGAATTTTAAAATGTTGCCAACAAATAATTACTGACAGATTGACTGAATGAGCTGTGAATTTTGTGTGATTTCAAATGTTCCTTTTTCAATAGTCTGTGGAGTGTATGTCAAGGCAAAAGAGCGTTTATTTTATATTTTGTATATTAGATATCTGTGTTTTACATATTAATGTGCAGTTTAAAGTGAAATACAGCTTGCTTAATATACACCTGTTGCAAAAGGAAAATTTTGTAGCAGCAATTTGAATTGACTTACTCTCGCCTAATTATTATTGGTGGTTTCAAAAAAGTGAGTACATTTTATTATTTTTAAATTAAACCCTGTCTAATCTTAGTTTCAGTAATTTCATTACATGTTTTTTTTTTTACATTCAGATATTCGCACCTACTTCCATTATGCCTCGACATAGAACATTGACGGGTCGGAGTGAGAGACAAAGAAGAAGGAATATATATTCGCGTGAAAGTCAAAATGATAATAGACCAAATGCAAATTTAAATAGTGTAAATAGTATAACATTGACGGGTCAGAGTGAGAGACAAAGAAGAAGGAATATATATTCGCGTGAAAGTCAAAATGATAATAGACCAAATGCAAATTTAAATAGTGTAAACATTATACAAAATGATGAAATTATTTTGAGGGATACATTTAAATGCGCACTGAATGTCATTCCAAGAAATTTTAATACTTTTGATTGTGGATTAATGCATTTACAATGCAGGTTTTGCAATGCAAAACATTTCGAATCTGAGGTCACTTTAGGTGAAAGGACTGCATTCACTTCACGTTGTCATAAGGGTAAAGCAATATTACCGGCCTTAAGTCAAAATTAATACTTTAAATCATAGTATGATGGACTTACTTCAAATGAACCTTCAATAAAAAGAAAGTCAAAAAATTATTTTGAAAACATTCGTAAATACAATTCATCATTTGCTATGGTTAGCTCAGAAGCTAAAATTTCGGATACAGTTACGCGTGGAGTGTATCATTTTAAAATACATGATGTTTTTTATCACAGATCAGGTCCAATGAATGCTGGATATGGTCGCTCACCATGTTATGCGCAATTATATTTTTATGATGTTGACACTGCTATCAATTATAGATTACGTGAACACTATAATCAAACATGCAATAACAATATAATGCGCGAAATCTCTCTTGAATTGGAACGCATTAATCCTTTCGTTCGGTCATTCATTGCAATGAAAGATCATTGTCAGAGAGTTGAAAATCAAAAAGAAATTTGTATGCTCATTAAAGTAAATCGTGATTTAGATCTACGCCGTTACAATGATGCAGTTCAAACTGATGTAGCAGTAATATTTAGTACAGTTGATGGTGAGCCACCCGTAGCAGTAATATTTAGTACAGTTGATGGTGAGCCACCCTTTGAACGAAATATGGTTTCGTTTTCAAAAGTTAATGGTACCATTAAAAATATCTCTGTTTTGGATTCATCATTGGACCCTTTAGCGTATCCATTACTTTTTCCAAATGGTGATACTGGGTGGCATATCAATATTTCTCATAATGTACCAACTACATCTAATTCAAGAGCGCCCAGAAATAAATTAACCATGCTTCAGTATGCAGCCTATCGACTTGCAATTAGAGAAGATTTTAGCATGTTGCACCATTCACAAAAATTATTTCTGCAGTGGATAGTTGATATGAATGTGAGAATAGAGGGCACAAGGTTACATTTCATTCGACAAAATCAAACAAGTCTTAGGTCTGAAGTTTACAACAATTTAACAGATTATTTAGAATTGAACCCCAATGCCAATAATGTTGGCCATAGAGTAATTTTACCATCTTCATTCAATGGATCTCCTAGAAATATGTATCAGAATTATTTAGATGCAATGTCAATTGTACAACATTTCGGAAAGCCTTCTTTGTTTATTACAATGACTTGCAATCCAAGTTGGCCTGAAATAGTTAGCAATATTGGTGTAGGTGAGTCAGCTAATTTTCGACCTGATATTGTTGTGCATGTATTCAAGTCCAAACTGAAAGCATTAATTGAGGGCCTTACACTAAAAAAAATCTTCGGTAAAGTTGAAGCACTCATTTATACAACTGAGTTTCAAAAGAGAGGATTGCCTCATGCTCACATTTTACTCTCTTTAAATGAGCATGATAAAATTGTTAACGCTACCGATATTGATAACGTTGTATCTGCGGAGATTCCTAACATTCAAACACATCCTACATTACATGAATATGTTGTAAAACACATGATGCATGGTCCATGCGGTGTACTTAATCCAAATTCTGTATGTATGAGAGATGGAAAATGCACAAAAGATTATCCAAAACGATTTAATGAATTTACATGTGAATCATTAAATGGATATCCATTATACAGAAGGCGTGATAATGGTATTAATGCTGAAGTTCGCGGTAGTTGCCTCGACAATCATTATGTTGTACCATACAATCCGTATTTACTTGCCAAATTTAATTGCCATATAAATGTTGAAGTATGCTACAGTTAAAAGACATTTATAAATATGTGTATAAAGGCTATGACAGTGCATCTGTTAAATTAGGTTCAGGGAGAAATGAACCAGGTCAAGAAATACAAATTGATGAAGTTAAAGATTTTTTAAATGGCCGTTATGTCGGATCAGCTGAAGCTGTATGGCGCATCTATGAATTACCAATGCATTTTCAATCACATGTCATCGTTAGACTTGACATTCATTTACTGCGTAGACAGAATGTTTACTTTCAAGAAGGGCAAGAACGTCAAGCAATTGAAAATGCAAGACAAACAAAATTATTAGCATTTTTTGAATTGAATCGATCAGATCCATCAGCGCATGAATATCAGTATATTGAAATTCCTTTGCATTATGTGTGGGAAGATTCCCGAAAAAAATGGAAGAAGAGAAGGCGTGGAGGTGATAAAATCATTACACGCATATATGTAGTATCACCAAAAGACATCGAACTTTTCCATTTACGATTGCTTTTATTACATGTCTGTGGTCCAAAATCATTTGAGGATGTTAGAACATACAATGGAATTATACACACTTCTTTTGTTGAAGCTGCCATGCTTGCGGCATTGCTTCAAATGATAATGAATGGCGCGAATGTTTAAATGAAGCAAAAGAATTACATTCACCAAAACAAATGCAAAATTTATTTGGTTACATTTGTGCATTAAATGTGCCAGCCAATGCATTGGCGTTATGGAATAAATTTAAAGTATATCTTAGTGAAGATTTTTTGAGAGATTACAACGAAGAAGTATCCTTTAACACAGCTCTATTAGAAATTGAAGATATTTTGAATGTTCATAATTTGTCATATCAAGAACTTGGTTTACCAGTTCCCACGTATTCGCAGAGAACAGACGAAGCAAATGCTATTGATCCAATAGAACAAGAGTTTCTGTTTTGTGAGCATTATGAAACTGCAAATCTTAACAGTATAATCTAATTGATCGTGTGATTCGTGAAGTTTTGCACCATGGTACTGGATCTAATGTTTTTTGTTTAACCACTCATGCAGGTTGTGGAAAAACATTCACACAAACAGCAATCATTCACAAATTAAATTCGCTTAATCTTAGTTGCATTGCAACAGCGTTCAGTGGCATAGCTTCAACTCTGTTACTTTGAGGTAGAACTTTACACAATGTGTTTAAATTGCCTATACCCATTTTGGAAAATTCTGTAGCAAATATTACCGCAAATAGTAGCTATGGACGTTACATAAATTCATCATCATTGATAATTATTGATGAAATTTCTATGTGCCCACTGCAAGTGTTGAAAATCATAGATAGATTATTGCAGGATCTATGCGATGAAAATGATAAACATAAACCATTTGGAGTGAAAACGATACTTCTGTGTGGTGATTTTCGGCAAATCTTACCAGTTGTCCCACATGGATCACGTGCAACTTTAATTGAAAATTGTATCACGAGTTGGCATAAATTTGTTTATTTTCATAAAGTAACGTTTACTCAAAATATGAGAGCCTTCCCAAGTGAAATAGAATTTGTCGAATTCTTGAAAAAAATTGGTAATGATGAAGCCCCACAATTCCCTCAGTTTGGTGAAAATATTATTGAAATACCTCAGCAATTAATAGGAGATGAAAATAATATTATTAATGAGGTGTATGGAAATATTTCCGAAAACATACTCTCAGATAACATATTGAAGTCAGTTATTTTAGCACCTAAAAATGATGATTGTACTTTTATTAATACTGATATACTTAATCGAATACCAGGTGAACAGAAAACATATCATAGCTACGATAAAATAATTTGTGATGATGACAATGAAATCAATAACTATCTAGTAGAGTTTTTGAATTCTTTGACTATTAGTGGTTTGCCACCACATAAGTTAGTATTGAAAATTAATTGCATCGTTTTACTGATCAGAAACTTAAATACAAAGGAAGCATTAGTCAATGGAACAAGAATGGGCATCAAGTGTATGCATCGTAATGCTATTGATTGCGAAGTTTTAACTGGAACCGCACGCAATAAGAGAATTTTGATTCCACGTATAAATTTAACATATTCCGGTACTGTTTTACCATTTAACTTTCAAAGAACTCAATTTCCAATTATACCTGCATTTGCGATGACAATAAATAAGTCTCAAGGACAAACATTCGAAAAAATTGGAATTTTATTGAGGCAGCCAGTTTTTACACATGGTCAATTGTACGTCGCAGCAAGTAGAGTTCGATCATTCGATGGTTTGAGATTTTATATTTCTGAATATAATGGCCAAGGGCATTTAGCAAATGATGAAAGAGTTTTTACAAAAAACATCGTTTACACAGAAGTTCTGAATCATTAAATTCACTTTCAAACTAATTTAAGTTCAATGGACAACATTTATTTTTTTAACCGCCCAGTTTTTTTGATTTAATGAAAAATATATGAAAAAATACGAGGCACGTATTTTTTATTTCATTTTTTATTTTGTATTAATTTTTTATTTAAATTTTA
Source organism: Magicicada septendecula (assembly GCA_034769895.1). Taxonomy (NCBI): domain Eukaryota; kingdom Metazoa; phylum Arthropoda; class Insecta; order Hemiptera; family Cicadidae; genus Magicicada; species Magicicada septendecula. Next base: position 327,288,867 of record CM068368.1, read on the forward strand.
TATAATTCGAAAAAGATAGGCAAAATAACTGTGTAGCCTTGGCGAAACCTGCTCAGTATGGCAATAAAAAAACCCAAGGAAATGTCAAAAAATGCGTTATTGCTTTTTAAATATGGCTTAGCCAAGCTAAACCTCATTTTTCCTATCTATCATATTTTTCAAATAACTCGAAAATTAATGCATAGAAAAAAAATTAAAAAATTATATAAGCTTTGTAGCAGATAATCTTCAAACTGTTTTCGAATTTTGTACCTTACCAAAAATGAAATGTAATCCACTGGAATTGAAAACAATGTATCTTATACTTCTATGAATGTCAAGTCTCATTTTTATTAGCGTTTATTTAATTCAATAATAACATGAAAAAATTAAAACTGACAATGATTTATATCAAAAAATAAATACGAATACAAGCTGTAATTGTGTTTTTTTTTAACTGTTACTAACATTAAATTTTAAATTTCATAGGTATTGCAGGGAATTAAGGCAAACAACACACGCTAATGACGTATTTGTACACGCTCGCAGCTGACGTAATAGAACAAAATTCAAAAAAATTATATGCAATGATTATAGAGGTATACTCTTTGACAAAAGAACCTCAATAACGTTCAAATTTAAAAATTTAATGAATTACGGTCGAATTTCGACCACTGGGCGACCACTAGTATTAGTTAATTTATAAGGAATTCCTACTTCATAGGCTTGTTATTCACTCTATTAAGGTGTCTGTAATGAAAGTGACTGAGAACCTCATTCATTAGAAAATTGTGTTCTCCGCTCTTCCCTTAGATTCATTACTTTATAATTATTTTAGTCTACTAAGAATAAATCAGTTTCTAGTTGCAAAATGCAATTTCCACATTGCATTTACATACAGTATAAAAATATTCCTACATCCTACAAATTACAGCAACATGGATTCTATTACAAATTACAAAATTATTATTATAAATTATAATTATTATTAGCCTATACAAAATTATTATATTATTATTATAAATTACAAAAATTAAGTTGATTATTCATCATATTGTGAGAAACCATAGGTACATAAAAATATTTTTAATTAGGCTATAAATAATATTTGCACTTAACAAGTTTTGCTTTAGTAAAATGGAGATAATGTATTTCAGTTCAGTGATCCTAAAAATGTTTGTTAGTCAAATAATTAATTTTGTTAATTCAAAGATATGATAAAAAAATAGTTCAAAGTAAAGGAGAAACAACAAAATAATAAGAAATTATTTAAATATTCTAAGTTGCAATTGTAGGAAATAAAAATTAAACATCAAATCTTTCATTACAAGAAATGGCTTACAAAAAATGATTTATTCCAAGAAATAAGGAAGAGTCTTCAGAATCCTTTGTTCTTTGCACTACTTTACAATGCTAATGCAGCAGGCCTACTAAAAAAGTTCACAAATTCTATAAAAAACATTAAACATAAATTATCTGTAGACAGTATAATAAAACTAAAATAATAAAACAGTATTATGCATAAAACTAACAATAATTTCGATCCCCGCGCCAATCCCCTACCTCCACACACCACCCCCACTATACCTTTCAAAATAAAAACCGTTACAAGTTAATGGCAGTCTGTCTCAAAGCTGACAAAGACGAACACCACGCCAAAACGCGTACGGGAAGAAAAGACAAGTAAGTTTCACAAGTTGAAAGTTTCAGTATTCTATATAGTATAATAAAAGATTAATCTCAAAAGCAATATCTTTAGTGTGAGCAATTCTTGACAGCTTTTAAGATCTCAACTTGTTTGTAAGTTCCCTAGTTAATACTTGGTAATTAGTATTTTATAATTTTTCAATTAATTTGTCACACAACTTGAGTGATTGAGTTTGCTCTTGACAGGTTTACTCACTTTACAGATAGTCATTTTCTTAGGAATATAATTCTATTTACCTTACATAAGTAGAGTTTGTCTAATTTTAAAATAAAAGTAAATTTTTTAAATTACTTATGAGTAATACTTACACACACACTTTGAACTTTCAGTATATATAATTCAGGCAAACAATTTCTGGTATAATATATCAATGGTTTTATTTTACGTGTTGTTAAGATTATTTTCATATGAAAAGTTATGTGAGGTAGTTTTCTTTCCAAATGTATAAGAAAACTGTTTTTTCAAGATTAAACTAAATCTCCTCAAACTGAGGTTACAGGCATGATTTCACCAGAGATTACTAAGGATTTCACCACTCTATTTCATTTTCTGATACTGTTTTAAATGAAAGGCTTGTATATTGGATGTAGTTTGCGAGACTTGAACAGACTTTATATTGTTTGTGATGAACACAAAGAGGACTAACTGAACTACATGTAACTCTGTAACAGCTAAGACTTGCTTAGTAAATATAATGGAGACTGAATTGAATGACAGTTTGTTATTAGTGTAGACTGACAGAATAAGTTTGACCACACAAATGCACTTTTTTAGTAAACTGAGGTGTCTTCAATTTTTTTTTTCTGACTGAAATACATCTGGTTATATGTTATTATTTTTTTTTTAAGTTTGTTAATTAACATCTTTGAAATCTTTGCTCAGTTCATGAGTTTTCTTAATCACTTGAAATCCATTAAAACAAATATAATGAGAAAGAACAAAAGGATTTGTTATACATCAAAGAGACACATCACCAATGAAATACCTCAGGCATCTAAGATCTGAGTGTACCACAATATATCACATATCCCAGTTGCCAGTCTAGGCCTAAACATAAGCAAAATTAAGCAGTACACATATTCATTAAAAAAAAAAAAAAAAAAAAACTAACTAGGACTAAACTGAATACGATCTTCTAGTGTTTCTTTCACAGCAGGATTCAGTTGAGTTACTCTTTCATATGTTATTCTTTTTCCAGTCAATTTGTGTATTCCTGATACCATAACTGGTAACTGTGTAGTTCCTACAAGTAGCTGAAAACAAACACTTATGTATATAATAATGTAAAATGAAACACATTTATGCATACTAGTTCAAATTATTGCATTTCCTGTGAGTGAGGTGTAACACAATAGGTCTCCAGTTAATAAATTCAAAGCTCACCTGCAGTGTAGCATGTAAATCTACAACTTAATAAACTTTCATTATTACTGCAATAATTTGACAGTATCATTATTACACAGGCGATATAACTGTTAATGAACTTTCGATAGTAGAAATAATTCTATAATATATATAAATAACAACTAAACACAATTTATACTAAATTCAGCAACTTGAAGTTCTTGATCATTTTCTAAGACATGCTGTATGACATTTATACGACATTATTACTTCATACAGTGAAGTAAATTTTCAACACACAAAACTGCCATCAACACTACTGTATATACTGAATTTGAACACAGACACAAATTCAGTATATACAGAAAACTCACTAAAACTGAGACACTAATACACAATTCCTCCAATCACCCAATACAATACAAAATAGCTGCCTTCAGAACCATGATACACAGACCAAACAACATCCCACTAAATGAAAAAGACTAAAAAGACAAATTAAATGTGATAAAATATCTAGCAGAAACCAACTGATACAACAGAACAATAACCAATAAACTCCTACACAAAACAAACAACAAAGACAGAAAACAACAAATTCATAACACTAGCATACATCAATAACCACACAGAAAAAATAGCCCACAAATTAAAAAAGCAGGATACAATATCACATACAAAACTACAAACAAAACAGAACACACGCTATAAAAAAAAACACACACAAAGAACAAAACAAATTTGATTTACTGGTGTTTACAAACTAAACTGTTCATACTGTAACAAATTCTACATAGACCACACAGGACGTTGCTTCAAACAGAGATACACTGAACACACAAAGGCACTACACTCCAATACACAAACATAAAAAGCAACATGGATATTCTCCACATGCACACAAAAGGCTGAATACTAGACACTAGACATTATTAATAATTTAATTTAAATTTAAATCTAATAATAAAAACATCGACAATAACATGAACATTCTACACGTACACACAAAAGGCCGAAAACTAGACACTCTAGAACAATTGGAAATATACGAACACACGAAAACAAATAAAAACAACATCCTAAACGAACAGACACAATTCAAATCACACGTACTATTCAAACATATCACACCGCACACACACAACATCGATCTTTCAAATGACGGCGCTGTCACCAAAAACAAGACAGACAGCGCTCCTAGTGGCAGCCTCTGAAAAAGCTTGTAATAAGTGAAAACTGGTTCAGGCTATAAGGTAAAAATTTTACATTTTTACCAATAAAAAACGTATATGGTGTTCCGGGTCAGCAGTATTATACTTATAATTAGTTAATCATGTCATGGGCAACAAAATCCAAGAAATCAACAGTATAACCATCAGTTTCATCTTTGTAAGGAGAGATGTAATTTCTTTCAGTCAAGATGAAATAAGAAAACTTTTCCCTGGCACTTGTACAATCTGTTCTTTTAACTTAAGACATAGCATTACTTTTGCTCTCCTATGCTGAAGTTACAACTTTATTGTAGACCCTGTGAATGATATTAAAAGACATAATGCCAAGTTTGGAACTCTAAATACTTTGCAACTACATTGTCAATAAGTCTTTTAATTACTACGACTGTGGGTGTTAAATTCTTACCATTTTGTTCCACCATTTTCCTTTCAAGGAAACTTTGTATTTTACATCAATATTCTACATCAATGAATAGACATAGTAAGAACTAACTTGCTAACTTAATAACTTACAAATGAAGTAATTTGTAATATGGTAATATTGGATGCAACTATGCAATGTCCTAGTCTAGTCTTTCCTTAACCTCATTCACGAACAGATATGAAAAGCTGCAAATGGTTCTTTTTTTTTCAAGTGACATTGACTTCATTTGGTTTTTCTTAGCAAATGTATAAAACATACTTACATATAAGAAGTGTTCTTATTTTAATAAAAGTTTTTTTAAAAATAAAACTAAATGAAGTCAAGTTTATTGGAAGAAACAAGGTAAATGATTCAATCTTACACAATGTTTTAGTAAGCACTTTTTACCTGATTTTAATAAATTTGTGGAGGAAAGCCTGCCAAAGTGTCTGGTCATGAAACAAAAATTTTAGGCCTATACACTTTTAACATTATGAAATATTTCAACATGTGAAATGTATTCTAATGTTTATTTCAATTAAGTTGGAAACAAAGTTATTTTTGGCATTTTAACCTAACATAACAACTAGGTACTTGATTTATATCTAGGCTTGTCATATAGGTTTGAACAGAAAACAGGTAGTAAGTTTGTTGCTTATTTATATTCATCTTCTCTTAAGTTGTCTAATTTTCATTAAGTGTAAATGATGCCTTGTTACTAATTCAGATCAACTGACCAATATTGACTATCATTGTGTTCCACAGCAATAAACGTTTAGCTAGACTTGAAACTTTCCATACAGATCAAAGAACTAATCCTACACTATCCTTGCATTGACTCACATACTGCTTTATCTAAAATTACATTATTTATTTATATTTTGATAAACTCAGACTCTCTAAAAACCCAGTTGTTTAAAATTAGGTATCTAGTTTACATAAATACACAACTGTTAACTAAAAATTGATACAAATTATTAAAATGTGGCTTCCAGCCATTTTAAATGTATTGAATTTGGAACACGGTATTTATAAAACAGTGAGTTTGAGACCAATGAAGCAGTATATATAAGAATAATTTTCTTACTGTAAGAAAAGGCAACCAATTCCTGTAAAGCTTCTGTACTGGTGTGATATCGCAATCAAGTGCAAGTGGTCGTTCAAATCGTGACTTGGTTTTCCCCCTTCCTTTGTGATATTTCACAAATTTGTTTAAATCAATATTCCAAAACTTGAGAGTCCCACTAACACTGGATGTATAAATGCACATAGACAATCCGTTTTCTTCAGGATGGGGAATTATTTCTCCTGTGTTTGTAACCTGTGTTAAAAGATTAAGGTTACAAATTGAATAAGCTTGACATTAAAAAATTATGAAAATGATATTTTGAAATTATTAGAATAGACAAATATAATTGAAATCTTTTTTGGTAGAGTTGATGGGACAAGTGAAACACAGTTACTGTAACTACCTACAACAATAAATAACTGCCAGTTCTGACCAAAATCATGGTAAATTTTATTGGAATAGCGTATTAAAGTGTAAACATTGTTAAAGTTTATATATTTTTTGATACATGTGGATCGAGACATATTATTTTTCAACAATTCTTATAGCACCATTGTATAAATTTATTTGTTACTTGCTCGGCAGTACAATCACTTATACATTATCTTACAGTACAGGTGTACAAGTGTACAGAAGCATATTACTCAACATACAGTATATTTTTATATTCAAAATATAATATTGTTGGCAGTGGCGGCGCTAACGAAACGGGGGCCCCCCCGCAAAACTAATTAGGGGGCTCTATAAAAATGGTTAAATTTTGTATACGTAATAGGGGAAAACACTCAAATGAGTTTCTATTTACGTGTGTTTCACAACAATGGTTTGTGAATACTTTCTCGTCTATCACAAAGCGTTTGCAATTTGCAAAGGACGTTTTACACGTGTACAAACTCTTAAAATTCATTGTTGCTAAATAGACAAAGTTCTATACAAACTATAAAAAAAAAAAAAAATAAAAAGAATGATTTATTTTTACGTCAAAGATTTAAATTCAGACTATGAAACAATACCGCTCACAGAGTGTTAAAAGTTTATTATTTAAAAACGAATATCAAAGTAACATTCTAGCTTTTTTCAAACATTTAAATTAGTTTGTAAAATTCTTGTATATACTCTATACAAGTTCTCCTTAAGTCTAATCCAATTAAATAACACTCGAACTCAAGTAATGTACAATATTTACAGATGAGGATCAACCAAAGTTCACTGTTTTCCTAAGCCTAGTCTTCTTTTTTTATAGCTAAGAACTTTTCAACCACTTCGTTGATATTAGTTTTCTGTGTCTCTTCATGCTCAATGCTTAACAGTGCCAAGTCACTCAACCGAGTTTGGGCCATGGTACTTCTTAAGTATGACTTAATTTAATTAATTTAAGTTTTGAAAAGCTTCTTTCCGCTGTAGCTGTTGTGACAGGTATGGTTAAATAAAGCTGCAAAGGTGTAGTTAAGTCTGGGAGGCAACTCATAAGGCAGCTGTTTTCTTCAACCAGTAAATTCATCATTTCTCGAATTCTTTTCTTGTGTACAATTTCTTTGGCCATCAGAGCTTTGAAGGATATTACTTGGTCAGGCAGTGATGTGGAAAGGTCACCAGGATACACATTTACCAGAGCCTTACTTTTCTCCACTATTGTCTCTTGTGAGAAGTTTACTAAATTCTGAGGCGTCAGGAATGAAAACCTATCATCAATGCAACGCAATCCTTCGAATCTCATTTGTAGCTGAGCTATTACAATATCTAGTGTTGCATTGAAAACTTTTACTTCAAATGATTTCACTGGGTCGTCAATTCTATGGTCAACTGATAATTCAACAAAGAAGCGTTTTACAACTCGTTTACGCTTATTTTTCATGTTACAAGTTATGTCCCATGGCTGGGCCAACTGGGGCCCCCCATGAGGGTCGGGGCCCCCCCGCGCCGCGGGGTCTGCGGGGGCCTTATCGCCGCCACTGATTGTTGGTATGATGGTCACACATACTGTCATCTTTACACTCTAAAATAAAATAAGTGAACTAACTGTGAGTTATTACTCACAACTTTAATTACAGTTCCAATAAACAGAAACAACAATAAAACATTTGTAAATACGGTATGAAGTGTTCTAGTTTACAATTGTCCAGCATGCACTAATGTAAAAAAAAAAAAAAAAAAACTGAACACAATATTACAAAATATAATACAAGTCACCAAGTGCAGAAGTCTGCTTATATAATTTACAATTACCAATTTATACTAACCACTGTAAACCACATGCAATAACTCATATCATGAATTATCACTTAACTTCACAATATGTGACTGACTCATTATATGAAGTGGTGTTTTATTTATAGTTGCAGGAACTGTTCAGTCTTATACACTGAGAAAATTCCACTGTATTGTAGCATAGTTGGGGCAAGAAATGAAGGCATATGTCAACACCAGAAACGATGTGAATATTCCACAACAATGCCCAGCCACTCACACAATGTGTTCAATGTCATAACACTACTGTGCTAGTTGCCTATTCCACAGTTGAAGAATGCAAATTAAAATTTTATAGCTCCAATTATTTTTTCCAGTTACATACTCAGTGATTAATATTGTAACGATCTAATAATAGACGTCCTCGTCCTCTGTTTATATAAGCCCCGCGATGGGAGCCAAATCTGTAACGAATAGTTCTGGTCGTCTCTGTAAAATGTACACCAGTTTTGTATGTGTATAAAGTGTTAGTGCGTTCGTCTCACACCGGGGTCGTTACATCAATGTTGCACTAATGATGTCCGTAGCGTTGTGGTAATCACCAGTATAACACGGCAGTAACCTTCCTGTTTATGATTATAGGGGTGTGTTAATCCCGGGTGGCGCCAAATTGTTTATTAAAACAATTAAAATTATTGAATAAAGTGTTTTCAGCGGTGACGGTCGGGGCATTCAAATAATTCCCGCTCGTACCGCCTTCTGGATTGTATAGACAGCTATGCCAATGACGACTTGAGCGCTGCTCATCAAACCTATTCTTCGTAAATAAACTCAAATAATGTAATGCACTCCCTATGAAATAATAACAACTGTTACTCCCTGTAATAGTTATTTTTAATGGGTGATAATTAAAATGCTGTGAAAGAAGAGATGAATAATCAAGACAATTAGATTATAATAAATTTTGCACCGACTTTTTACATGAAACACTTCCTTCTCAAGGCTAACGAAAATCGATTAAGGAACGATGTGCTCGCGTCCGCATGGCAGCGGAACGTTTTGTTATTACAATTAAATTTGTTCCAAAATCGGTGGATTCTTGTGGTTATGAGCTAAAGAATTCCTATGGTTACAATAAAAATATTTTACCTTACTCTAAGTGTACATAAATAATAATGTGTGATGTTACAATCTGTTTTGTAGTGTCGTTAAACGTGTTTTGAAAGTTTGTGTTTAAACAATAGGTTAGATTTTATGTTAACAAATTTTCAGTGTATTTATTTTACTTAAATAATCTTTGAAAGAGAAATATTCAGTTTATAGTGAGATCAATTTATTTGTAGTAAAATTTAGAGTGATTTGGTTTTGGAAATAAGGTAATTTAATGGTACTTAACACATGGCGTTTTCATTCACTGGTTCGGAATAAGATTCGGCTGCAATAAGTTCTAATTTCTTTAATTTTTGGACTTCATTAGGTCGGGCGTCCTTTTCATAGAGTATCTGGTCATAATTTTCTGTTAATTTTCAGTTTTATTATCCTGGATCTTGAATGGACTGCTATAATAGGTCGTCTGCTTCTTATACAGTCATGGTTATGAACTTCGCTTACTGTTTCACATTATTTTATTGAAAAATTGGTCTTCTAAACTTTGGCTTCTGTACTGCTTGACTGACGCTTTACGAGTAACGGTATTCAACCGTAATTCTATCTTCAACCGTCGTTTCTATGGTAACGAAAAAATTCTGATTGGCTGAGGTTGATATAAATCCATTGTTATCAAAATTCGAATTCCTTTCAAAATCTTCGTATATCTTCTGACTGCTGTTATTCCTCTATCTTCCTTCCTGGTTATTAAATATTGTCACTATAGTATGTATTTCCTTTCATAGATTATTTTGATACCCCACAAGTTTGGGTTGTTTTGGATTTTATGTTTTTACAATTATGTTAATACTTGTTAATTACATTTCTTTTTGTATTCAAATGCTTATTATAATATTTTGTTTTACAAATGATTTACAATTTATTCTTGGTGAATCCTTCACCTCGGATTTGCTAATTTCTTAGTTAATTTGTATTTGTTTGTTTCTGACAGTTAGGCATTTTCATAGGCCTAAGTAGCCATTATGGTATTTGATTTATTTCATTTAAATTACATTTCATTTCAGCCTAATGGGCTTTATTTTGTTATTATAATTGGTTGTGTTGTGTTTTGGGTCTGTTTATGTGTTATTATCTTGTCACTATTATTTTATACATAATTGTTTACTATTTGGGTTTCCTCATTTTCTAGTCATACATTTCGTAACGTTTTTATTTATTTCCTTTGCCAATAATAACAAGGTGGCTATTATTTACTACTTTTTTTATCTTATTTAAATATAACATGTAGGCCTATGGTCTGTATGATTCTTACAGCTATATCCAATTCATAAACTGGCTTGAATAATTATTTAACTATTATTTGCTAATCTTTGTTTACAATTTATCTTATTTTATATTATTTTTTAGTGTGATAAACAACATCACTTTTATGAAATTTATAACTATTCCTTATAACATGGGTGTTTTTTGATTTGTTCCTAACTCCTTAATTTTTTAAACAATCTTTACTTTCCCTCCATGTTAACACTATCTGGTCTTCTTCCCTTCAATTATAATTGCATTTACTTAAATTATATAACAACATTCTTTCTTAACTACTTACTGTCTTATCAGTTTATACTGCTATTCTTGATTACTAATATTCTTCACTTTTAATTATTTAGTGCTTCATTTGTATTTATCAGTTGTTAATGATTTTATCATTCACTATTCTTCACTATATTACCATTCTATATTTTACACTATTTTCATTCTATCATCACCTTCACTTTTAAATTATTTATAGTTAATTATAATTTAATTAGTGTGCTTTCTTTATTACTACACTTTGGGGTTTTTACACTTTCATTTTGCACTTCACAAATGTTTTGTTTTTTAAGTGTTTCTGAATGGGTAATCCCTCTAATTACTATCTCAATACCGTACTGTCTCTTTCATTACAATATTTCCTTAATACTATTAACAATTTTATGTCCTTACCCTTCTATTATTACATCTACCTCTAAATTGTGGGTTAGTTTGCTTTTTTATCTTTATCTTTAACATATTTTAATAGGGTTTCTTCCCTAGATTATTATTGTCCATTAATGGATAATGACATTTACTTCTTCCTTTCCCATAGGTTAATTATTGGTCTTGGTTCCAATATTACTTTTGAGTGCATTACTTCTCCTGCTCATATTCTTTATTACTTGTTTGAGTATTATTATTGGTTTTCATTTTTATCTATTTTCCTTCTTCTTTATTTTCATTGTATTTGGTTAATACCTTGGTTTTTCCACCTTCTCCTTTGGGTTCATTTTAACGTGTTACATTGAGTCATTTAATTCCATGAACTTGTTTCATTTTTGTTTGGGTTTTGGTTTTTTCCCTTCTTCCTTTGGTTTCGTTAATCACCTTCTTCTCATCTATGGTTTTATTCTCGTTTGTTTTTCGTGGTTCCCTTCTTCTTTGGTTTCCTTTTGTTGGGTCAATCACTCGGGTTAGGTCACGCCGTCGTTTGTCGAGTCATAGTTTTTATATTTTATTTAAATTAAGCATTTTATTTAATATGAAGTATTATTTTATATTCAAAATTATCTTTTTCATCCCTGGTATTGGGTTGGCTTATTTGTGTTGTAACATAATGCCTCTCCTTAAAAATTGATCATTTTGATAAAACACCCCAGCATAGTTTTTTATGAAATTATCAGTTATATATATAATCTTTATCCTTTTCTTTCTTGTTTGTTTCTCCATTCTTATTTCTCTTCTTACTTGATTCATTCCATTTTATTTGGATCTGTTTTTTTTTATTTATTTCCCTTAGTGTGTTCTCCCTTTTATATAATTTTTTCCCTAACTTTTTAGTAGCTGGTTTCTTCCATTACTACTCATTTTTTCTGAGACCAGAGGAACATCATCTCTGCTCAGTTTATTTTGATTGCTGGACTTTTTCAACAGTCAATCTTAAATACCTTTTTTGTCAACTTGTGACTTAAATTAATAATAATAATATATTTTGGGATCGTCCACCTTGTGGTTTGTTTTTAGATCACTTTGGCCTTTTACTCATTCTTCCTTCCGCTGTACCTTTGTTATATACTGTCATTTACTCATACAGTTGATTGTTTTTTATTTATTCATATGTTAATTTCATCATATCTAACTTTTCATTAGTTTGTTTTCTATTCTTCTTGTGATCATTTTAATTATCTTAGACATCGTTTTTCTTTTTCTCGGTTGTTTACCAATATTCTGCTTTAGCCATTTTTTTGTATATTTGTTTTATACATAATTTCTTTTTCTTCCTTGTACCAGTTCAGATTTTTTTTTTTTCTTTGAATACATTAAATTCATTATAATTTTAGTTATTTATCTCAGCAGTTTTTGCTTGATTTTATTTTTGTTTATTTTATTTTGTTTTAACCATTATGTTAAATAATTTTTTGTAAGTTAGTTTTTTCTTACTTAATAGAATTTTTGTAACTTATTCCTTATTATATTTTTTATTTTATACTTCATATATCAACTTTATTTGACTGTAAGTTGATCTTACTTTTATAGGAATTTGTGTAACTTATTCCTTTTTTAACACTTTATTTAGGCCTCATAAGTCATCTAAATATTGTTGTAAGTTGTGCTCACATAATTTTTTAATTTTGGCATTTGTTTATTTTATTTATTGTAATTTATTTTTCTTCATAAAACTTTTTGTTTGAAGCTTGATTGTAAACTCCTTTTATTTTCTTGGTGGTTATATTACTTATCTCATAAGTATTGTTCCCATTATCTTTCGTGATGACATAGGGTTATACATATTATTATACATTGGACCTTGTTATTTATACTTTTTTATAATGTGATCATCTCCTTTTCTTTCATTATTATTGCCTTCTCTTGTATATTACACTCTTTGTTGTTTTTCTCCTCTACTCCTTCAAATGTTAGATGTTTGAACATTTATTCTGGATAATTTTTTAAATTTTATTGATTAGAGTTTATTATTTCTCATTTAATTCGTCTTAGTCATTTCTTGTCGATTCTTGTTTTGGTGATTCTACATTGGTTTTGTCAATTTAATGCTCCTTCCTCTCCCTTGGTTTGCTTGGTCGGTAATTCGAAGATCAGTCCCTTTTCTTGGTGTGTGGTATCTTCGCTTAGTTTACCCATGGTCCATCATTTCATCTGCACTTGTGGTTCGGAAGACCTTGGTGTGTAGAACTATCTTCGTTCTTCTGATATAGGTTTCTTCTGTCTCGTACCACAATTCCTCTATTCTCATGTGTTCATTTGCCTCCATGACTGCTTCATTCACTACATTTTGATTAGTCAAAGAAGTTGTGAATTGTACCTTCTTCGTTAATGTAATTATTGATTTTTTATTTTGCATTCCATTTCTGGTAAATTCCAATTAACAAGAGAATTGTAGAAGTTTTTGTTCACTGGTTCTTTGTGAATCCCTTCTATAATTTCCTTTAGATTCCTCCTACAATCTTTATATTTCATGATTTCTCTCCGGTCAGTAATTGGTAAATTAAATACCTCAATCGGTCCATTCTTCACCATTTCTAATTCTTCTCTGGTTTTTATTATTTTCTTTTTACATACTTTTCCTATCTCCCTTGTTTTCTTAATCTTCTTAATTATTTGACTCTTCTTCATTCTTCTACGGTTGGTTTTTATGCGCTTGACTTTCTCGGTGTTATTGTTACCTTTATTTTCAGAAAACAATACGCTTGATTCTTCTACAATTTCCATCTCCTTACTACCTTCAGAAGTGGTGTCTAGTGTTTCAATCAATGGTTTGAAATCACTATTTAACGTTTCATTAAGTTGATCTACTGGGTAACTTGTTTCTTCCCATCTCTTATTCATCCCTGTTTTTGTCCGTTTTACTTCTTCACGAAACTCTACTAGCATGAATCTTAATTCTTCTCTGTTCTTCTCACCATCTTCCTTCAACTGTCTTTGGAGTGTTTCACTATTATTTTCAATCTTGTTATTTAATAATTCAAGATCCTTCTTTATCTGCCTCTTCAGCTCCTCACTCTTCTTTTCTAATGTTTCTTGGTTTCTTTTCAGGGCTTCATGATTGCTTTCCATCTTATTATTTAGAAGTTCTATGTCCTCCTTGAATTGTTTCTTTAGTTCTTCCTTCATTTTCTTCAGTTCTTCACTGTTTTGGTCCATTTTATTATCTATTTTTCCATTAATTTCTCCTTGTTTCTGTTTAATTGTTCCACCATAATCCTCACCATTTCTTGGAAATTGGTGTCCATTAATTGGGCTGGTTTGACTGGTTGGACGTCAACTACTACTTCTATTTCCGGTTCTGGTTGGTTTGGATTTTCCGGTTGTTCCTCCTGGGGATCCTCTTCGAACAATCCTCCGATCATTTCTTCAATTTCTTCTTGGTTGGTTCCTTTCTTTATGTCGTATCTGGTAACCATGGAATGTAACGATTCAATAGCCAATTTTTCATCATTCACATTTCTGAAGTTTTACTCTGACTTATATCATGAAAATTGTTTCAAACCATACATGTTTACAATTCAGCTGTAGTGGGTTTTACATAACAGTAAAAATACAAACTGTCAAGTTTTCAGTAAGCTGACTGGAAAGTATAAATTTTTCTTCATAATTATTCGTTCCAAATTAATTTTAATCAATAACAATTTATAAAAAACTATAAGTTTTCTTCTGTCTATTTAGTAAAAAAATTAAAAATATTATTTATGAACTCAATTTTTATATAAAAACAAAAGACTTGAAGTACTTACAACAAATGCAGGATTCACCCATTGAATGGAATTTATTTTTCCCATATGCGATTCTGCATGGGTACAAATACTGTTAACTCTAACTCGTCTTTTTGATCGTGTGTCATACCTCCAGTTCATCATGTCCTCCTGTTATAACAATCATATTGAATTGTTCATAAAATAGGAGCTACTGCCAAATATTACAGTACACACACACACACACATGCACACAAACCTATTGTGGTAATTTATATCAAGAAATCAAAAGAATTAAGTGACAATGTGCGTATGAGTGTTTCTTTTAACATGTTTCAAATGTAAAAATATAAGTTTTATATTACACAGACTGTAGCACACCCTCAGGTACTATACAATGGACACATGGAATACTTTCTAATGCAAAGTAAGATTAGAAACTGAGAGATGACTCAATGCCACAAATGGATGGAACAGACAAATTAAACATCCATCATAAAAACTGACACTCACTAACCCGTCAAGCTGCATCACAGAAAAAACCTTGCTTGCTCCTCTTCATATCAAAGCAGCAAGCTTCAGAAGGCAGCTAACAACTGACACTAGGCAAGGTCAAACAGGCAACAAAATTGTACAAGTTCTTCTAGGAACCCAAAATGTGTGTCAGCCCTTCTAAGAACTAAAACATCTGCAACATTAGCCATTAAAATTCACAATTAAAGACATAGGAAACAATCCAAAACAAAAACCATCAAGAAAGAAACCATCACCTTGTTCTCAACTGAGTAGGAACTTTTGGTGTTCTACATATACTGCGCAAATGTTTATCACCATACCATAATTCTAGAGCTTTTATCAATTCAGCATGGGTGTTCTGGCTATCAGGTGGCACTTTTTGTAGTAGGTATGCTGCAGGTCCTATTAAAGTGAGAATGAGTGAAACTGCCTTGTCTTACTCAGTCAATTATTTGCAAATGCAGTGGCTTCAATTCACCGAAGATACATTGTCCAGTGAGTTCCCATCAAATGTTGGGGCCTTGACATGAACTGAACCAACTCCAGGTTAAAGTGACTATCTATTATCTCAATGTCTATATCTTTATCTGTCTTTACTATTTGTACAGTCTGTTCAACAATTTGTTATCAAACACATGGTTGGGTTTTCATTAACTGTTCGACTGCTGTTCTAATTTTTTTTCTAATACTGGTAATCAACCCCCTACTGCAGTTATTTATGTTGGCATAGCTTATATATTGACAGTTACTTTATTTGACACCGTTTCTTCTATGTCAGTTATTTTTAATGTCACTGATTCTTGTACATCCAGTATTCTAGCAACTAGTCTATTCAGCTCACCTAACAATAGACACAGTTGTGTAGTACTGTTTTCCATCTCTATTTCACTTGTATCAATGCTTTGATATTCTCTGAATCCTGCTTATGTTCTTTTTGTCATTCTTCTGACTCAAGCAAGAATTCTTTTTATGGTCTTTTTACTTTTTGTTGTTTCTCATCCTGCCATTTATCCACTTCCTTGGCCTCCTGTCATCATCAATTCTTTGCCTCTTGTGCTTTTTGTTTGTGTTCTAGTTTTTCTTGTTCCTGTGTTTGCAGTAGACGGTCACACCAGATCATTGTGGGTACAGTGGAAACAGAATAACTGACAACGATGACATCACTAATTACAAACTTTAATTAGATGCAGATAAAAGTTATAAGTCAACAAATCAGTCTCATTGAATAATTAAAGTTGAATTAGCCCAACACACAATAATAAATTTCACTTACTACAGTTCTGCAATAATTAACACAGTGATCACTTTTCCACAACACTTTAATCCACAGTTGAGTATTGCCAGGTCTAAACTAGTCTGACGATGCTTGCTGCAAACTTTTGAAGGCTTGGCTCCCAACTGGGAACCAGAGATCTAATGATTGGCACCACAGCACTCCATACAGTCTTCAGGAAGTTGAAGAAATATTTACAGATAAATCATACTAGCCTATCCTGAAGTCCAAAGGATTTTTGAATGATGTCTGCAGTGCAGACATTTATTGATGTGTTAGAGATTGTCAACTTCAGCTAGTATTACAAATGGTGAGACAGTGAAATAGCTCAGAAGCTCTTGCTCAAGCCCTCGATTTTGAAGATACCAAATCAGTATCCCACTGTAGTAATGAGTTATGTCATCACCCTGTCATCAGCATATCCCAGTATCACATTGCCGTTATGATGGGGAAAGAAAAAAAAATGTTATAAGACAGACAATTCAAAGGATAAAGTGCGCTACAACAATTGAACATAGAGAGGGAGACAAAAGATAAAAATACTAAAAATATGGGAAACATGGACACCTTCAGGTAGATTGTTGGCAGAATAAAATACAGAGAAGGGAGTGAACATACAAATCGGAGAAATACAGCTCCAGAACAGCACACAGTTCCACACTTCATGAGACCAGTGGTAACTTGATTGTTAATGGATTTTTGGAAGGTAAACCAATATTCCTTACAGTTGAAACAGGCACTACATATCCACTGTGGGTGCTGATTAAGTCAGTCACTGCCAGCCCCAATAAGGACTATAAATGGAAGACCCGTCAAAGTGTTAGGAAAGGTAGACATACACGTATGCCTGGGTCTCCTTGACTTTAACAACCAAATGCTTGTTGTAGACATTGTTGATGAAGTGATTCTTGGCATGGATATTATGAGCCTATGGGTTTGTTGTGAGCTTAAGAGAGAATGTACTGGGTTGGTGAAGAGAAGAATATTTGCATGGCTAAAATGACAGGGTCTGACAACCATTCAATCACGCAAGTGACAGAAGCTAATGAAGAAGTTAATAGCTGTGGATAAGAGGAACCCTTGCTGTTGCATGTGGAAATGGAAGCAGAACTAGTAGATGAAGTGCTGATTTGTATGACAACAGAAGAAATAATTGGAAAACCAACTATGGTCATCGAGGAAAGGTTCTTTTTTTGTTCCTGAGTTGAAGGATGTTCCAGGAGGAGAAGTCACCAAAGCAAACATTATACAAGAGATAGTTGACGAGAACCAAACTGACTGGAAATGTGCTTAAACTATGGAAAATGGAAAACAATGATGTTGTTCAAGGTCGTCCACCTAGACCACCTGGCCAAGTATTACTGCAGAGATGGTTTGCCAGTTAGGGAAGCGGCAGTGCTACACAGCTGAAATAAATAGTACCACAT